>JAINUG010002380.1:0-11314 GCA_029706075.1 Aldrovandia affinis
GGTGAACATCCATTTCACATCTACAGTCTCCTGACACCACAGGCTGGTCGCTAGGAGGGTTTCAACAACTTGAATGCCCAAAAGGGGCTAAAAGGCCAGCCAACATTGTGCTGTTCTGCTAACATCAAGCAGTCACCACATATGCATGAGATCACTGGCCACTGATAATTCACAAGGATGTGGTTTTATTTCATCTGAAGATTCAGCCATGATTCTGTGAATGCAACTCTCACTGCACCTCTCAGCATTTCCAGTCTTGTACGCCTTTCCCTTTATGTGACACAAACAAACTGCTAAAACGTGTGTGTGTGTGTCCATGTAAGTGATGGTACAAAGCAGACACAAAGTGCACGTGCGCAGACACGCACGTTAATCGCAAGTGCGGACGTGCGCGCACCGCAAGACACGCACGCAAGGCACGCACGTGCGCGATCGTGTGTGTGCGCGCACGTGCGCGCGATCGTGCGGCGGCGCGCACGTGCGCGCGTTAACGCGCGCGCATCAATCCAAGACGCGCGCGTTAACGCGGCGCGCACGCGCGGCGGCGCACACCGCACGTGCGTGCGCGCAATGCGGCGCGGGCACGTGCAACGGGTCCAGGCAGCATTACTGCACGTCCGGCGCAACGCACCGTGCGTACGCGCATTACGTACTGCACGCGTGCGTACGTGCGTGGACGCGGCACGGACGGCTGCGTGCACCGCACGTGCGCGGATTTATTAATGCGCGCAGACCAGGGCATGGCGCGGATTTATGGCGGCGTTGGGACGGGCGGCACGCAGTACGGTACGACGATCGTGGCGGCACGATGTGTGCGTGCATTACGTACGTGCGCATACGTACGTGCGCGTCCATGCGCGCGCACTGGTGCGCACGTGCGCGCGCATTACCGCATCGCGCACGTACGTGCGCAACGTGCGTGCGCATGACGCGCGACGTGCGCGCACCGCACGCATCGCGGCACTGCGCGTACGTAAGACGTGCGCATCCGTGCATTATTACGTGCGTGCGGATGCGATGTGCGCATACGTGCGCGACGTGCGTGCATACGTACGCGTACGTGCGCAATCGTGTGTACGCGGACGGAACCCGCGGTCTGCGTGCGCGCACACCAGCAGGCAGCAATAATGCACGGCGTACGCAAGTGCGCACGGAGGCATGCGTGCTAACGACGTACGTGGTCCCAGGCATGTGCGCGCATTACACGATGCACGTGGCGCGCGACATGATGCACGCGCGTGCGTGCGCGCACGCACACGACGCACGTGCACGCGTGTACGTGCGCATCACGATGCGTACGTGCGTGGATCGTGCGGTGGACGTGTACGTGCGGCAACGATGCACCGTGCGCGTTATCACCACGCACGTGCGCGCAATGCGCGCCACGACGCACGTGCGCGCGCCACGACGCACGTGCGCGCGCACGCACGTGCGCCATCCACGCACGCGCACCGCACGTGCGCGCCATCACGACAGCACTGCGCGCGCGCGCAGACTGCGCGCGCATCACGACGCACGTGCGCGTGCCATCAACGATACGCACGCGCGCACGCGCGCGACCACGACGCACGCAGCGCGCGCACGCGCGCGACGACGCACGCGTGCGCACGCGGCGCGCATCACGATACACGTGCTGATCGCGCGCATTGCGCGCGCATCACCGCCGCACGTGCGCGCGCACGTGCGTTATCAGGACGCACTGCGCGCGCGCGCGCACGCGCGCCATCACCGACGCACGCGCGTTAACCGCGCGCGCGCGTGCCACGACGCACCGCGCGCGCGCGCGCAATGCGCGCATCACGGATACACGTGCGCGTGCGCGATTAATGCGCGCGCATCACGATGCACGCGGCGCGCGCACGTGCGCGCATCGATGCACCGTGCGCGCGCGCGCGCGCGCGCATCACCGATTGCACGCGCGCGCACGCGCGCACACGATGCCACCGTGCGCGCACGCGCGCGCACTGCGCATCACGACGCACGTGCGCGCAATGCGCGCGACGCGCGGCACGCGCGCCATCACGATGCTCGGCACGTGCGCGCCATCACCGACGCACGTGCGCGTGCACGCGCGCGCGACCACGCACGTGCGCGCGCACCACTGATACCGGTCCAGGTGCGTACGTGCGCGGGTACGTGCGCATTGACCGTGCCGCACAAAGTGCGCGTGGCACGTGCGCGCATTGCTGCATTGCGCGTGGCGGCAGAGCCGTGTGCGCATTGGCTGATGTTACTGCGCGCAATCGCGGTCCAGGCAGACACAGATCGTCCGCTGCGGCACGCTACATCAAAAAGGCAGATTTAAAAGACACGCACGTACGCGCACGTGTTGACGTGCGTACGTGACGATGCGCCGCAGTACGTGTGCGTGACGTGATGGTGCGGTGATCCAGGCGTACTGCGTGACGTGCGTGCGGACGTACGCAGTACGCACGCGACGATCGTGCAAAAAGACGGTGCGCACGTACGTGCGCATTACGTACGCGCGTCCATGCGCGTGCGCATGCGGGCATTGCGCGTGCGCATTACGCACGTACACGCATTGCGTGCAACGTGGCGTGGCGTGGTGGCGTATACGTGCGTGACGTGTGTGGCGGCGGGGTAATGTACACGCACGTACGTGCATGACGTGCGCGCATCCGCGCACACACACACGTGCGCGCGCGGACGACGCGCATACGCGCGGACGTGCGCATTACTGCACGTGCGCGTGCGCACGCGCAACGCGTGCGTACGTGACGGAACGGTATCCTGCGTGCGCCAGCCGCACGCTATGCGCACCGCGCATACGATGCACGTGCGTGCGCATCACTGACGCACGTATCCAGCGGCGCGGGCGCACCGCAAGTGCGCGGCATGCGTGCGAGATTAATCAGCGCATGTGCGTGCATGTGCGCGCATTACGATGCGGCCGTGCGTGCGTGTGCATGCGCACATGATACACGCGGTGCGTGATCCGTGTTAATACCAGCGTACGCGCGCGCGCATCGCGCGCGCACCGCGCGCGCACCGACGCACGTGCGCGCGCGCATGCGCGCATCGACGACGTTAATGCGCCGCAAGTATCGCGCGCGCGATCACCGACGCACGTGCGCGGGGCAAGTGCGCACGCGCGCATCACTGACGCACGTGCGCGTACGTGCGCGCACACGAGCACGTGCGCAAACGCAGAACCGCATCAGCCGATGCACGTGCGCACCGTGCGCGCACACGATACCGTGCGTGCGCAAGTGCGCATCCATACAAAAGCGCGGATGCATGCGCGCGCGCCATCACCGATTTCAATGCGCGCGCGCGCACGTGCGCCGATGCAACGCGGCGCGCACTGCGCGTGCGCACCGCCGCAAGCATCCACACGCGCGCCATCGACGACGCGCACGCGCGCCATCAATGACGCACCGTGCGTGCGCACGCGCGCGGACGCGCACGCGGCGCATCACGACGCACGTGCGCGCCATCACCGACGCATCGCGGCAGCGCACGTGCGCGCCATCACGATTAGCACGCGCGCGCGCGCGCAACGACGGCACTGTGCGCGCACGCGCGCGGACGTGCGGCACCGCAAGATCACGACGGGCATCGTACCGCATCGGCGCGCATCACCGACGCACGCGCGTGCGCGCGCCATCAATGACCGGCATCGCAACCAGGGCAAGTGCGCACCGTGCGCGGGCACAAAGCATCACCGACGCATCGTGCGCGCGCGCACGTGCGCGCGATCGACGCACTGGCGCGCATCGCGCGCGCGATCATTGATTACATCGCAAGGCATCACGATACATTGCGCGCGCGTTAATGCGCGCATCACATTTTGAGCGCGCACACGCGCGATTACGACGGGCACGCTGCGGTGCAAGTGCGGCATCAAAGGCGCATCACGACAAGACCGTGGCGCGCGTACGCGTCTATCGACGACGCACGTGCTGATCGTGGCGGCACTGCGCGCGCCATCACCGACCGCATCCGCGTGCGCGTAATGCAAAAGACACGACGCAACGCCAGCAGGCGGTATCAGTGCGCATCACGAACCGCCAGGCAGCCCGCACGGCAGCATTATTGATCGCGCACGTGCGCGGACGCGGCGGTACTGCGCGCGCAATGGATGCACGTGCGCGCCATCAATGACAGCACGCGCGCGCGCACGCGCGCGCCATCACCGACGCACGCGTGCGCGCGCGCGCATCACCGACGCACGCGCGCATCGCCGCACGGCGGCGCACGTGCGGGACGATTACGCGCACGCGCGCGCGCGCACGCGCGCCATCGATTACATCGCGGCGCGGACGTACGACGTGGCGCATCACTGGACTTATCGAAAGTCACCGACCGCACGTGCGGGGCACTGCGCGCGCCATCACCGCGCAGCATCGCGCAGGCATCCGCGCGACGATTCACCGCGGCGCATCACCGACGCACCGTGGCGCGCGTGCGCGCGGCACGCGCGGGCGCGCATCACGACGCACCGTGCGCGCGGCACGTGCGCCATCGACACACCGGCAGCGCGCATCACGACCGCACGTGCGCGCGGGCACGCGCGGCATCACCGACGCACCGCATCCCAGGCGCAGATCGCGCGCATCCATGGGCGCGCGTTAATGTCGACGCGCACGTGCAAGTGCGCACGTGCGCGCCATTGCCGATAACGTGCGAACCCGCGCATGCGCATCACGATGCACGTGCGTGCGCGCACCGAGCCGTGCGCATCCGATGCACCGCACGTGCGCATCATGATGCACGTGCGCGCACGCGTGTGCGCGCATGGCGCGCAACACCAGCGCACGTGCGCGCGCGCAAAGCATCACCGATTAGCATCATCCCAGGCGCACGCGCGCGCGATCACCGATGTCGTGCGCGCGTTAACGCGCGCGCCACGACGTTATCGCGCACGTGCGCACGCGTGCGCACATCACCGTGATTTGGCACCGTGCGCGCGCAATGCAAGCATCACCGACGCACGCGCCGACGCGCACGTGCGCACGCGAGCCGCACGCGTGCGCGCACGCGCGCAACACGATGCCCGTGCGCGCACGCGCGCGCATCTGATGACGCGCGGCAACAAAGAGTAACACTCCACGACGCACCGTGCGTGCGCGCACACGGCATCACCGCCGCACTGCGCGCGCGCGGTCCAGGCACGTGCGCATCACCGCGCGTCAAAAAGTGCGCGACGGCACTGCAGCGCGGCACGGCAACGCCAAGACCGACTGGCATCTGAAACGTGCGCACGATTACATCGCGGCGCAAGTAATGCGCGCGGACGTGCGCACCGCGCGGCACACCGACGCACGTGCGCGCGCACGCGCGCGCGCGCGACAAACATCGCACGATGCACCGTGGCAAAAGACCGTGGGCGCACCACGGACAAAAGGCCGGCATGCGCGCACCGATCCGCACGTGCGCACGCGCGGATCGTGCGTACGTGCGCCACCGACGCACGTGCGCGCACGACGCACGCGCGCGCACGTGCGCGCCATCACCGATGTACGCGCGCGCCACCGATTGCACGCGCGCATCACCGACGCACGCGCGCGCGCGCGCGCACGCGCGATCACTGCGCGGCACCGCAGCGCGCGCGCACGCGTGGCGCCAACGATTGGCATCGTGCGCGGCACGCGTAACATCACGACGTTATCGTGCGCACGCGCGGACGCGGCGCACCTGATACGATCGTTAATACCGACGCGCACGCGCGCAACGTGCGCGCCATCAATGACGCATCGCGCGCGCGCGCGCGATCACCGACGTTATCAAAAAAGTGCGCGCAACGGCGCAAAGCGATCACGATCGTTACCGTGCGCGTACTGCGTACATCACCGACGCATCGCGCGCACTGCGGCGTTAATCAATGACGCACGCGCGCTCATCGATTACTTGCAGGCGGTGCGTGTAAGCGGCGGCAAAAGACACGAT
Source organism: Aldrovandia affinis (assembly GCA_029706075.1). Lineage (NCBI taxonomy): Eukaryota > Metazoa > Chordata > Actinopteri > Notacanthiformes > Halosauridae > Aldrovandia > Aldrovandia affinis. Next base: position 5,911 of record JAINUG010002380.1, read on the forward strand.
GCACGTATGGCGCGCGCACTGCGGCGCAAGCATCACCACGCACGTGCGTGCGCACGTGCGCCATCACGACGCACGTGCGAATGCGTGACGTGCGCAAAGCATCGGCCGACGCACGCGCGCGCGCACGTGCGCATCCGATTGGCACTGCGCACGCGCGCATCACGATGCCGCACGTGCGCGCGCGCAATGCGCACGTGCGCATCATCAATCCCAGCCGCACGTGCGTGCGTGCACGTGCGCGCATCACGACGCACGTGCGCGCACGTGCGTGCGTTGATCACCGACGCACTCGCGGCACGCGCACCACGACGCACGCGCGCATCGCGCGGCATCACCGACGCACGTGCGCGCTAATCAATGACGCACGTGCTGACGTGCGCATCGGTCTATATCATTCCAGCGTACGTGCGTGTGCGTACGTGCGCGCATCACGATGGCACGTGTGCGTGCGCAACGCAGTGCATTACGAACCGCATGTGCGCGCGCGCACACGTGTGCGCGCATCACGCCGTACGTGTGCGCAAAAGTATGCGCGCATCCAGGCACGGCGCGCATCACCGACGCACGCGCGCGCGCGCCATCACGACGCACGTGCGCGCACGCGCGCATCATCGACGCACGCAAGTGCGCACGCGCGCGCGCACGATTGGTCGTGGCAAACACATCGATGCACGTGCGCGTGCGCGCAATCCAGCATCATCATCGACGCGCGGGGCACGTGCGCCATCACGACGCACGTGCGCGCGCGCGCGCGACGTGCAGACACGTGCCATCACCGACGCACGCGCGGTCCAGCATCAATGACGCACCGTGCGCGCGCAATGCGCGCCATCACCGACGCACGTGCGCGCGTGCGCATCACCGACGCACCGTCCAGAAAGTGCGCGGTGCAAGATGCGGCAGGTGCGGGCGACGCGTTACGCGATCCATCCACGCGTGCGCGGCACGTGCGGCGTTAATGAGCCGCACGTGCGCACGTGCGCGCATCACGATGTGCACTGCGCGGACGCAAGGGCACTGCAAGCATCAATGACGCGTACGTGCGCGCAGGCGCACGTGCGCGCACGACCGCACGTGCGCAACGCGAACCAAAAGTTAATACCGACGCACGTGCGCGCACGTGGCGCATCAATGACGTTTCGTGCAAGACCACGACATCGCGTTAGCACGTGCGTGCCATCACCGATCATATCGTGGCGCGCAGCACGCGCGCGCGACCGCACGATCGCACGTGCGCGCGCGCGCCACGGACGCACGCGGCAAGTGCGCACGTGCGCGCAAGATCCAGCACGTGCACGCGGCAAGTGCGCACGTGCGCGCGCACCAACCCAGCGCAAGTGCGCGCGTACCGCGCTGCACACGGCGCGCAGACAATGCATCCGCATGCAGCCATGTCGCGCCAGTCAAAATAGTCGAGCCGTCGCGTCTGCGGCGCCACTGCCGCCATCGCAGCTGCCATCGCGCCAGCGCACCAAAGGCTGCCAACGACGATTGCTGGCACCGTGCATCGCAGGCGCCGGTCGTGCGCCTGCGCGCAACGTGCCGCGGCAGCGGCAAATGCGCGCAGCACGGCATGCGAAGCACTGCGCAGAGGCGATGCCACGCCGCGCGCGCGCGCATCGCGGGGCAAGATCACCGACGCACCGTGCGCGCCAGCATCGCAGCGACGTGTGTGACACGCGCATCACCGATAGCACGTGCGCGCGGTCCATATCAATGACGCACGTGCGCGCACCGCATCCACACACGATGCACGCGCGCGCGTGCGCGCCATCACCGCCGCACGTCCAGGTAGTGTGCGCATGCGCGTGCGTGCGCGCACAACCCAATTGGTACCGTGCGTGCGTACGTGCGCACCGATGGCACGCGTGTGCGCGCGCAAGCACGCGCGCACTTCACGATACGCACGCACACATGCGTTATGTGCGGTGACGCGCGCACGTGCGCGCGAACGCTGACGTACGCGTGTACGCACGAACGCACGTGCGCAACGCAGTGAACCGTGCGCATCACGCTGCAGTGCGCGCACGTGCGCGCACCGGCCGATGTACGTGGCGTTATCGCCACATAATGCGCGCACGTGCGCGCACGCGCGCGGCGCGGATCGCGCGCGCGCGCGCGCGCGCGTCAGCGTCACGCGGGCGCGCGCGCGCGCGTCGCGCGCGCGCGCGCGCGCGCGCGCGCGCGCGCGCGTCGCGCGCGCGCGCGCGTCGCGCGCGTCGCGCGTCGATCGCGCGCGCGCGCGTCGCGCGATCGCGTCGGCGCAGTCATCGCGCGCGCGCGCGCGCGCGCGCGCGTCGCGCGCGCGCGCGCGCGCGTCGCGCGCGCGCGAAATCGCGCGCGTCGCGCGTCGCGCGCGCGCGCGCGTCGCGCGTCGCGCGCGCGCGCGCGCGCATCGATCGCGCGCGCGCGTCGCGCGCGCGCGCGTCGGCGCGGCGCGCGCGCGCGCGCGCGCGTCGCACGCGCGCGCGCGCGCGCGCGCGTCGCGCGTCGCGCGCGCGCGCGTCGCGCGTCGCGCGTCGCGCGCGCGCGCGCGCGCGCGTCAGCGTCGCGCGCGCGCGCGCGCGTCAGCGTCGCGCGTCCGCGCGCGTCGCGGACGCGCGCGCGCGCGCGCGCGCGCGCGCGCGCGAGCGCGCGCGCGCGCGCGCGCGCGCGCGCGCGCGCGCGCGCGCGCGCGCGCGAGCGCGCGCGCGCGCGCGAGCGCGCGCGCGCGCGCGCGCGCGCGCGCGCGCGCGCGCTCGCGCGCGCGCGCGCGCGCGCGCGCGCGCGCGCGCGCGCGCGCGCGCGCGCTCGCGCGCGCGCGCGCGCGCGCGCGCGCGCGCGCGCTCGCGCGCTCGGCGCGCGCGCGCGCGCGCGCGCGCGCGCGCGCGCGCGCGCGCGCGCGCGCGCGCGCGCGCGCGCGCGCGCGCGCGCGCGCGCGCGCGGAGCGCGCGCGCGCGCGCGCGCGCGCGCGCGCGCGCGCGCGCGCGCGCGCGCGCGCGCGCGCGCGCGCGCGCGCGCGCGCGCGCGCGCGCGCGCGCGCGCGCGCGCGCGCGCGCGCGCGCGCGCGCGCGCGCGCGCGCGCGCGCGCGCGCGCGCGCGCGCGCGCGCGCGCGCGCGCGCGCGCGCGCGCGCGCGCGCGCGCGCGCGCGCGCGCGCGCGCGCGCGCGCGCGCGCGCGCGCGCGCGCGCGCGCGCGCGCGCGGCGCGCGCGCGCGCGCGCGCGCGCGCGCGCGCGCGCGCGCGCGCGCGCGCGCGCGCGCGCGCGCGCGCGCGCGCGCGCGCGCGCTCGCGCGCGCGCGCGCGCGCTCGCGCGCGCGCGCGCGCGCGCGCGCGCGCGCGCGCGCGCGCGCGCGCGCGCGCGCGCGCGCGCGCGCGCGCGCGCGCGCGCGCGCGCGCGCGCGCGCGCGCGCGCGCGCGCGCGCGCGCGCGCGCGCTCGCGCGCGCGCGCGCGCGCGCGCGCGCGCGCGCGCGCGCGCGCGCGATCGCGCGCGCGCGCGCGCGCGCGCGCGCGCGCGCGCGCGCGCGCGCGCGCGCGCGCGCGCGCGCGCGCGCGCGCGCGCGCGCGCGCGCGCGCGCGCGCGCGCGCGCGCGCGCGCGCGCGCGCGCGCGCGCGCGCGCGCGCTCGCGCGCGCGCGCGCGCGCGCGCGCGCGCGCGCGCGCGCGCGCGCGCGCGCGCGCGCTCGCGCGCGCGCGCGCGCGCGCGCGCGCGCGCGCGCGCGCGCGCGCGCGCGCGCGCGCGCGCGCGCGCGCGCGCGCGCGCGCGCGCGCGCGCGCGCGCGCGCGCGCGCGCGCGCGCGCGCGCGCGCGCGCGCGCGCGCGCGCGCGCGCGCGCGCGCGCGCGCCGATCGCGCGCGCGCGCGCGCGCGCGCGCGCGCGCGCGCGCGCGCGCGCGCGCGCGCGCGCGCGCGCTCGCGCGCGCGCGCGCGCGCGCGCGCGCGCGCTCGCGCGCGCGCGCGCGCGCGCGCGCGCGCGCGCGCGCGCGCGCGCGCGCGCGCGCGCGCGCGCGCACGCGCGCGCGCGCGCGCGCGCGCGCGCGCGCGCGCGCGCGCGCGGCATCGCCTAAGCGCGCGCTCGCTCGCGTCGCTCGCGCGCGCGCGCATCGGCGCGCGGATCGCGCTCGCGTCAGCGCGCGCGCGCGCGCGCATCGCGCGCGCGCGCGCGCTCGCGTGCATGCGCGCGCATCGCGTCGCGCGCGCGCGCGCGCGCGCGTCAGCGTCGCGCGGATCGCGCGCGCGCGCGCGCGCGCGCGTCGCGCGCGCGCGCGCGCGCGCGATCGTCGCGCCGGGGATCGCGCGCGCGCATCGCGTCGCGGATCGCGCGCGCGCTTTGGTTGCGCGCGCGCGCGCGCGCGCGGCACGCGCGTCGCATCGCGCGCGCAACGCGTCGCGCGTCGCGCGGATCGCGCGCGCGCGCGCGCGCGCGCGTCGCGTCGCGCAGGATCCGCGCGCGCGCATAGCGCACGCGCGTCGCGCGCGCACCGCGCATCGCGTCGCGCGGACGCGCGCGCGCGCGCATCCGCGCGCGCGCGCGCGCGCGCGCGCGCGTCGCGCGCGCGTCAGCGTCGCGCGATATCGCGCGTCATCGCGCGTCGCGCGCGCGCGCATCGCGGCGGCAGGCAGCACGTTATCGACGATCGGGCACTGCGGCAAGTGCGGCACTTCACCGCGCATCACGACGCATCGCGGCGGCGCGTTATCGCAACCATGACGCGCGTGCGGCAAGGCGCGCGGGCGCATTGCAAGCAAGAATGACAGCACCGGCGCGCGCGCACGCGCGCGCCATCACGCGCGGTCCAGGCACGTGCACTGCAGCACGTGCGCGGCGCCGCGGCGGTCCAGGCAGCACGCAAGCGCGCCGATTAGCATCGCAGATCGCGCACAGGCGGCAGACCGTGGCGGCGCCATCACCGGATGCGCGGCAAGGCAGGCAAAGACCGACGCACAAAGGCGGCGGCACGGCGCACGACGCATCGTGCGCGGTGCGGCAGACCGGTAGTGCGCAACACTTTCGCGTGCAGCATTGCAGCGGCATCATCGATAGCGGCGGCGGCAAGACGATCGCGCGCGCGCAGGCAAGTGCGCGCGCACGCGCCACCGACGCGCGTGCGCGCGCGCGCACGCGCGATCACGACTGCATCGCACCGCGCGGACGTGGCGCGGCAAGATCCATCGCAGTAAAAGCGGACGCGGCATGGGTGCGCGCGATCGTGCGTGACGTGCGTACGTGCGTGACGTGCGCGACGCGGCACGGGCGCAACGTGCGCGCATTACCGCGTACGTGCGCGGACGCGTGCGACGGCATGGCGTTAAACGTGCGTGCAGCAGCGGACGTGCGCGGACGCATGCGCGCATACGTGCAGGACGTGCGCGACGTGCGCGCGACGCCAGACGGGCGCATCGCGTGCGTGATTACCGTGCGCACGT
>JAINUG010002381.1:0-11311 GCA_029706075.1 Aldrovandia affinis
AGCGCCTGAGAGCAGAGATCTGCTACAAGGCCGAGGTGAGCAACCACACCTGTACCAGAGCCACACCTGTACCACACCTGTACAGAGCCACACCTCACCAGAGTCACACCTCTCCAGTTTGTATTTAATAGGTAGTTTGTAGTGAGCTATCCAACAGATAATGGGGTCTTTTCATTGAATTTGGGAGTCTTTGTGTGGCTCAGTAGATAGAGCATGGTGTTGGCAACGCTTAGGTTGTGGGTTCAATTCCCACTGGGACCACACATACTAAAAAATTTATGCATTCACTACTGTAACCCTACGGTCTAACAGCGGGCGATTCGGCAACTAGTTGCCGGAAATGCATTGATTCTCTATGAGAGTGAGCGACTTCCGGTGCCTGACCCATTGCCCGATTTGTGGGTGTTTCGGTGTCCCAGAAAAGTTGAAAATTCTGAACTTTCGGGCAATGTTGCCCGGTAAGAGCCAATAAAATTCATGTCTTGCTCTTTTTACCTTCCACGCGGAAACCAACACAACACCGAAATTTTGTTCCTAGTTCTGACACTTCAACATGAGTGAGGAGAAACTGTTAACAGCGGTCTGCAGTACCCATACTTTATTTAATCCTAAAAGCATAAATATTTATAGCTAGCTAAACTTATATGGCCTACATACATCTTATTTAATGTTTGTGTTGGTTAAAAGGCTATTTTTTATCGCATGGGTACGTTTGGAAAAACGTTTGGAAAACGCACTGGAGAGAAATTTCGAGCTGTTTCCAGCGCAAGTATATGGCCGTAATTGCAAAAAGCCTTCTGAGTTTGAGTTTGCGGTTCATAATTGAAGGAAACAATACTGCTAGCCAACTAATATTTATAATAAAGATTCTCAAAATCTATGATGAACTATTCGTTTACCATGCAAAAATTGTGTTCCTAGTTCCGACACTTCAACATGAATGAGGAGAAACTTAACAGCGGTCTGCAGTACCCCATACTTTATTTAATCCTAAAAGCATAAATATTGTAAGTTGCTTTGGATAAAAGTGTCTGCTAAATGCCATACTATACTACTACTATATCATATTTGTCCAGGACAGAATGTTAATTCCTCTCCCTTTCCCTCCAAAGGGTACCTCTGAGTGTGAGCTGACAGCCTGCAAGAAAGAAATAAACGCTCTCCGCAAGCAGTGAGTTCAGTTGCTATCCAAAAACTGCTATTATGGGTTACAACTGTGGCCAAGGGCCCAGCATTGCTTATGAAATGCCTTTTAAATGGCTATTAAATTAGTAAAGGCGATTGGCTGATGAGCCGATTGGCTGATGTTTTCGGCAGTGATGATGAAGATTGTGATGTCATCTGAATGGTGTGATTTGACCTTTGACCTTTTCACAGGCTGGATGATGTCAGCGCTGAACCCCAGTTGGCGCCGTTTGGATCCACTCCTGGCCGTTCCCACCAACATACGACCCGCAATGAGACCTGTGAGCCAGGCCTGGGTCAAACACTTTAACCCTTTAGACACCAGTATAATTTCTGCAGATTACTGACCGTTTTTAAAAGAAACTGGGCTCCAATTGGAGGCGGCCAACTCAACCATTGACCTATATCATCTAACACTAGCTAAAAGCTGCTAGAACCAATCAGATTGCAGGAAACCAATCTCACAAATGGTAACATTGTATTCCAGAAACACTAGAGGGAGATGTTGAGGTCTAGTGTTCGGGGCTAGGATGAGTCTGGTGTTGTGACTAGTGTCTTAACTGTTAGGCCTGGTACATATGATCATGTTAAACTCAATTAGTGGTCATTTTATAATTGTGTAATAGTGGATTGCATTTATATAGCACTTTACTTGATCTCAAAGTGCTTTACAGTGAAGGGGGGAAGCTCCCTCAACCATGACCAATATGTAGCACCCACCTGGGTGATGCGCGGCGGCCATTTTGAGCCTCACCACACATCGGCTGAGGTGGAGGGCAGGGGAATGAATGAGCCAATTAAACAGTGATCTTTTATCAGTTTTTCTCCTGCAGATGTTGTTGCCACACAGACGGAATTCTCTGGCTCTTCCGATGAGTCGGTAAGTTAATGGGTTGACCAAAAATCAATGACCAAAAGTTTGCAGATCAAGAGGCGTGACAAGATTTTACAAATATTCATTCATGCCTGTTGTAATCGTTCGATTTGTGGTGTTTTTATCGAGCTCGGCCATGTTTTAATGTCAGCCGCTGGCTCATTTTCATTTTGATGCTGAATATCTGCCGAGTGCAGCATCTTCAGTTCTTAGCTGAAGATACGGGCAGCACAGAGTCAGAGTCAGTGGAGTTTCAAAAGTGCTGATTCACCGATGTGTTTTCTAACACAGCCACAGGTTGAGAGAGAAAACCTGGAGAGACTGTGGGCAGATCAGCAGAAGACTCTGGACCTGGAAGGTATGGACGCTCAGAGAGTGTTTCTCACCACCCACATTTATTTTTGTCCCCCTCCCCCCACTCCCCGTATCTGAGCTGTGGACCCGCTTTGTGTCTCAGGAAAAATGGAAGCGCTGGAGCAGGACAGAGATGCTCTGGAGGACCAAAACTTCCAGCTGGAGCAGCAGACCTCAGCCCTCCAGGGCAGGGTGCGCAACATGACCAACCTTTGCCAACAGAAAGAGCAGACGCTTCAGTAGTAAGTCACCAGCACTCGACTGCATCCAGGGGAAGATGGGATCTCTTGGCTTTGCAATGAGACGGGTGCAGGAATCAAGCGTTGATATTACACTCTTGATATTAACGTAGTTTTCATTCCACAAACATCCACAATGTAAATTGCAAATGACAGCAAACTTTAGCCTCAGAGCCAGAGCCATGTCGCGTTAGCATTGCTAAGTACATACTGTGTGGAGTTGTGTGTGTGTATGTGTGTGGAGTTGTGAGTGTGCATGTGTGTGTAGTTGTGTGTGTGAGAGAGTGTGTGTGTATGTGTGTGTGTGTATTTGTGTGGTCACAGAGTGCTGGGTTTGTCTCCACAGCTTCCTCAACAAGACCCTCTCCAAGTTCGGACTGCGGATGCACCGAATGGCTGTCCGGAAGCCCCGCCTCTCCCCAGTGACAGAGACCACGGGCTCGTGGTCAGAGGAAGATCTCTAGTGGTGGAGTATACCCCCCCCAGCTCCCGTCTTTTCCCCAACCCCCCCTTCCAATTCTCATTCCCATTGAATTCCCACTGTGGCGTTGGGGTTTATTTGGATTTATTTCAAAGGGATTATTTTAGTTGAGCCTCTACGGTCTTCAGTTCTTCAGATTTGCTCTTAAAGTCTGACTTTTGTCGCCATTTATGGGACAGAGAGGGAATTTTCCACCTTTTTTTCTTTGCGTTAAGCAAATTGATTCAGCTCAGTGATGTAATCTGGTAAATCAATCTGGCAGTCAGACAATCAGATAGAACACCATCAGCTGACCTGAGGGTTTTTGGTGGTTTTTCGCCCTCTCAAGAGCAAATCTTAGATTGGAGGAGAACTAATAGCTAATAGCGTCCTGTCGTGCCAATCTCCATCTGCCCTTACGTACGGGATTTTGTACACTTTTCCACTTTCAATAAAAGTTCTTAAACTTAAATCCTGAGTATGTCTTGGCTGTGTTTGTGTCTGGGGAGATGCATTTTGTGGTACTGTGGTAATTTTTTCTGCACTATTCACATGCTACAGAGATAAGTCTAAGGTCAGTACAAGTACACCGCCGTACAAGTACTGCTATTTCACACTAAGTCAAAGAACTAAAAATAGAAATGTAATTTAAACAAATAAATATAAACATTTTTGTCTGTGTTAACATCCATACTCTACCGTGGTAACCGTTGGTGTGGGGAGCCCACTGAGTGCGTCCATCAGATCTCAAGGAGCAAACATTCCACCACTTTGTGTTCTACTTTACTCCTGTACTACTACTGCCTGGGATCCCACTGTCAGATGCGCTTGCATGAAAGATGGGAACTTATTATGGGATGGTTGTTCTTAACGGCATACACAACAGTTATGCGCCATTTAGCAGACGCTTTTATTCAAAATAGTGACTTACAGAAGTGAACATATACATTTTTCAGTATATGGGATCCCAATGGGAATTGAACCCACAACCTAAGCGTTGACAGCACCATGCTCTACCTACTGAGCCACAGAGTTACTGCACATAGGAGAGTGAAGTGCACAAATCCAAATGCAATTCACATTCACTGTGAATTTTACATTGTTATTTAGCAGATTGTTCAGAGTGACTTACAAAGTACATACAAATAAGGGTAGATGACGAGATATTGGTTTCACAACCGATACTACATGGCATTGCGCAGCTTACGACATATTGTTAAGTGCCATACTAGGCACAAGAGGGAGATTGAGGATATAGTACTTAAGTAGCATAAGAGATTTGAGAATACAGTGCTAAATGTATCATAGTTACCACCAAGGATATTCAAGCAGGAATAAGCGCTCAGGAATGTGGGCAGTGACTCGGCTGTCCTGGCGATAGCGGGGAGATCGTTCCACCACCAAGGGGCCAAAGTAGAGAAGAGGCGTGACCAGGATGAGGGACCCTTCAAGGGGTGATGAGGTGAGCGGAGGTCGCGGAACAGAGTGGTCTAGCAGGAGTCTCAGGTTTGAAACTAGATTGGAGGTGTGAGGGTGCAGTTCCTCTTGCTGCCCTGTAGGCCAATACCAGAGCTTTGTATTATATCTGAGCCATGACTGGCAACCAGTGGAGGGAGATAAGGAGGTGTGAGAGGAGTATTTACCTTGTGCTGTTCCTCCAAGCCATACGGAAGGATCGGAACGTCAGGGGCTACCCACTGCCTGGTACCCCAGAAGAGCGGCTCAGGGTGAAGGCGTACATGGACGACATCACCATCGTCGGCACAGACAGTCGATGTCAAGAAATATTCCATCACAGCAGACTACAGTGACGAGACAAATTATCCCAGGGAATGATGACATGTGTCCTCCATACGCACAAATGACAGCAAGAGACCACACTGCTGCACCACACATCATTGCCCCTGATATATACGAGTGTGTCCCCTTGGGTAAAAACCTCACTACACCAGAGGGCAACACTGCCTTCATAGCTCGCCAGAGAGAGAAGCTGTTCTGTTGGAAGAATTTCAATCGGCCAAAAAAGGTTGAAATGCGCCAGCGAGTCCACACGGGGAGAGAACCCGTTCAGCTGCACACTCTGCCGGATTGTGCACACCTTTGGCTCCATACAAAACCTTAGAACACACCAGCAGAGAGACCACGCAGCTGTGTGTAGCTGAAGATTCTCCAGTTAGGAGCCATTTCACCCATGTGGCCCCAGCTGCTTTCCTTTATGTCTTTCCTATTATCCCTGGATCTGAGGCGAGCAGCAGATAGTAAGAACTGGCAGAGGAGTGGGGTTTGTCGGTCTCCAGACCGGATCTTTATTTCAATCTCTCTCCCAGACCCAGCAGAGAGAAACAGCAGGAGAGCAGGTTAAATAAAAGAAACACAAAACCGCGCAAAGTCTTCACCCTACTTGCCGCGAAGCTTTTGGGTAAAAACTATTAACTAAAATAACTAACTAAAATAAACACTAAATTAAAGCCTGCCTCCTCCGAGGGGGGGAATCCCCTTCCGGGGAACAAACAACAAACAGACAGTCAGCGGCTTACCACGCCGCCTCCATGCATCCACAGGACACCGCGCCTCTTCAGTCCGGAGTTCCACTGTAGCCTCACCAGGCACACATTCGGTGACTTTTCAAGTGCTTCCCAAACCCATGCACAGAGACACTCAAACTTTTCAGTCTGAGTTTTTTCAGTCTTTCAACGCGCGCGCACACACGCACGCACGCACGCATACACAGACCATCGCCACCCTTCCAGTGAGAGTTATCTGGCAATCAGCCTGAGACACTCCACTCTTTCAGTGAGAGTTCTCAGGTCAGTGCCCAGAGACCCTCTCCAATGACGTAGTGTGAGTTCTCTTACCCAAACAATTTTCAAATCAACACGGCTAAGGGAATGTGTTTCCCGGAGCAGAATGGGCTACAATGAAGGTCAAAAATAAATGTTGATTTAAACTCTACAGTGTATGTGTTACTTGAAAACTGTTACTTGTTTTTAGACATGAATTGAATTTTTTTTAATGTAAAAGGGGCTTAAATGAAATGTGAAGTTTTTGTTAGATCAAACTTCAAAATAATTGAATTTTTAAAAAATCTGTTCAGAATAATGGCAGTGTTTAATCAATAACCTGCTCTAAGTAAATATGGGGCTGTTCTAGTGTGTGGATAAGCCCCATGGTCTGCATCCTGTTAAGACACTGTTCTAGTGTGTGGATGAGCCCCACAGTCTGCGTCCTGTTAAGACACTGTTCTAGTGTGTGGATGAGCCCCACGGTCTGCGTCCTGTTAAGACACTGTTCTAGTGTGTGGATGAGCCCCACGGTCTGCGTCCTGTTAAGGTACTGTGACACTGTACTGTTCAGTGTAAAAAAGAGTGTCTGTATTGGAACAGTGTGTAAGAGTGTCTGTACTGGAACAGTGTGTAAGAGTGTCTGTACTAGAACAGTGTGTAAGAGTGTCTGTACTAGAACAGTGTGTAAGAGTGTCTGTACTGAGCATGTGTAAGTGTCTGTACTAGAACAGTGTTTAAGAGTGTCTGTACTGAACAATGTGTAAGAGTGTCTTTTGCTCCACCCTCTCTCCAGGGTTTGTGGAGTCGGGCTCTGACAGTGTGGGACAGGCCCCCTCTGTGGACTTGCTGACTACGTCCACGGCCTGCTGTGTTTGGGAGGTCAGTGGATTGGAAGCCACCCTTAGAGGGCCTGAACATGGCATGGGAGGACTGGACAGTCTAGGCTCTGAGCCCATCGCCCATCGTGGACCCCTGACACAGAGGCCAGGGACTCTTATTCCACAGAGACGGACTTATAGAGCCTGTCCTTTCACCCAGAAATGAGGTCATTTCCTGCTACAGAGGAAGTTGCCGGGAGCGGTGTGTCCTTTTCAGGACGTTCTGATGCGATAGCAGAGGCTGTGATAATGGGCCCTGTGCCGTTAACGAGGCGTTTAACACCCGAGGCGGTCATCACAGAAGAGCTGCCTGACTGGATTCTTGAACATGCTCAGATACCGTTGGGAGAGAGCAGCCTAGTTTCGGAAGCGGTCCGTGATGGACGGACTCGAGTTCTGTGATGACGGTTTCACCACCTCTCATTTTTTCCATCCTTACCATAAGGCCTACACCCGGAAGAGAAAGTTCCTGTGCAAATATTGCAGGAAAGATTTCGCTCGTGCGAAGGAGCTGGAGAACCACCAGAGGGTCCACATGGGGGAGAAACCGTACAGCTGCACACAGTGCAGGAAGAGGTTCACCCAGTCATGCAACCTTAAAACACACCTGAGAGGCCACAATGGAGAGAAACCGTGCTGTGTGTGGGAATAATTTTCTGTGTTTCAGCCATCTTAAGAGACACCAAAGTGTTTACAGCGAGAAGGGACCTGACACTCTGTAATCTTTCTCCTATAGGCATTGCCTTAAACAACTGCTGTTCAACGTGCTTGTGTCGCTATTCGGACTGGTCTGAGCGCAAGCTGTCACAGGAAAGGAAATGCAGCAGCAGTTTGGGCGTCTGAACCTGTCAACCTTGATCCTGGACCGGAGGGTTGGGAGTTCAAATCTTGTGTGGTGCACAGCCATTGCAAACTTGAAGAATATAACCTGCCATAATTGCCTCCCTAAAAAATCTGCTCCTGGAAAAAAATCTGTGGTGGCATAACCTTATGCAAAATGTAAAAAAATAATTCCAAAAATATATTCAAACCACACCCACCATGACATTAAAACCATATCTGTTATGCTGTTAAAAAAAAAGGATGCATTCACTACTGTAAGTCGCTTTGGATAAAAGCGTCTGCTAAATGGCGTATATTACGCATATTAGTATATTACCGTTAACCTGTGTGTGCGTGTCCATGTGCGTGCGTAAAATAAACATCCCAACTAGGTACTGCCTTCCAATACAATTAGAATTTATTTTAAGTGGGACAAACTCCACGGGAATAAACCCAACAGAAACAACCCTAGAAGGGCGAACGCTCCTCAACGAGGTGCGTGGAAAACAAATAGCTATAGACTTTAGCTCTGGGGAACAATAGCCCCGACAAACAAAGAGTAGAGATAACTAAATTAGACCCTTCTCTCTTTAACTGAGAGAACCACAGAGTGGTAAGTTAACCCTTTGTTTGGAATAATACGAAGTACCTTCTCTCTTTAACTGAGAGACCACAGAGTGGAAAACTAACCCTTAGTTAGAAGTACCGGCTAGAGCGTAATAATGGTTTACACAGAAGCGTTTGTATGAGGAAAATGCAGAACTTAAATAGAAGGCGGAATGAACACTGATAATCCACAGCTAGACGTGATCGGAAAACACACTGACAAAAGACCATATAAGGAAGGTGGATATAACACTGATTCCTCACACAAAACCAAAGAAAACAGGCCATCACATGGTCAAGCGCCCTCCAGCGGCTGAGCAAGGTAAAACCGTTACAGTTGGGGGACCTGGATTGGATTAACGTATTTAGATTGCAGATAAAGACCACGAGAATGGATCACGGACTGTACTTGATTGCTTCCCTATATTCTGTTTGTGTTAATTCTCATGATAAATACTGTTACGCCCCCGAGGTAGTGGGGAGTGGGGAGTTTGTAACATAAAATAAATGAAATAATGACCGGGTGATGGGTGTAAATAATAAAGACCAGGCAAGAATGAAGGTTCTCTGTGGCTCAGTTGGTAGAGCGTTGGCAACGCTTAGGTTGTGGGTTCAATCCCCACTGGGGCCACATATACTGAAAAATGTATGCATTCACTACTGTAAGTCGCTTTGGATAAAAGCGTCTGCTAAATGGCATATATATATATATATATATCACAGGGTTTTTATGGAGGGGCATGTGATTTGTGGAGGTGGGACCAGGTCATACAAATGATTGACAGCGGAGACGGCGAATGGAATGGCGGATGTTCTCCCTGCAGAATAACAGGGAGAAACAGAGAGAAAGACAAAAACACACACATACACGTGGAACGTAACAAATACCTATTGTTTCCTATTTTTCTGTTGTATGGTGATTTTTTTATTGTTCTTTGGCTGAATTGTAACCCAACACCCCTGATCCTGCCAAAATATATATTGTATTGTTGTATGTTTGCTACAATTTGCTAATGTTAGTATGACAGTTGTTTGAGCTGTACTGTGACAGCTGAAGTCTTATTTACCAACCAGTCAAGAAATAGCGTAGCTAGCTAACCTTAACTCGCATGCCCTGGTTAGCTAGCTAGCTGTTTTGCCGAAGTTACGGTGTTGTAGAACATGCTTTTTGTTTGGGTTTAGTTACCATGTAACTACGCTAAGTACGTTGAGCTGAGAGTTGTGGATGATTTTCTGACGGCCCGTAACCGAGTGCTACATTGGCTAGCTATGGCCCTGTGACAACTGCCAGCTAATGGTGCATGCAATTCCCAACCAGTCACATGCAACCCCCGGCTTGTATATCTAGCTAGCTACAAGTTTTCCAATCAGCCAGATGTGATCCCCATCTAGTGGATGCTACATTTTGCTGCAGAGTAGCTTATGAGCACAAAAGACTGTTTCAGCTATGAAATCAATAGCTACCTACCTAGCTAGCTATGCACTTACATACATGGAAATGCCTGACATTAGCTAGCTATTAGAAACCACTGGTGCTGTAGCTAGCCAGCTAAGTCAGTACAATAGCAGCTAGCTAGCATCTGGCAGGTAACGTTATTCACAATAATGCCTGACAGGGGTAGCTAGTAGCTGGAATGATTAGTCTCAATTCAACAGCAGCATAACCGGGTCAGATAGCATCGTTGTTACTTTTTCATTCAATGATGGCATTTCCTGGCTAGCTTTATATGTGTGGTTCTACAAACTACTAGAGAGTATTAGCCCAGCTAATTCTAACTTGTTACCTGTCCGTCCCCTCCAGGTCAACCATAGTAGTTGCCTGTTGCCTAGCAACATCTGCTATTGATGGTGTTGTGGCTTTGTTTTTTTGACAGAATGTTAACTTTTGATAGCTCACCATTCAAATTCAATGGGCATGTGCATCCAGTAAATTATGATTTTACGTTTAAAATTCTACTTTCAATTGTCACAATTGTCAACGTTTGACAAATTTTACCAGGGATTTGGTTCAAGAAAATGACTAAACGGATTGGTGCATATTTTGTATTTCAACCAAAACCGTCCGTGTGTATATATACAGAACTAAAAAGAGATCCCATGTAACTGCAGTACGCAACACTGAAGTTGTTTATACTGGTGGCTGCGTGCATTGTAAATAAAACGCAGCGGTAAAGCACACAAAAAGAAGAAATCCGTTTCTACACCTTGCGTTACCGCACAAATACAGGTTTTAAATTAAATTAATTGTTTAAATGTTTCGTTCGTAAATGTCCCAGGGGTCGTGTTTAAACGACCGTTGAAATGCGTTTCATAATAGAGCCCTAAAGGACTCCGCAAGCATGTGGTGACGGAGACGCCAACACGCATACATGCCAGCTCAGATTGAACACTGTCCGCAACACGGTCCTCTCTATAACGATAAACAGAGCCCTTTATTTAGAGGTAGCGCATTATTAAAATCGAGTTACATTTCCACACAAGCTTTATGTTTTAAATATGAGAGGGCGAGCTAAGGGATACCATTAAAACAAACGCTAAGAAGAGGATGGTTTCGATGCTTCGACCTCTGGGTTATGGGCCTCTCTGCTTCGGGACTCGCCATGCCACTGCCGGGCGTATTGTATCTGACGGAAGCTTGTCTGTCCTTCGTAATCTATTTGTAATTGAATGATCAAGCTGTTCGTTGTGTATGATAGGTCTATTCAACTAAATGAATGGAGCAGAGACGTGAGTTCAAGTGAAATATATTCAATTTTATTTAGAATTTCAAGGACCTGCAAAGAAAGGGTAATGAATCAGAGGCGGGAACGATGCAAATTATGAAAAAGGGGTATGAATTTATTTAACAATTAGCGGTTAGCAAGGCCAAGACAACAAATACAACCGGGGCAATTCCAGATTAAGATTAGTCCTGAAATCCACAGAAACCAGCTGCAGAAGGCACCATATAAAGGAAGGAGCAAGACGGCCTGACTAGGGAGGTATACTTACTACCAGGGGCTATCCCAGGTACACACCAATCATGCTTGTGCTCTGTGACTCACGCGCACACGTGCACATACCACGCACACTGCACTCTGTGAAGAAAGGTGGAAGACAGTGTTAGGTAA
>JAINUG010002382.1:0-11307 GCA_029706075.1 Aldrovandia affinis
TGGAATGCAAACGACACCACACGGAACCTGTTCAAACTAATGCTTAAAAAGAGCCTGCCCCAACCTCCAGCAAAAGCGCTTGGATGAGGTGGTAGGATTAATGAAAATGGATGGCCACTGTTTTCAGAGCACAGACTATGAAGCATGTTGGGATGACTCTATTAATAAGTGCCATTATCCAATTGAGGGCCAAGACATTTATATTGGTCCGCAAGGGCAGCGGCTGCAGTAACACTGTCGCCATCCCTAAACCAATGGTTCCAGGTGCAGAACTCAACACCACATGTGACATTGTTAGTATCAGGGGGAAGAGAGTCACGTGAGTTGGGGCCAATGGTTAAAAACGGCTTTACAGGTGCAGGAATGGCTGCCCACAGCGAACAGGTACCTCCACATGTCTTTAGATAGACAGTTTATTAGAATTTCGGGAAAAACATATGACGAGGGTTTGGCAGAAAGGGTCCTGCTCAGTGGTGGGCCGTCAGGGCCTGCAAGGCCTTCTCTGCTGGCCTAAAAAATATCTGAATCACAGACTGATGTTAATTATATTTGTCCATGAATACTTATTAAATAATTTAAATGGTCGACTTCCTTTCATAGCTGTTCCCTGGTGCGCTGCATCCAGACGTGTATTTTCATATTAAACCATTTAACCAATCACATTTCAGCCATCATTTGTTGCCAGGTCAAAGAAATCTGCCTGGAGGCCTTCACAATCCGTTCTGAAGGCCCTGTAGCATAAAATAAGTGTTGATCAAACTGTTGCTTCAACCAATCAGATTTTGAGTTGGGGACACGAAGGCCTTCTCGAAGGCCTAGGTAACGTCAGCGTATTCACACCCTTTGATTGGATAGTCAGAGAGTGTCTGACTATGATGTAATGTGATTGGTTAAATGCTTTAATATGAAAATACACATCTGGATGCAGCGCAACCAGGGGAACACATGAAAGGAAGCTTAACAGA
This sequence comes from Aldrovandia affinis, assembly GCA_029706075.1. Lineage (NCBI taxonomy): Eukaryota > Metazoa > Chordata > Actinopteri > Notacanthiformes > Halosauridae > Aldrovandia > Aldrovandia affinis. Next base: position 966 of record JAINUG010002382.1, read on the forward strand.
CCATTTGGAATTATTTAATAAGTATTCATGGACAAAATATAATTAACATCAGTCTGTAATTCAGACATTTGAGCGGACATTTTCAGCCCTAAAGCGAATGAAAACTTATGCCAGAAATACGACAAAGGACTTCTTGATGGAACTGAAACACACGGATAATCTGTACGACAGAGTAATTGAACTCTTTTTGAGGAAAGAAAGGAGGATGGATTTTGTGTACAAATAATACGGATTTTTGGTGAGTAAAATGTTGCTATTTTCCTAAATAATATTGCAATTTTATGAGGTTATTATTGATGCTTTTTTATGTGTGTCGCAGCTGTAGCACCTCGGGTTTGTTTCTTCAGTAAAGGCATTTATTCTGGATACGAGTTATCTATCTGCGATGCAACGGAAACGGGTGCCTGTTCGGGTTTGTTTTTGCACTTTGTTTATTTATCTTTCTTCAGTCATGTTTCATGAGAGAATGACAGCGATAGAGACGAGAGAGAATGACAGCGATAGTTAGAAGCGTGAGATAATGAGTGATTAGTAGTGTTAGTAACTTAATCTAAATCCCTAATGTTAGTAGATTAGTTGGTTAGTACTATATACATCTAACTAATATATACAAAGTGTAATTAGAAAGTAAGAAGGAAGTAAAACGAGATTAGAAACGAAGAGGGAAAAACCGAAACAGAATTTCCGAAGTGCATGACAGAACGAGAATGAAACATGACTGAAGAAAGATAAATAAACAAAGTGCAAAAAAACAAACCGAATAGAGACACTCAAAACATAACAATAAGATGGCTTTTATAGCCATAAAATAGTTATTGAGGGGTGGATTGATTCAGACGGAGCACTACTGAAGGCCTAGGTGTGAAATGCACGGCCCGCCACTGGTCCTGCTAGATGTGAGATGGCCAGCACAGATGCCCCTTATGCCAGAGCATGAAACATTACTGCAGCAGGTACCCCAGACGGTATGGTCTAAACACAAAACAGACGTAGGCTGTGTTAAGTCAGCACAGCCGGTGCGGGTCACGCTGAAAAAAGGGGTTAGGCTGCCCTATCAAAGGCAGTATCCCCTCAAGCAGCAGGCAGTGGAAGGAATCAGGTCTACAATTGAAGGCCTGGTACAAGCTGGGGTCTTGATAAAAACTGCAAGTCCGTGCAACACTCCAATTTGCCCGATTAAAAAGCCACAGTCAGAGGATTATCGCTGGCATGATTTAAGAGCTGTCAATCGAAAGTGGTTGAGGCTGAGGTACCTGTAGTCCCGGATCCACATACGTTGATATCCAACATACCGCCAAACACACAATGGTACACAGTGATTGATTTGTGTTCGGCCTTTTCAGTGTACCAATACATCCGGATTCCCAGTACCTCTTTGCATTCACTTATCGAGGTCAGCAGTATACATATACCACAGGATAGGCTAACAGAGTGCTAGCACAGGATCTGCAGGATATTGCACTCTGAAAGTAGCCCCCTCAGGTGTTTAACAGAGTGCTAAATTACAATTTTGTCAACAAACAGTTGACTACCTAGGTAGACAGCTGAGTGGGGACAAAAGGCTTATTGCTCCATCGCAGGTGGAAGCCATCATCAAGGCGCCTAAGCCTCAGAGTTGGCCAGATGCTTTCATTTCTGGGAATGGCAGGGTTTAGTAGGCCATGAATATGTGATTATGCAGTCATTACTACTCACCATTACGAGCATTAGGCAGGGATTAGGCACCCTGAACCTAGTGCTCAACAGGCGGCGGCGGAATTGCAAAGTTCGAGGGCACGCAAAGACGGGTATAGTGCCGGGGAGAAGACTGAAGGCCCCCGTGTCTGATGAAGTATGAATGACATACGTCAGTGGTACCGCCTAGTCGGCGTGGCTGTCGCATGTGCAGCATGCAGGCAGTAGGTGGTACGTGGATGACAGTTAACTTGCTTGTAGATTCTGCAAAATTGGCTGCAGTAACATTACACTAGGCCGAGGAGAGGCCATTGTAAGTGGGGCATTGGGGGGCGGTTGATGTGTCCAGCACGTGGATTCTGCAGCGGCACAGAACTCATTATGCAAGAAGTACAGAAATGATGTCTAACAGAAATTAGATGGAAGGTCCAGAAATTATGCCATCTAACAGAAATTAGATGGAAGGTCCGTCTGTCTTTGTGTACAGTCGTGAACCGGACTCTATCCAATGAAATAATGCTTTAGGGTGAGAAGGGCCCACGACAATGCTGTCTGGACTCTTGAGTCCTGGTGTGGCAGATTCATGTATACATTCATCTGACTGTAATCCTCCCCTCTTTATGATGGAGGAAACTAACCTAGGTGCAACCATCAGTGAGATTAACGAGTCCAGTACTCAAACTTTGAGGGCAATTGAGGGGACAACATGTATTAAATTGAGCACATGCATTTGCCACGCTAAGGATTCACCATTGTTTTAGAGATGTTGCTTACATTCACTGTTATGTTCCTGAGTCGCGTGGTTGCAGGATGTAAAACACCCCAGGATTGGGCTGTTTACATAAAAGCATGCGGGAACAATATACCATGTATCACAATAGAGGCATTGAGACGATATATAATATATCTATATCAATATAACCATACAATGCACATTTGGTTAGCTGAGTCATTATCTCTATCTTATTATTATTCATTTCATTGAAGAATGATGAATGAAGGTAAAGATGGATTTGCAAATAAAACCTTGGGTAAAAACCTCGTGAATGCTCTGGAGGCAAGGGCTCACCGACATGCGGTCAAGTTAGTAGCAGTGCCTGGGAAGCCGGAAGTAAATATAATAAATTAGATCCTGTAGCAATGATGGTTTCAATGTTTATGGTGAATGTTAAGCTGAATATTAAGTTTCTTATCTCAAAGATAAAAAAGTCTCAGAATGAGGACTGGAGATTCATGTGAAATATCTTTACAATGGAGTAACAGTCAGAAATCAATCAGTACCTGTGACATAAGCAAGCCTTCCAAAATGGAGGATAAAAGAGATCTTTGAGATCATGAAGTTTCAGTCCTTGCCCATGAACCATGGCTCCATTGAATGTCATCTTTTATATCACTATCTAATACTTATTATTGCCCAGACTCATTAATTTTATTTTGAAAAATCATAATTATGGTGAAGTCTCACAGTTAAATCTGGCCCTGGAACAGTCATTACTTAAACACCTCTTCTCAGATCTTAAGAAATGTCTGGAATGCAAGATTCAATAATCAGTATCTATCTATATCATTGATATATCGTTCAGGATCACAGATTCAGATACTAACAACTGCTAATAAGATATTGGGGTTTTAAGTGGAAGCCCTACAGTGATTGCTTGAGACAACATATCTGGTGCTCCCTGGATGCAGGTGGGGAGGGGCCTCAGTGGCCATCTCTCAACGAAAATAAAACCATATGTACTCATCCTTCGTAATCTATTACATTAAAAATACTTTAAAATTGGCATTGGTGTATAATCCCATCAAATATACAATATCAGCGGAACACATAGACCAACAATAACATTTTTAAAAGTGGAAGCAATCTGGCCAAAATCATCCTAAATATTCTGACCTGAAATGACTCAAATTCTGAACTGGGCATTTGGCTGACTGCCTGGTGATCATCTGACCTGGTGGTGTTGAGCTGAGGTCTATAAAGTCAATACTGACTCTGACTAGCCTCAGATAGGGCTGCTCTGGATCCCAGTTGGTGATGCAAGGCGAAAGTCTGTTTGCCTGAATCCTGTTTCATTATTATTTAAAATAAGTCAGTATATCTCGCCTGCTTTCATAGGTCATCTTGTTTTTCAAGGATCGGTCAAACAGTCATAGGTCATCTAAACGTCAAATTCTTCCCACCCCCATTTTAGTCCGATGCAAGATTACAAATACCCAGTCAATGTTGTTTGCCAAAATCATCACAGCCAAGTTATAATTTCAGATCAGCGAAACAGCCCTCCTCTGCAGTGGAACAACTCAATTTCTACATTTAGACAATAAACCAATGTTATCACCGCAATTACAATATTAAATATACCAGTGACGTTAACGGATGGATAATAACATTCTTCATTTTGATTAGCAAAATCACTGAGTTAATGGTTTCAAATTTTTAAATAGACACTGACAAGCCTTACTAGATTACTCCACATTAGCTAAACACTCGCGTATGCTATAACCACGACCACTGCATATGTGCGTGGCGTGTATTACTACGCACGATCTCAAGCACCGTATTGCATTTGATTCAAATTAAGTCTCTAACTTATCCTGAATAGCTATCTGTTTACCGGAGACAAACTGTAATATGCATCTACAGCGACTCAACTTTGGTAAAAGTTATTTTCAGGAAACCTAAAAGAAGTTTTCTTTAAAGCTGCCCAACATATGGTGCTTTGCTTGCAGGTCTGCGTGGTTATTTTATCATCAGCTCAGCGTATTTTTCTGACTGTGAAATATTCTCTCTTCCTCGTCCTCCGATTTGAAAAGGCGCCACCAGATGTCAAATAACGCTCCTTTCAACAATGGTGAATGAGATGTCGTCAGCATCAAACTGCAGTATTAACGAATGAAATTTAGGAATGGCACCGGGGTGACCAATCGATATCAGGATTGCAGTGCGCCCGGACACCTCTGGCTCCGCCCCCTGCAAGCACAGCTAAAATCTTGCCAGGCTACAATCCGATCAGGCTCTGACTGCGACAATGATGACATCACACTTTGCGGCTCGTGAGAGGCTGCAGTTCCATTCCTCTACAAGGTGTCCCCACGATCCCACGTGTACAGCGACAACCTGGTTTCAATGGTATGACTAAATAAATACGATTATCGATTTAAATAGTAAGGATTCACTTGTATGTGTCTGCTAGTATCAGGTAATTCCTGAAAATAAGACCTCATCATCATTCCTTATAATATTTGTTCTGAAAATGATTAATTCCTCAGTCATCAAGGGATACGCATGGTACAGAGCCCAAATACTCATGCTGATAAATTACCCTCTAGCAAAACCATGCAATCTACTTTATGACATAGAAGAGGTCTTGTTCTGTCAAGATATTGGTGAAATGCACTAGATTTGTGTGGGAATATAATTATTAAATGGTGTTATTTAATTTATATTGTATTTATTATTCTTTCCCATGGAAGATGTGTGGCCAGGAAAGCTGTATGTACTCATGTTTAATAATATAGTATATAGATTAATATACTGTAAGTATGTCTAATTTAATATATATATATACTAATATTATACCATATATACTAATATTATAGTTAATAATATATATATATGTTATTATTTTAACATGTGCTAATATAATTAATATATATACACTAATATACTACATATATACATTTAATACTATATGTGTACTAATATACCATGTATACTAATATATTTAATATATATATATATACTTTAATATATATACTAATATACTGTATGTACCTAATACAGGAAGGGCTGAAAAATGTCAATATCGATTAGGCGTTGACGGTGCACTCCATATCAAGTCAGTTTCAACTTTTTGAGGTGAGATAAACCAAGTTTCATTGATAATTAAATACTAAATAAGATCCGAATCAGTAAGCCTATTCTACACTAATCTGCTTCCTCAATCATTCAAAAATGCACATGTCAGCGAGCAGACGTCCACGAACATTTGAGGTGACTCAACAAAAAAGACACTGCCCCCCGACCTTTTCTTCACACCCGATGTTTGCACACAGCATCCATCTCATCCCTATGTTGCTAACGTCCCTTCTCCTCAGTTGCCTGTGAAACCACAGATTTGATGTAGCCAATATAGTCAGGTGATGTTCAGATTGTTTGATAAACTGTTTTCCTCAAGCAGGGAGTGCGTGCCCTATCTCAGTGATATCAGGGGAATTGAAGTGCATGGAAATGTTTTTTCAGAACCTCAAATAAATATAATTAAATTGCTATTTTACAAAATAAATAAATAAATAAATGAAATAAGAATAAAAGAATGATCATTGAAATAATATTCTATATAAGTATCATTCAAGACAAAATATATTTTCAGTAATTCATTAAGTGATGAATCTGAATAAAATCTTTTGCAAATCAAATATCTGTGTTGGCTACCTTACCGTATAGGTCTGTACCTATATATATGTATATATAGGTATATATGGAAACTACTGTAACAACCATATGACCTATCACTATATAATATAATTGGGGAGTAGCAGGGATTGTTGAAAATATTTAGGTGTTACAGAGGCACAAAAGTTTAGGGACATAAGTTTGAGCCAATTCAGTCACATCAGATCAGTGATTTTCTTTGAAGAAAGGAACACAGGACCTGTTTACCTTTCATTATAAGTAATGATAAATTCTAATCAACAAGTCCCTCTCTGACATGGTTGACCACATAAAATACCCTGAATTTAGGGTTTAAAACTTCAACCTGTGCTACATGCTCATATCATTTTATTACTGCATATATTTACCTCTTGAAATATATGGTACAACTACTAGGAACCACTTTAGGCTTTGTCTTATATTTTAGCATCCACCTGGGAAAAGAAACCAGTATTCTCTTCATTCAAATGCATGCTGCACACACACACACTGCTCACACACACTCACAAACCCCATCCACCATTTGCCACACACATACCACAGCACAGACATGCAGACACAGGCCTCACACATACACTGACACAGGCCTTGCCACACTCCACATTTACGCAGCACCACACGCTGCGCGTACCGACTGACAAACCGCCACCACCCAGAACACCGCTTTACACGATACGCGCACAAACTCTTGCCATACCGCCGCATTCTGCCTCAATGCCACGAACCACCTTTTGCAACCTTTGAACCCCCATACACACACACACACACCGCGCACACCATACACCACGCTAAACACGCGCACGCACAAACACACACACACATGCAGGCGCCCAAACCATTTGCACACCACAATGCTGGATCTTACCCCTATCTGTTACACACCCTCTGATACACATAAACCATACTTTCCGCCCACCACACCATGAGCCTTAAACCACACACTCTGATATAGACAAACCTGCAGCACACACATGCACACACAATAAACACTAGCCACATACACACGGACTAACACGGTCGTATTTTTACAGCCACCTGCGCTCAAGAAACAAAATCACTACATGCAGGCATGCAGAAAACCACCACAAACTCACGTGCCCATCCCCCAAACCCACAATCACAGTGCGCACACACAGGCACACGAACACACACACACACACACGCACCAGCACACAGGCGCAGGCAACACACACACACACGATACAGCACAAACACAGAATCACACACATTGCCACATGCAGCATGCAGGCAGACACTCACACACCACTTTACCACATACTACTTTGGAGCAGCACACAAGCACATACACACACACACACACACACACACACACACACACACAGTGCCCCCCAAACACGCACCGCACAAGCACACTAACCATGCACTCACTCCACCGCACAAACATGCAGTGTACTTTACACACACACACACATTAACACATGCATATACAAACACATACCCACTCATATACACAAACCACACACAGGACACCTGCACAGGATTTTATACACACATACCACACACAGACTCACACAGACACACATACACACAAGCATGCCACTCATTGGATACCCCAACCACTAATCACACACGCGCACGCGACCTTACACACTCACACCACAGCACACACACATACAAACATGCAATCACACACAGCTCAAGACACATACACACACACAGACCGCACACTGCACTCACACACACACACACGTCATGAGCAGGCACACACACACACATACCTTTTATAAGGCATGTGGCAGCCATGACCTCGCACCACACAACAACTTTGAAAGAGAGAAGAGAGACTTTTTAAACTTTGATGTTCCTTTATTCCACATGAGAATCTTTCCTGCAACCACACCCCACGAATCAAATCAGCATTCAGAAAATAAAACAAAGCCAGCACAAACAAATCCTCAATCCAACATCAATGCCACATTCTTTAAATGTTCCCATCATGCGGATTAACAAATTAAATAATGAAATGCACTTTATATTTATATAATATTTTAAAATGTTTGCATCATTCTGAACTTTATTTCATCATTTTAAAGCCTATTGCTTATTTTCTTTCCAAAACATTTTGTCTCTGTTAGAGTTTCCCTCTTTGATTCTCCTCTCCCTCATCCCAGATCCACAATTACACAGAAGAGTCAGGATAAACCAGAAACCCCAGGATAGAAGGCTGAGTGAATGTGGGTCTGGATCTGTGTCAGGGTCATTATGTGAGACACTGTAGGAATAGATTCCTGCCCAGTGATCCAGATACCTCCTATTCTGGAGGGGGGCCAAGGGGAGTTTAGTGTTCTTATTGTCATTGCCAGAAATAGCACCAGGAAGAGGGAGGCAGAACAAAGCGCCAGGACTTGTCCAGTTGTCCCAGAGCACAGTCTCACACCTCTGCCTCCCTGCTGATCTCCTTTGCCACAGAGACCACATATTAGCCACTACCTCCCCTCCACTCCCAGCTCCCAGTAGAGCGCCCCAAGTAGATCCTCCTCTGCACATGCTTGATCTGATAATTAAATCTCTCTGGTGCAGTCAGATCTCTTCACTCCTCTCACTCAAATTATGCCTCTCTGTTCCCTCAGACAGTGGAAGAAGAATCTGTTATGTATTGGGGTCCAGTGTGAGCTGACAGAGATCAGATGGAGGAGAAGAAGGAGAGAGGCTCAGTGACCATTATCATCCATTACATCTCTTCGTTTTTAGTTTCAAATTAAATGTTTTCTTTCATTCTTGCATTTAGCTCTTATTCCATTTTAAATGTAAATTTTTTCATGGCATTTAATTATTTTCATTTGTTTTCAATTTACAGACTCATTGTAAAGTCCTCTGGTGCAAGGCTCTAAGAATGCCAGTTTCCACTGTAGAGAGATCTGAGAAAGATGACTCCTAAAAGCAGAACTTTTTCTATCTATATTTCATAAATGGAAGATATTTTAACCAATAAAATGTAAGGTAAATGCAAATGATCCATCCAGGGTTAATAACCGTATAAATGAAAGTGTGAAGTCTCTTATCAGTGCCTGGCGCTTTGAGCTCAGTAGTTTAACAGTTGCTTTTAAGCAGCAGTGCAGCAGGGTGGATCTGAAGGTTTGAAACTGTAGCAATGTGCTGTTTCCCAGTTGCCATGGCGAAACAGCAGTGCTGAAGGAACAGAATTTTCTCAGAAGTCTATCTCAATACCATGCTTTGTTTAGACGCGGATCTTACCCAACATCCAATATGTTGACACATGGGCATCTGAACAGGGAGAATGAGGATCTACATTTTTACTCCTCTAGCTCACTGGGCGCAAAACAGCCCAGAGGAAGACTCTACTATCCCTTCACATCATTTGTTAAAATACATTTGCCAAGTATTATCAAACTTATTATGTTATTACATGGGAAGGTGAGGAATGCAGAGGTTCACTCAACTAACAAGACCCTGGATCAGACCAAAACCAAGCTGAAACCCTGCATGCAGGAGTTCTGCTAAAACCATCCTGCCAGTGCTGAGGAATGTCCATATCTCTGCAAAATTATGAAACTGGCAAATAATTCCTAAAAAGTTGAGGCCTACACGTATCAAAATTAAGAAAATATTTCTGCTATAAATACCTGTTTGAGATCTTGACTAATTCCCCTTTACCAAAGGCCAGTCTCATATTATTTCTACCCATTACCTTGTTTTCTTTCTTTTCTGCAATGTGTGATCTGATGTTTAGTGTTTCATGGTTCTAATAAATGAAGCCTTGGGCTTTATTGTGTTTTAATATCTAATTTATTTTACTTTCTCTACATGTGTTTTGTATTTGGCCTCTGTGCTGTTTTAAATCTTAAATATTAAAATAAACAAAAATCACATTACCATCATACACATTTTACATTTCAATTAAATATCTTCTTATATTCTACATTTTAGTTCTTATTTCCATTTTAAAATGTACATTTTTTTTACAAATTAAAAATTGTTTTAAATTGATTTATTGAACTCTACAGTGAAGTAAGTCTCTGATCCTGGACTCCAGATAAAGTGACTTTTTCCTGTAAAGATCACAAGAAAGATGAGCTCCTAAAAATGAACATATCATATTCCTGAAATGGGAAGATATTTCTCCAATGTTGAGTGAAATGCAAACTTGGCTCATCCAGAGTTAATAACAATATGAAATGAAGAAGAAGTGAAAAAATATGCTGGTGCTGGCGCTGGAGCTCAGTAAGTTTTGGCAGTTGCTTTAGCTTAACGTGA
>JAINUG010002383.1:0-11299 GCA_029706075.1 Aldrovandia affinis
CACATAAGCTAGCTTCTAGCTGATTAACTTGCTAACTGAGATGTTGCTCCCAAAAGGTAGCTTACTATCCAGCTGAGCTGAGAAACATATTTGTCATGGGAAATTAATTCAGCCGATAATGCTTACCAGAACTTTGGTTGCCTGCGATGATGGAGAAGTTGCCTAAAAGCATAAATAACAGAAAAAGAAACACGCGTAAATCCATAATCGTCTATATGAGGTATAGCGTATGTAAGTACATCGTCTTTCTAAACTCTTCACTAGTAGCTACCGTCTAATTTTGCCTAATATAATATTTTGAACTGAGTGACTCGTTTGAACTCACTTTGCATACCACTACTGCCACCCACAAACAGGGGCCATAAGCTTGACCTAGTTCTAACTCATGATTTTTCAGTGTCTAATGTAAATGTAGATGAAAATGCATGCTCCTCTGATCATTATGCTGTTATGTTCACCTCCTCTCTCTCTCCTTCCACCCAGACCCCCCTCCCCTATGCGTCCCTCCCGCAGCATTAACCCCTTGACTGCCAATAAGTTCTCCTCCGCCTTCTTAGTTGCCCCCTAACATCGGCACTATTGAAGCCTCTCCTCCCACCTTAACATAGATTAACTTACATCCCTGTTTAACCCCCTGAGGTCGACGGGAGCGGCGCCGCTCCCAGCAGCAATAAAAGTATATTACTATTTCTAACTTCGCGATATTTTATCATACACACGACAAAAACATTGACAGAAACCTTAGAATCGCGACTTTCCGATTTGAGCACTGGCAAATCAAATGGAATTTTTTAAATTAGGTTAATTAGACCAAAAGTAAACATTGTTTTTTACTCTGTTTTTTACCTTTAGTACCGTCCCCCTTCTATTGACATGGTAACTAGGTGCGAGTTTCGGGAGGTGTGGGAGGGGCGTGGGGCCATGTGTGAAAACGTCGGCGTAAACAAACACAAACTGTCCGACAATTTGAAGCAAGATTTTATACAGACATACAATTTTATTCAAGATGGAAAGATTTTCTGCGCTGCAGTGTTTGAGAGCATCGATGGAAAGCACGAAGACAATAACTGACGAAGAGTAAGTAACTATATTTGATCTGCCATGTTATCAAATACTCGTATATATATTCAATATATGAATTCCGTGTGTTAAATTGCAGCGTAAACAATGTCCCGACATTATATCGGATCTTGTCTGTGTTTACGGTTGCGCAGCTGCCAGCAACAGACGGTGTATGCTGATATTTATTTTATTTACCATATTTTCAAATACTCGTGAAAATATATGAATTCGCGTCTTGTGACGCTATACGAAAAAATCAGAATCATTATGACTGCTGCGAATAATTAACGGGAGGATATTTAACCAGCTGGCATTCTGTTTCGGCGCTTGACATTATCTAGCTTAGCTTGATAATACCTATTGTGATTAATGTTTCTTGCCTCTCGAGAACTTGTCTGTGTGCTTATTGTGGTTTAGATTCCCAGCGTTTAGTTTATTCCGAGATTTTTGATACGTTTTGTTTGTTCCTGATCGTTGGTTATTTTGTTTTGTCTTGTTTATGTCTTTCCGTGTCTTCGTAGACACGGACTTTGCTTTAGTTTTCCTACAGACGTAAAGATGAATATCTTAAACTTTTGATCATGTGCCTGTGCCCAATGCCAAACAGACTTTGGATGTTGTCAAACTGGCTTCTGTTAGTCGCAAGAAATGCGTAGGCTACTCTGCAAGATGTCTTTGTCTGATGGCCTTTGACCATGATCTTTCAGGTGTGGATCATGAATATTCAGTAAATTAGCATATAGCCCTCCCACAGCCTGAAATAAATGTGACCAGTTCTGATAAAAACAGGTTTTTAGCTATTTAGATCTCATATGTGCTAAAACATTTTCACACCCTTACATAACCAAGACCTTGATGAACAAACGCACATTGGCAAAACAATTCGTCACTATAGTTTAGTGTGTGCTTTCACAACTTTTGTGACAGCAGAAAAAATAACTATTTTTAACTTGTGTGTTTGTAGATCTATTTACAAGCTGCATATGATACTGACCAAACTATTGATGGCATACAAATGTAGCTGTGATTGTCCTTCAAATAAAAATATTAAACACTTTGGAGTAAGTGCGTGTTAAATTGATGAAATTGAGATAAATATCAGACCATGCCAAAATCAAAAAACGTCTAAAAGCTTAGCACGGACCTCAGAGGGTTAATTCCACCTGCCTCTCCATTCTGGACTCAGTAGCCCCCCTTAGACAGAAAAAGCCAAAGTCTAAAGGCCAGCCGTGGCTAAATGACACCACTAGAGCCCAGAGGAGAGAGTACAGGAGAGCAGAGCGTAAGTGGAATAAGGATAGACTCCATGTTTCCTTCAAAATGCTTAAAGACATTCGCATCAGATACCAGCTAGCAGTTAAAGCAGCGAGAGCCGCATACTTTTCAGACCTCATCCGCAACTCTCAAAACCCCAAGACCCTCTTTGCCACCATTAACTCTTTAACCCCCTGAGGTCGACGGGAGCGGCGCCGCTCCCAGCAGCAATAAAAGTATATTACTATTTCTAACTTCGCGATATTTTATCATACACACGCGACAAAAACATTGACAGAAACCTTAGAATCGCGACTTTCCGATTTGAGCACTGGCAAATCAAATGGGATTTTTTAAATTAGGTTAATTAGACCAAAAGTAAACCTTGCCTTTTACTCTGTTTTTTACCTGGTAGTAACGTCCCCCTTCTATTGACATGGTAACTAGGTGCGAGTTTCGGGAGGTGTGTGGGTGGGGAGGGGCGTGGGGCCATGTGTGAAAACGCCGGCGTAAACACATAAACTGTCCCTACAATTTGAAGCAAGATTTTATACAGACATACAATTTTATTCAAGATGGAAAGATTTTCTGCGCTGCAGTGTTTGAGAGTATTGATGAAAATCGACGAAGACAATAACTGACGAAGAGTAAGTAACTATATTTGATTTGCCATGTTATCAAATACTCGTATATATATTCAATATATGAATTCCGCGTCTTGTGACTACATATTCCGCGTGTTGCAACGTAACAAATTGCAATATGTACACAAGATCTATGGAAGAATACTTTTCAAACAGCCTAAAATGTTATTTATTTCGCTTTGTTTTCAAATACTCGTGAAAATATATGAATTCCGCGTCTTGTGACGCCAAACATATTCCGCGTGTTCGTAACTTAATCTAAATCCCTAACGTTAGTAGATTAGTTGGTTAGTACTATACACATCTACCTAATATATACAAAGTGCAATCTAGAAAGTAAGAAGGAAGAAAACGAGATAATAAGCGAAGGCGGAAAAACCCCGAAAAGTATAAACTCCCGGCAAGTGCATGACAAGACAAGGAGTGGATCTCAAAATAAACGGAACAAGGACAGACAGGGAGCAGAACGTGACAGAACAGGGAAAATGCAATACTGGATAAAGAATAATGAATAAGGACTGAATGAAAAATAAACAAAGACCAAAAAACAACAGAACAGGAACTCAGAATATAACACTGATGGCCCAGTGAGATGGCCCATCTGACAGATCTTAGAGGTGTGGACAATGAATAATGAATATTCAGGTATTTAGCATTTAGCCCTCCCACAGCCTGAAATAAATGTGACCAGTTCTGATAAAAACAGGTTTTTAGCTATTTAGATCTCAGATGTGCTAAACTGTTTTCACACCCTTACATAACCAAGACCTTGATGAACAAACGCACATTGGCAAAACAATTCGTCACTATAGTTTAGTGTGTGCTTTCAACTTTTGTGACAGCAGAAAAATTTACTATTTTTAACTTGTGTGTTTGTAGATCTATTTACAAGCTGCATATGATACTGACCAAACTATTGATGGCATACAAATGTAGCTGTGATTGTCCTTCAAATAAAAATATCAAACACTTTGGAGTAAGTGTGTGTTAAATTGATGAAATTGAGATAAATATCAGACCATGCCAAAATCAAAAAACATCTAAAAGCTTAGCACGGACCTCAGAGGGTTAATCAGCCCCCCCTCTAGCACTAGCCTGGATGTGTCTCCAACAAAATGTGAGGAATTTTTAAAATTCTTCATCAACAAAGTTGAGGACATCAGAAGTAATATCACACCACCTGCATGTAGCCTAGATGTCTCACCGCTCTGCTCATCCAACCTGGCCTGTTTTCAACCTATCACTCTCTCTGCTCTCACAGATATAGTCTCAGCTATGAAACACCACCTGCCCCCTTGATATAGTTCCCTCTGCTCTTCTGAAAGAAGTATTTCACACAACTGGCCCCAGCATCCTCTCTATCATTAACACCTCCTAGTCACTGGTACCGTTCCAACCTGCTTCAGACATGCAGTGGTCCAGCCCCTTCTGAAAAAACCCAACCTAGACTTCACCCAGCTCAATAACTACAGGCCAATCTCCAAGCTCCCATTTCTGTCAAAGGTCCTGAAAAGGTTGTTCTCTCCCAGCTGTCTCCCTACCTGCACTTGAATAACATCTTGGATACATTTCAGTCAGGCTTTAGAGCCAACCACAGCACAGAGTCTGCCTGCTCAAGGTCACCAATGACCTGCTTCTCACTACTGACAACCGCGACTGTGCTGTCCTTATGCTCCTAGACCTTAGTGCAGCCTTCGATCACGATAGACCATAATATCCTTATCGATCGTCTCTGCCAGGCAGTTGGTGTCAGTGGCACAGCTCTATCTTGGTTCACCTCCTACCTCAGTGATAGAAGCTTCTCTGTTAATATCGGCAATTGCTCCTCCCCCTCCTCTCTCTCTTGCGGGGGTCCCACAAGGCTCCATCCTTGGCCCTATTCTATTCTCTGTATATGCTGCCACTTGGTTTAGTCATTCAGAAACACAACATCTCTTTCCATTGTTATGCCGGCGACACTCAGGTCTATCTCCCCATGAAACCCAATGACAAGTCCAGTGTTGACAGCCTCCGATCCTGTCTAGATGACATCAAATGCTGGATGGCACAACATTTCTTACAACTCAACGAGTCTAAATGTGAAATCCTCCTTTTCGGCCCCCAAACAAAACCAGTGTGATGGCCAGCAGCCTGGGTAACCTGTCTGTCCTAGTTCAGCCCTTTGTTAAAAACCTGGGGCGTGTTCTTCGACCCTGAATTTCACTTTGACAGGCAGGTGAACTCGGTGGTGAAGGGATGTTTCTTCCAGCTCCGGACCATAGCTAGGATTAAGGCCATTCTCTCCCCTCAGACCTTGAGAGAGTCATTCATGCCTTCATATCATCACGACTTGATTATTGTAACTCTCTGTACCTGGGGCTTAATAAGTCGACCATGGCCCGCCTACAGCTACCCCACAACGCTGCTGCTAGATTGCTCACAGGTACTCGGAAGAGAGCTCATATCACCCCTGTCCTTGCCTCCCTTCATTGGCTCCCAGTACGCTATAGGATAGATTTTAAAGTTATTTTATTTGTCTACAAAGCTCTAAATGGTAAGGCCCCCTCCTACCTAGCAGACCTCCTAACCCCTATACCAACGTCAGGGCCCTCAGATCTGCTGATAAGGGTCTCCTAACCACCCGTAAGTCCAACCTCAAGTCTAGGGGGGGGCGTGCTTTTGCTGTCGCGGCCCCTGACCTCTGGAACAGCATCCCCATGTCCATCAGATTTGCCCCCTCCATCGAGTCCTTTAAATCTAAGCTCAAAACTCACTTGTATTCCTTAGCGTTCCCCGACTCACACTGACTCCTGCCTTGTTTGTTCTGTTCCTTTGTATGTCTGTTGGTTGTTTATTTTCTGTTTATTTTTACCCTTAGTCTACCTGTATTGTAAAGCACTTTGGTTGATGAGCGTCATGTTAAATGTGCTATATAAATAAAATTTGATTGATTGATTGATTGAATATGTAATGTACGCGTTCCATTATGAGACGTCATCCTGGTGTTGTGATGTCACAATATGTGGTGTAAGTAGTTAGTCTTCCATGTTCTCTCGCCAGTTTGAAAGATCTGTTATGACGTCTTCACCCAGCAAGTCAGCGCACACTGTGGCTGTGTCCGAAACCGCTCACTCGTTCCCTATTCCCTATTCCCTATATAGTATATACTATATAGTGTACTATGTAGCGAACGAAAGTAGTGTTTTTGGAGACTACAACTGAACGTCATTTGCGTCACACAAAAAAAAGTGCCGGATATTCAGGTGACGCAAGCGGACGCGCCCAGTATCGTAAACAAACCGAGCACTCATGACAGCAGGTTGAAATGTACTCAGGTGGTATCGGGTTTGCATGTTCAGTTTTGAATGTTAAATCCCAAATAAATTGTTTAAATTCTAATGATGTGCAAGTGTGGTTTTGTCAACTGTGGTGCTGTCTGCTAGCCACTACTTTAGCCACCAATAGCTACCGTTATGGAAGTCGTGAGCTAACTAGCTCGTGTGGAGAAAATAACGTTAGGATAACTCACGAGCTCACGACTAGCACCAACTCCCATAGCGATAATAACGGTAGCTAACGGTGGCTAAAGCAGTTAGCTAACGTTACCACCACCATGATTCCTGAACTTTTGTTCTTGAGGCATAAACGGAGGTGTATGTATGACGGCACGACACGACCGCATTGCATTGTGGTACACGGGAGAAATTGTAGGGTACAGTCGATGTACACTACAGATCACGGTGAATTGTGGGTATTTTCTCGTTCACTATATAGTGAACAAAATTAACAGTTTAGAATTCGTCGCACACTACAAAATGGCGTACACACTATATAGTGTACTATATAGGGAATAGGGAGCGGTTTCGGACACAGCCTGTGACTCTGCCAAAAATATGTATTTATTATGTTAATAAAATATAACAAATAAATACATAAATTACATGAAATTAAGTAGCCTAAGGAGGTATGGGTTTGTCGATAGTCAAATCTCACTCTTTGTCGCCTCTCAAAGGTGCCATCCCTGAATAATAGTTAGAGTTACAATACATCAGCAGTTACCTCGTGAAGTACTGAGTTAGCTCATTTTAAAGATGTAGCTGGTTTGAATAACAGTACATTTCAATGTCTTTTTAATTACAAAGATTTAATTAAATGTATTTTAATTGAAATCTCAATTTACACTCAGTGTCCACTTTATTAGGTACACCTATACACCTGCTCGTTAATGCAATTATCTAATCAGCCAGTGCTTAATTTGTTAAATAAGAGATGCCGGGGCTCAACTCGCCTCTCCCAACCAAATGCTCCCCGCCCCCCCTCCGCGGAGGAAAAAGGGTAAACTTTTCCTACCTCTGTGTCGCTGCATTTCTATCCCTCTCTCTGGTCTAATGGTAACTTTCCAGTGGTGGAGCAACAAGGGTTAAAAACAGGAGCGATGATATGGTTGCTGTTTTTAAAGACAGCTGTCTCGCACTCTGCGCTGGAAATTGCTACGGTGTTAACAGCGGTTAAGAGATCCTTCAAGGGCTGTGTAACTTGTTCTCCCAATATCTCTGTGAACACTCTGAAAGCACGAATTGTTTCTCGGCTGTTAAGTCTGTTAAAATACGTGTTGTTGTCGCACTTTAGATATTTATGAGCCCGGGGCTCTGATTCTGAGTCAGACATTTGCCAGGGCGCAAAATCGGATTCTTGGCATTACATCCAGTAAGCGGCAGTTCTGTGGGCGAAAACACCTTGTTAATGAGAGAGGTCAGAGGAGAATGGCCAGACTGGTTCAAGCTGACAGGAAGGCGACAGTAACCCAAATAACCACATTACAACAGTGGTATGCAGAAGAGAATCTCTGAATGCACAACACGTCGAACCTTGAAGTGGATGGGCTACAGCAGCAGAAGACCACACCAGGTTACACTCCTGTCAGCTAAGAACAGGAAAGTGAGGCTACAGTGGGCGCAGGCTCACCAAACGTGGACAGTTGAAGATTGGAAAAACGTCGCCTGGTCTGACGAATCCCGATTTCTGCTGTGAAATGCAGATGGTAGAGTCAGAATTTGGCATAAACAACATGAATCCATGCATCCATCCTGCCTTGTGTCAACAGTTCAGGCTGATGGTAGGTGGTGTAATGGTGTGGGGAATGTTTTCTTGGCACACATTAGGCCCAATAAACCTTAATACCAATTGAGCATCATTTAAATGCCACAGCCTACCCGAGTCTTGTTGCTGACCTTGTGCATCCCTTAATGGCCACAGTCTACCCATCTTCTAATGGCTACTTCCAGCAGGATAATGCGCCATGTCACAAAGCACACGTCATCTCAAGCTGGTTCCACAAACATGACAAGTTCAGTGTACTCCAATGGCCTCCACAGATCTCAGTTCAATAGAACAGCTTTAGGATGTGGTGGAACGGGAGATTCGCAGCATGAATGTGCAGCCAACAAATCTGCAGCAACTGCGTGATGTTATCATGTCAACATGGACCAGATCTCAGGAATGTTCCCAGCACCTTGTTGAATGTTCAGACTGTTCTGGAGGCAAACCTTGTTGCCAAATAAAGTGGCCAGTGCCACATAACTATATTTAATTGTACAGTATTCTTATTTGTATTATTTTTTAAATTTTTATTCTTCTTGTATAATTTGTATTATTTCAAGCTCTGTATGCAGTCACAGGAGATGGCAGCTAAGCATTTCACTGCATGTTGTACTAGTATAATTGTGTATGTGACAAATAAACTTGTACTTGAACTATGTAATAATAATAATACTTTTATTTATGTAGCACACCTTCAAATACAGGGAAATCTCAAGGTGCTTTACAACAGGCTGTTATAAAAGAAAAAAAGAAAAAAAACACATGATTAGCAGATACGGTTAAAAACAACAAAAAGAGAGAAGGGAAAAAAGGGCAAAATACATACTATCTAGGTGTCCGAAAAAGACAGAGAAACTATACACATAATTTAATTTTTAAAAAGAGAGGCAAACATAGGCTGATATGAGTGTTCATTGTGTGGTTCTGTGCAATTGAGAGTGAGATTTAGTGGTTTGGAAAAGCAGAGATGAAAAGGTGAGTCTTCAGTTTGTCTTGAAAGTGGTGAAAGAGCTGAAGGGTCCTGATGTGATATTGAAGCTGATACCAAAGGCGTGGTGCCAGAGAACAGAAGGCCCGGTTCCCCATGGTATGGAGGTGGGTTCTGTGGACAGTGAGGAGATAGAAGGTGCTGGATCTGAGGGATCGGGTAGTTGTTTGGGGGGTGAGAAGGTTTTGGAGGTAGATGGGGCTTTATGTTATGGTTTTAAAGGTGTGGAGAAGAATTTTGAAATTGATCCAGAATTCATTGGGGAGCCAGTGAAGAGCAGCCAGAATTGGGGTGATGTGATTAGAATTTCTTGTCCTGGTGAGAGTACAGGATATTTTGTATGTACTCTAGGCGTTGAATGGTTTTGGATGGTAAACCGGCAAACAGGGTTACAGTAATCAAGTCTAGATTAAATGAACGTGTGGACCGGTTTCTCTGTGTCGGGCTTGCTAAGGAATGGTCATAATCTAGCAATGTTTTTGAGATGAAAGAATAAGGTTTTGCAGATGCTGTTGATGTGGGCCTCAAAGGACAGTGTAGAATCAAACTTAGCTACATTCCATTTCCATTTCCATTTCCATTTTGGCAGTTAGTAGATGCTTATCTAGAGCGACAAGATGTGTAACTCAGAGATTGATGACTATGGCAGAGAAAGGAATGCAATGTCCGTTAACTGAGATTAGTTGGTTGCCAACCTTTTTGGCTTGGTGTGGGGTGCCAATAAAAATGGCCTCAGATTAGCTGCCGTTGAGTTGTAGGTAGTTATTGTGCATCCATGTCGAATTTCATTGAGACAGGTGGTGAGTCGTGAAATGGCCAGGTGAGGACCAGGGGATGTTTGGAGGTAGACTGACGTGTCATCGGTTTAACAGTGAAAGGAGATGTTGTGGTGTGTGAGTATGGAACCAAGGGGAAGCATGTATATGAGGAAGAGGATGGGCCCCAGCACTGATCCCTGTGGGACCAGAGAGGAAACAGGTCAGGTGTTGGATGAGAATTTCCCCAGGGAGACAAACTCTTTCCTGCCAGTGAGGTAGGAGGCAAACCATTTGTGTGCAGTGCCAGTAATGCCTATGTCTTGGAGACGCTGGAGAAAGATGGAATGGTTGACCATATGTACATATACATGAAGTAGAACAATAAGAGGGAGGCATTGATATTTAACTAGCTCCATCCTTTCCTATCTCCAGCAAAAAGTCCAGCGGTGTTATCAGGTCCCATATAGGAAGTACACTGGCACAAATAATTTAAAATTCAAATTTGGAATGGGAAATGGTCTCACAGAATGTGAAGAATCGGAGGTACAAAAACACGAGGCAGAGAGAAGTCGAAAACAGGTAGTCAAAGGTCGATATCAAGAAGGCAGAAGGGCAAACAATCAAAATCACTAGGCAGGCTCGGAGTCGTAACAAGAAGGATAGTCTGGAAATACAAATTACTCTGGCTTCGGAAATGTAGGCTCAGGGAAAATTGAATCAACGTACTGACACGGAAAAATGAAAACACTGAACATATATACAGGCAGAGACAGGAAACACAATGGGAAACAGGTGTGACTGGGAGGAGAGAGAGTTAGGAAACACAGGTGAAAACAATGGGAATCGTAATCTAATTACGAGGGAACGAAAAAGACACGGACTGGGAAACATACAAACAAATATACAATAAGCGACCTGGGAGATCAGGCAGACACGTGCATAGCTAAAAGGAGGTACGCAAAGAGAAAAGCGTTGCGTGCGTATGAAAGGAAAGTGAAAAGCTAATCAGGGATAGGATAATGAGAGAGAATGAGCGAAAGTCAAGCGTGAGATAATTAGTGATTAGTAGTGTTAGTAACCTAATCTAAATCCCTAACGTTAGTAGATTAGTTAGTTAGTACTGTACACATCTAACTAATATATACAAAGTGCGATAAAGAAAGTAAGAAGGAAGAAAACGAGAAAATAAGCGAAGATTGAAATCCCGAAATGTAAACTCCCGAAGTGAATGACAAGACAAGGTGGATCAGGAACAATAACAGACGGGGATAACAGGCGTGAACGAAACATGACTCGAAGAAAGATAATCAAAGTACAAAAACAACAGAACAGATAGAATAGAATAGAATAGAATAGCCTTTATTAATCCCGGGGGGGGGAAATTTGGTTTGTCACAGCAACAATAGTACAGGAGTGAAAGAACACACAAGACATACAGGACATAACAACACACTGGATAATAAATATATTTAAAAACCAGAGTACAAACCTAAATACAATAATTTAAGAAATAA
>JAINUG010002384.1:0-11297 GCA_029706075.1 Aldrovandia affinis
CCTCAACTTGTATATCATGGCTATCTACACCCATGGGAAGCATATGTGTATTGATTGACAGGTGTGTACAATGATCAAATGATCTTGGGTCTTTTTCATCTTTTTCGATTTGTGGTTTTTCATCAAAATTAAAGTTATTGTTCCTGGTGGAAACAGGCCCTTTCCAGAGGAGTGTCCTTTTGCCAGTTGAAATCTACTTTGTGTTTGTGTTTTGCTGTTCAACAAGTAGAGGAAATGACAGGAACTGGTGGGACAAGGGCTGTGTTCGAAACCGTTCCCTATTCCCTAAATAGTGCACTATATAGTGTGTTCGCCATTTTGTAGTGTTGTTAGATTTCATTCACTATATAGTGCACTATAAAATACCCACAATTCACAGCGATTTCTAGTGAACAGTGAATGTACCCTACAATTTCTCCCGTATACCACAATGCAATGCGGTCGTGTCTTAGTTAGCTCACGACTTCCATAACGGTAGCTATTGGTGGCTAAAGCAGTGGCTAGCAGACAGCACCACAGTTGACAAAACCACACTTGCACATAATTAGAATTTCAACAATTTATTTGGGATTTAATATTCAAAACTGAACATGCAAACCCGATACTACCTGAGTACATTTCAACCTGCTGCCATGAGTGCTCGGTTTGTTTACGTGATACTGGGCGCATCCGCTTGCGTCACCTGAATATCCGGCACTTTTTTTTTTAACGCAAATGATGTTCAGTGTAGTGTCGTTCAGTTTAATCGTTCACTACATGGAACACTACATCGGGAACACTATATAGGGAATAGGGAATGAGTGAACGAGTGAACGTTTTCGAACACAGCCAAGAAGTGCCTGTATTGCGCAGGAAGTGATGTGTGAGAATGTGGAAGCAACACCTCTCTGCTCCAAAATAAAAGACGGGTACCCACCAGGATTTCCTGCAAAAACTGGAATTTGTTAGATGCACTCAGGGTCACTGTTTTGGAAAACATCTGCTGGTTTTTGGCTGGGAAATTCTTCACCATGATTTCCACATTGAAGTTTCCTCCTGTATACTCCTGCGCCTCCACAAACACATTCTCCTTACTGCCCACCCGCAGCAGGTTCGGTGCCGACAAAGCAAATCTGTGAAGAGAGGTGACAGTTACTCACTTTGATACAGACTAGAGTCTGGGGATAAGAGAGGTGACAGTGACTCACTGTGATCCAGACTAGAGTCGGGGGATAAGGCAACCAATAGATGGTGGAGGGACAACAGATGCAAGGGTGTGCACAAAAACACAACCACATAGTGCTACAACAATTTAGTTTAATTGTATGTGAGTGTTTAATTATTTCTGTTGCAAGTAGCCATGGTATAAGTGGAATAAACCACTCGGGGCTGTGCAGTTGTATGAAAATAAGCCACTTCACAGTGGTTAAAGCCCCCTTAGGTTAGTGTACACCAACCTTCACCCACATTTGCATCATCCAACAGGAAAAAAGCCACATTGCACATGAAAACATTAGGGTTTCAAAGAGCAGACATTTATGTCTCCAAAATTGGTCAGCTGGGTTCAAAAATAGGTCACATCTTATGAGTCGGCAGTGTTAGTATAATGGTTAGGGAACTGGGCTTGTAACGCAACGGTTGCAGGTTCGATCCCAGGTGGGGCACTGCCGTTGTACCCTTGAGCAAGGTACTTAACCTGGATTGCTTTAGTAAATATCCAGCTGTATAAATAGATTGTATGTAAAGAAATGTGAAACTGTGTAAGTTGCTCTGGATAAGAGCGTCTGCTAAATGCCTGTAATGATGTCTCATAAATCGATTAACATACTGGCTGTGTCTGAATCACAAGTCTCACAAGCTTTTTAAGTCAGACTTTTGCACAAGCTCAAAACGTAATTTCCGTTAAAACATGGTGGGCGATGTCACTGCCTGTGATTGGTAAGTGAGGTGGTTTATGTGGATGAGCTATTTGATGTAGCAAATCTAAATGTCTAAATAATACATTTTAATTGCATAGTGTATTTGAGTAATAAATTTGATGTTTTGCAACTCACCAGGAAAACTAACTAATCAGGAAAAAATTGCATTTAGTTTACCAAAACAATTATTGTGATAATTTTGTATCACTGAACAAAGTAGCTAGCTAGCTAGATGAAGAAACTGTAGAAAAGCATAGTTCTTTTTTTCCGTTAGCTGTCAGACTGAAGCCCTCAGCTGTAATTGTTGTAAACACTGATCTCGTGTGCCATGTTCAAACGCTCTTTCACGTAATCCTGGGTCTGAAATACATTTGCTTTTCAGGTGCCTCATTCGTCTATCCTGCCTGTGAAGGAAGCTGCCCGATTGAGACACAGCCATTGTTTACTCTCTACCATGTCCAGTATATGGACTTTTATGAAAGCATTTCATAACTCCCACTGGTTTCCATTATTGGGCATAGCATGTGAAATTGTGTTTAAAAAGTATTTTGACAATACCTGTCGCATTTTAATGAAGGATTTGAAAATCATTAAAATACAGTTATGCCTATTCTGTTTCTCAAGAAAGTATTTTAGTTACTAAAAATACAAAGTATTTGTTTGGTCCAATGTATTTGGCCCTGGTATGAGAGACATAAAAACTGTCAAGTCATTGGACTATAGGGTGCAGTCCCCAAAAAACATTTTCCCCAACAAAGACCAATGTTTGAGCACAGCAGTCTCGACTCCACTGCACACATAGTAGTTCATTAGCCTTCCGTTCACTGCCAAATTCACCACTGATGTTCTGCTTAGCAATGCTCCAGCAATGACATGCAAATGTGGTCGCCATTGTCCTCTCTGGTTCCTCCAACTCTCAATGGTGTCTGTGCAGCCATGTGGCAGTTCATATTCCCTGTCCTATTCCTGTCTCAGAATTACAGTGACCACAGTGAGGTTTACTCACAGTTTATCATGCATAGGGGTGTGTGTGTGTGTGTGTGTGTGTGTGTCTGTCTGTCTGCATGCAGTAGCCTATACTCACAGCGGATCACATTGAGAGAGTCCTGGGAGGGAGAGAGCCAACGCAGCCAGCCACACCACGTCCACACGCATTTTGTCCACTGGGTCCAAGTCCCTGCCCTCCCCTGGGCACCACACTTTTATACCCAACCTGTCCCACCGCCTACACCCACCCCCACCCCCACCTCCACCCTGGAAGCTGAACCCCCTGGAAGCTGAACCCCCCCGAGCCTGAGCTCCAGAGCAAACACCAGCTGACCGTCAGCGCGATTGAGAAAGAGTAAGGGAGGGGATGTTTGATAACTGTTGATAATTAAAAGTAAAAATACTCTGACAGGAAGAGGTCTGGCAGACCCAAAGCCACAATAAAATCAGAAGTTTCTGAGAGTCAAC
Organism: Aldrovandia affinis; assembly: GCA_029706075.1. Classification (NCBI taxonomy): domain Eukaryota; kingdom Metazoa; phylum Chordata; class Actinopteri; order Notacanthiformes; family Halosauridae; genus Aldrovandia; species Aldrovandia affinis. Next base: position 3,354 of record JAINUG010002384.1, read on the forward strand.
AGCTTGCGTGATAGGCGGATTACAGTAGGCGAAAGGATGGTTCCTCAATGTGTGACACCAACTGTCAAACATGGAGGAGGAAGCGGGATGGTCTGGGGCTCTTTTGCTGGATCCAGATTTGGCGACTTGCACAGAGTGACTGTTAACCCACGTTAACCCATTACTTGTTCCGTGAAAAGGGCCCTTTTTATAACTGAAATGTACATTATTTTTCCGTTTTTGGTAACCTAAACATTTTTCTTTAAACCTCTGGCAGTTTACTGCTTACCTTTGTACCATTTGAGGTTATTCACTGCTTAAATTTCAGTAAAAACTGGAAAATGGGGGTGTTCTAAATCTTTTGACCGGTAGTGTAATCTTTTGGATCAGTACTGCACAGACTCACTGCTCTCAAACCATCTGGATGGCTTATCCCATTTACAGAGACTGTTGTGTCAACCAATCCAAATCCTATGAAGATCAGTGAATGTGTAGAACCTGTGCAGCATTAACTAAATAAGCAAGCCCACTGAAGAAACAGGACTGAAAACAGGATAATGAAGAAATCAATCAAGACAAATTGTTAATGAAAATGAGGATCATGTGTAGTGACCAGGATGTCAACAGGTTTGAGGTTTTAGGCTATGTTTTAAGGGCAATAAAACATTCAGATCTACATTGTTTTCATGTGTTTAATAAATGTGCAATTGTTTGGGAAAGCAGTATGTACGTACATGTACAAGCCAGTTTTTGTGTTGCAAAATCATACATATTCTCGTTACATTGCTAAGAGTTACATTCACATTTAAAGACCTTCATTGTTTTTTTTAAGACTTTATTTTTCAAGTGACCAGGTCCTAAAGGGAACATTGGAACATTTGGCCTACTGGAGTAGACATACTTTACCGTATTACTCTAAACACAGTATCTCTGCTGAAAATAGCACCATGTGACAACATTATTATACTTGTTCATTAACCTTTTATTTGACCAAGAAGGTGAACTGAGAAGTCATTTCTTGTTTACAGTGATGATCTGAGGGAAACCACACAGGCAGAAAATGCAGCCAATCAGCAGAGAGAGTCCAGTCAATAGCTAAGAGGATGTTCATGTGGCCAGACAGTAAAGAAAAACAAGGTCAGTTTGGGGATTTGACCAGCACACTTTAGGTTTTACATTTCACTGCTTGGCAGTTAAGCAGTTGTTAAACAAAACAAGGACAAGATGCTAAACATGCATTGTGGACAACATTTAGCAGGTTGACATTCCTTCATGTTATTTCTGCCAGAGGATTTATAGTGATAGTGTGAATGGGGGAACAGAACAAGAATGAGATTAGCAATGTTTTGATATGTTTTATTTATTGCTAGAACAGAAAGATTTCATTTATTTATTAAAAGAAAGTTAGCCTATTTGAGTGAAGGACCTTTACAGGACTAGAAGTGGTTTCATTACATAGTTATCCAGGAGTCATGTGACTCCTGATCTGAACAGTGTGTAAAGGAGGGGACCAGGAACAGACTCTTCATTTCAGCCCAGTGATTTTGGACAAAACTTTGGGGCCTCGTGACAGTTATTAAATTTTATTTGTGACTATGTATGCTTTATGTGCACTGTGGAGAGAGTAGACACATTGAGACGGGTTTAGTTGGGACATCCATAATTGAGGAGCTCCTCTGTGTCTTCAGAGATGCCCAGGCAGGTTTTGCGGAAATGAGTCTGCTGGCACTCCTCCTCTGAGGGCCAGTACTCAATCCAGGTGCCTTCGCCCAACATATACAGCATCCTGAAAGCAATGGTACACCAATGAGAGCCTGGACACTCACACACACATTAACACACACACACACACAACCACATATTAACACACACCATCCTGTACACACACATATGAACACACACCATCGTGCACACACACACACACACACACACACACACCATTGTACACACACACGTTAACACACACCATCATACACACATCAATGTGTAGACACATGTAAAAAAGCTCTCGGATGGCATATCCAGCTGAGGTACTGTTTCTCAGTGAAGTGATGGCTCACAGACCAGAATCTAATCCTGACTGGGCCAGCTGACAGTCCTTGGGGTGGTGCACAGTAAGCCCTGGTGTCAGCAGGCACACAGTAGGTTTCCCCTACTTCACCACACGAGAATAACCTATGCTTGATTGGGTACCAGCAGTCTACGTGCCCAATAAATGCGCAGCTCCTGGACTGCCGAGTGAAAAGTAGTCCGGCCGGCAGCATGCGCTTTGAAGGATGCGTGTACTAGTTTGTGATCTCATGAACAGAAGGAAAATGTTGCAGGCGTGGGGCAGGCCTACAGATATGATATACTACAATAATTCCTGCCTCCACAAACATATTTCACTGCCTTCGGGTACAAAGCGGCACTGCTGTCATCAAGCCTTAGGAGTGAACAGGGTTTTTCCCCACTGCTGCCCGCGTTACACTCATTTTAATGTTTGGCTGGCTACCAATTACATATTATTACCACCACCATATTTATGTATTTATTGTAATTGATCTTGGTATGATTTATCGATACTGGACTCAAAAAGTTATGTTTTAGGCCTCCCGGGTGGTCTAGTGGTTACAGCGTTCGACGCTGACCGCTGTGACCGGGGTTCGATTCCACCGGCCGCGCCAGTGTCGGCTCTGGCTGGGAGTGCCACTAGGGGGCGCCAATTGGCTGTTTGCCCCAGGGAGGGGGGAGGGAAGCCAACAGGAGTTCGCTGGGCATAGGAGTGGTTCTGGAGTACTGGAGTTACGGTAGACGGCTTGGTGAGTGCCGGCTTGGAGGAGACGGTGCTTTGCCTTTGTCACTGCCGGTCTCAGGGCTACGGCAGTGAACTCACAACACGAGGGAGGGATTGACATGAAAAATGAGATAAAATCTGAAACAAATTCTTACAAAAAAAAAGTTTTGTTTTACCTTGCAAGCTAAAACAAAAGGTTAGTTGCTAGGTATCTAGATATTAAGACTCCAAATAAAAGGCAGTAGTCAACATGCTGAGTGATGAAGAGTTATTTTGTAACTATCATTACAGACGACGTGGATCACTGCCACTCATATAGCCACCAGCTAGTTTCTGTTTTCTGTTTATTTGAAGGGTGGTATAGCCTGGTGGCCAGCTGTGTTGTATCTGTAGGCAGCTCGAGCAAGCTGGAGGGGTCTTGGGCTCACCTTTCTTCTCCTTTGATAAGATCATCAGACTTGCCCATGATAAGGTAGGTCTTTCCTTCTTCCAGATCTATTGGCTTTCTGCAATAGGGATGGGCCACAAATATACACTCTTTCCCCTTCACCTTAGTGTCAGTGCCTGCAGAGATATAAAATAGAATTAGTTTTATGATAGTTTAATGTAATAATATTTTAGAATGAGTTTTTACTATAATTACTGTAAGTTAGCATTTGTTTTCCTTAAACTAACAACCTGCAATATTAAAGGACTCACTTCATCCATAAATACCCAAATCAGCTTGTAAATGGTGTGGTCATACATTTTGATCATATCTAATAAAAGCCATTACCTGCTAACCTTGAGCTCATCTTCGGAGACAAAGAGGAAGAGAGAGACTTGGGTAAAAAAGGAATTGCAGCAGTAAGACAGTAAGGCTTTACCTTCTTTGATGACATCCTCTACCAGAATAATGAAGCGGTCAATTGTGGGAGTCAGATCGGCACGGACCACTTTGGCTTTGTACACTGCAGAACATTGGCATGGTCAGTAAAACACCAACTCCATTTCTGTTTTAATTTTGTTTTGTTTTGTATTTATTTATTTATTTTATTTACTTTTTTTGAAGATTAAAAAGCAGTCATAGACGTAACATCGTAACATACAGGGTAAAAGTGCAAACTGAAAATAGTCTGATTGTCCACCCCAATAATTAATTTTTTAAAACCATTGCAATTGCAAGCATTGCAAAGGTTTTATCCTCTGATAACTTGTGTGATATCATATACAGGATGAGCATTAGGACCAAGCAGACCCTCTACTATGAGAGTTGTGATTGGACAGGGAGTGGGACCTGGCCTCAGCATAAAAGTAAAACTGGGCTTGCCTCTGAAAAGTCAGAATACAGTAGTGTGTGTGTCTGTGTGTGTGTGTGTGTGTGTGTATGTTTTTGTGTGTCAAGGAACAGTTTTTTGTCTCGGGTTTGTGAGCACCTTTTTACAATTATCATTAAAATACAGTATTATCAGAATTACTATTAGCAGGTAACAGTGAAATACGAGCTCTGTGCTTCCGGGATTCCCCTCAAGTTCCTCTCTGTGAGTATAGACTCACAGGGTTGTACATAGAAGTGTTTAAAATTGGCACTTGTTGATATTTAAGAAATGCACAGACAGAATGCACATCTGGAGATGAAAAGGCACTTTACGCAGGTGACCGTACCATAATCCATGCCAGCTTCACAGGCAGTATTCACACGGTCCAAATCTACATCTTTCTGTTTCTTCTGGTGACTGCAATTTTCTGAGAATGGGGAAGGAATGTTAGTGAGAATCATGTAGGCTTTCTCTGTGACATCACTTCCTGCATGACCGATGCACTTGGCCCACCTTCCGCACAGCGGCACACGTCTTCGGGGCAGATCCTGTTCAGGGCTCCGTCCTTCTTCTCCGGGTGGTAAAACTTTGTACACCGGTTTTCTGCAATGAGATGCATGATTTCACGCTGCTGATGTTTGCTATGGCCAGAGCTGTGTGAATTTCTTTACTCTGACAAGTCCTCTGAAACAGCAGGAAAGACTGGAGCTCACCCATGGAGTAATACTCATACAAGGTGATGGCAGCTGGCTGAAGCAGACCCACTCTGTTCATCTTATGTATCCTGAAGACCACTCTGTCCGACAGCTTGTGAGAAACCTGACACAGAAGAGAGAGAAAAGCAGCAGACACTGTCAGGTCCTCAGTACCAGGCTGAATGTACAGTAGCAAGCAAGCAGACAAGTGCTCTCAGCTAGGTCAGAGAAACACAGGTGCACACCTTGTTCAGGTAGAGAATGAGGGAGCCCTTGTCAGACAGCTGTTTGTCCATCTCAATCTTCTGGATGGGTCTGTCCTTTCCTGAGGTTAACTGTTGGAGTGAACATCAAACAAGGCTGTATTATTTAAAAACGATCAAGTTTTTATACAGTGAACAATTACATTTAAAGTCTATTGTTGTGGTTTGTTAATTATTTCAGATTACTTCAGAGTAACATTAACATTTTCATATAATGAGTGACACCGTCATCCACAGCTCAATCAGCTCAGTTTTTTTCCTCACCTTTTTGAGGTCCTCCTCGTCCGCAATGAAGCCTGTGAGCAGGGTAATATCCAGGATGGACATGGTGGCATCTCTGTTGGAGGACTGGTACCTGGGAAATTCACAATAGCTTCAGAAATATAAACTACTATGAGATATTTCAACATTTATGTTGAGACTAGTCTTAGACACCTGGGATTCAGACCTGTGGCTGATACCCACTTCACTGCACCTATTCTTGGGTTTCATTACTTAAAGGTTTGAAGATGGACACTGCTTATGCAGCTTACTGCGATGTGCTCGTAAGGGCAGCAAAGACCACCATCCCGCGTGGCTACAACACCAACTATATCCCAGGCTGGGATGAAGAGGCCAATCAGCTCCTGCATGACCACCAGCAGGCGAGTTCAAGGGAGGAAGTAGATGCGACGGCCACGGCACTCCTGCAGAAGCTGGACACCACCCGCAAGGCCAGATGGACAGAAGTTGTCGAATCAGTCGACTTCACCCACTCGAGCCGCAAAGCGTGGCAGACCATCAACCAACTGACAGGCAGAAAAACAGCACCCCCTAAGTAACAGCAAATGCCATCGCATCTCAGCTCCTGAAGAACGGTCGCTTCCCAGATGCAGACAAGAACTCTGCCTGCTTTACAGCTCGTGAGGTAGCCTCCCTTTCTAGAGCGCCAAGTGTCAATGCTGATTTATCAGGAGACTTTGATACATCTGAATTCACCGCGGCCATTTCCAAACTCAAGAAAGGGAAGGCACCAGGCCATGATAAAGTCCACCCAGAGTTTGTGATACACCAGAGTGACACAACAGCTACCTGGCTCTGCGCGTTTCTCTCATCGTGCTTCCGGAGGGCCAAGCTCCCGAAGATCTGGCGCCGTGCTACTGTCATAGCCCTGCTGAAACACAACAAACCAGCGGATGATCCCAAGGCCTATAGACCCATTTCGCTGCTCTGCGTGCCATTTAAGATCCTGGAGAGGATGATCCTCAGCCGCATTGAGCCAGTAGTGGACAAGCAGTTGCCGAGGGAACAGGCTGGTTTCCGGCGTGGCCGATCAACAGTGGACCAGGTCACCTTGCTTGCACAGGATATTGAGGACAGCTTCCAGGCCAAAGAGAAAGCTGGGGTAGTCCTACTGGACCTGACCGCCGCTTATGACACCGTCTGGCACCGCGGTCTCCACCTGAAGCTGCTGAAAACCATCCCAGATCGGCAAATGGTCAAATTCATCATGGAGATGCTGTCGAACCGCAGCTTCATCCTCCAGACCAGCGATGGCCAGCGAAGCAGGCTCAGAAGGCTGAGGAACGGTGTTCCACAGGGGTCTGTCCTCTCACCACTGCTGTTCAATATCTACATCTACGATCTGCCGGAAACAACATCCAGAAAGTATGGCTATGCAGATGACCTGGCCATTATGCTGCGGCGACCAACGTGGGAGGAAGAGGGCAATGGAAGAGGGCCTCAACCAGGACATGGGCATCTTGGCTGACTACCTTCACAGGTGGCGCCTACAGCTTAGTACGGGCAAGACAGTTTCGGCCGCATACCACCTAAATAACAGGGAAGCAAACAGGGAAGTGAAGGTGTCTGTGAACAACAAGCGCTTGGAGTTCCAGCAAGCCCCCAAGTACCTGGGAGTACGGCTGGACAGGACACTGTCCTTTAATCAACACCTTGAAGAAGTGAGGGCCAAAGTAACAACAAGGGTTTCACTTATTCGCCGCCTCGCTGGTACGACATGGGGAGCCTCAGCCAGGACACTTCGAATTTCCACCCAAGCCCTGGTCTTCTCTGCAGCTGAATACTGTGCCCCAGTCTGGAGCAGAAGCCCACACACCAAGAAGGTGGACATTGCCATTAACAGCGCCCTCCGGGTCATAACTGGCTGTCTTAAGCCCACCCCTGTCTCCTACCTGCCAGTCCTCGCAGGAATTGCCCCAGCCAGCCTCCGACGAGAGGCTGCTACACTCGCACTCGCAATGGCACATCCTGCACAACACCACCACGACAGAGCTGCCCCCAAAAAGGCTCAGGTCCCGCCACCCCTATAATAGGGTGGCACAGGAGATGCTTAGATCCACCCCTGAGGACCTGTCTACGGAGCATGGCTGGCGGCATCCTGGAAGCAGGGATGGGAGTCTGCTGGAACCGCACGTATCCACCACTACATCCGGGACCCTGGAGATGGTGCTGCAGGAGAAGATCTACCACGCCGTCAATGGACCCTATTGAACCGCCTGCGCACTGGGATCGGCTGTTTCAAAGCGTCCATGAGGAAGTGGGGCCTTGCGGACAGCGCAGCATGCGTGCGGGAGCCTGAGCAGACTGCCGACCACATAACCCACACCTGTCCCCTGTTTAGACCACCTTCAGAGGAGGGGCTCTTTCTAGTGGGTCCAGAGACGAGGACGTGGCTGAGCGACACCAAGTTGGACATCTGAAGCCAATACACGAAAGAAGAAGAAGAAGACTTAAAGGTTTTAAGATGAAAAAGAAAACACTACAAGAATGGTAAAAATTTTTTTTTTTTAAAGATGTTAAAAACATCCTTTTTAATTCCACTTACATCATCTCAATTGTGAGCTTGTATGTTTCCTCTGCATTTTCATAGGTAACTGTAAAGCAAGAAAACATGGTTTAGTAATGCATGATCAACTTATCATCCTGGAAGG
>JAINUG010002385.1:10000-11297 GCA_029706075.1 Aldrovandia affinis
CCCAGCGTTTAGTTTATACCACGTTTTTGGATACGTGGATTTACCTGTTTACTTTGATTTGTTTGTTCCTGTTCGTTGGTTTTGTTTTGTTTGTCTTTCCGTGTCTTCGCAGACCACGGATTTTGCTTTCGTTTTCCGACAGACGTTTAACGATAAATATCTTAAACCCAGAAAACGGGCTACTTTTGATCATGTGCCTGTGTCCACTGCCAAACACTCTGGATGTTGGCAAATTGGCTTCTGTTGGTTGCAATAAATGTGTACTCTGCAAGATGTCGGGGAAACAGCGGTTTGTGACGTTCCCTTGTGTCTACCGTTGACCAGAAACTGTTTTGAGAAGTGGCACCAAATACTGTGAAAAAGAACAAATTGTCTCACCATGTTTTAATTTGGAATGTTTTGTATATAGTTTGTTTTCAATGAATCTTCCCAAATGAAAAAAAACTTTCTGCATGGCTCACTGACTATTGCTTACTCTGATGGCTTTTCTCTTTGTCTGGCGGCCTTTGAGAGAGAGATGGCCCATCTGACAGATTTTACAGGTGTGGACAAGCCTCAGGTGTGGATCATGAATATTCTTGAAATTAGCATATAGCCCTCCCACAGCCTGAAATAAATGTGACCAGTTCTGATAAAAACAGGTTTTTAGCTATTTAGATCTCAGATGTGCTAAACTATTTTCACACCCTTACATAAACAAGACCTTGATGAACAAACGCATATTGGCAAAACAATTCGTCACTATAGTTTAGTGTGTGCTTTCACAACTTTTGTGACGGCAGAAAAATTTACTCTTTATAACTTGTGTGTTTGTAGATCTATTTACAAGCTGCATATGATACTGACCACACTATTGATGGCATATAAATGTAGCTGTGATTGTCCTTCAAATAAAAATATCAAACACTTTGGAGTAAGTGTGTGTTAAGTTGATGAAATTGAGATAAATATCAGACCATGCCAAAATCAAAAACCTCCTCTAAGCTTAGCACGGACCTCAGAGGGTTAAGTACAGTTCTGCAGAATTCTGCATGCAGGGCCTCTATAGGATGCTTGTCCCATCTAGTGTAGTCGTGTTGACTGAGTGGACCCCACACTTCACTTCCATATAAGGCAATTGGTAGGATTACACTATCAAATATCTTAGACCAAATTCTGACTGGTATGTCAATTTTGTGGAATTTTCTTCTAATTGCATAGAAAGCTCTACAGGCTTTCTCTTTCAGTGCATTCACTGCCAGACCAAAGTTACCTGAGGCACTGATTTTGAGCCCCAGGTAGTCATAGAACAAGGTGT
>JAINUG010002386.1:0-11280 GCA_029706075.1 Aldrovandia affinis
TTAAATTAAGCAAATTAAAGGATACAATTAAATTAGCTGTAGCAAAGATAGAGGAGTGACTATTTTATTTTGTTTTATCTCTCCTTTAAAGACATCAATATGCTTTATTACAGAGGGATTTGAATATTTGCTTCATATACTTCAGGAAATCTCATAAGATAAATTCATGCAAATAAAAACGCTTGTTTTATGGGATATAATTAGCTCATAAATCTAAACAAACAGAGATTGTACCATCTGCAATATCGATCATCTGTAAATTTGCGACAATACCCTTATTCACATAAAGAGATAACTGAAAGACGCAGCTGTAAACATAAAGCCTGGTGAAATATGCGTCAGATTACATTGCTGAGTTGATCGCGTTGTCATAACATTTTTTAAATACATAGAACTATTGTTATATGACCATTTTACTATGCGTGTATAAAACAGATGTTAAATTGAAAGCAAAAATAGTGGCCCGAAATTACGGGGGATCAAATACGCCACGGTGTTCGTTACAGGACGAAGCGATTATACAGCGAAGCGACGGCGCAGATCAGGTACAGATGATGCGGAAGACGGGTTGTAGGGCCGAAAGACGGCGAGACAGGCGGCTGGATGTAGAGCAGTAGCGACCACGGGTGCCGACCTGACGCGAGTCTCTGACACAAACAGGCGGCTCATTCCATCGCCAGTGTCGGCGTTAATAGCGCCACCTTCTTTCCTTGTGGCGCTCCGCTAAAACGTTCCTTCATTCGAATAGCGGTCGGTATTTTCTTCCTCGCTTAACGTCATCTGACACGCCGTTAGTCGATCTGACGAAGGTTTGAATAAATTTCGATACTATGAGCGAGGAGCTGTAGAAGACCTTACATATGTTGTTATTGTATATATTTGTTGCTGCGCATTTGAAGCAGACGCTTTTATCTGCGACTACAGTAGTGAGTGCATTAGCATTTCAGCGTGGTATGTGGAGCCTCAGTGGAATTGAACCCGCCACAATCAGCGTTGCCAACAATATGCTCTGCTTCCAGCACACAGAACCATGCTCTACAATAACAGAATCAACACATACTTCAGCCATTTTCTCGATGCAGGTGATGCCTGTTCATGATAGTCCGCATTCCTGTTATTTAAAATCACATATCAGGTCACTTAAATCTGGCCTACGAATACTCGTCCTGCCTGCCTTCGGTATTAATTAACATGTCATCAAGAGGAGGCTCAATCAGTCTGATTTTAAGGCGAGACTGCCGGTCTCTCAGGTTTTCCGTCTCAGGTGACGGCGCGACAGTCACCTGAAGGGCAGCAGAGTTTGGATGTGTCCGCTGCACGCAAGCACGGGCTCAGGTGCGGAAGTCGATCAGTTCTTTCTGACGCGCCGAACAGATGTGTTCTCGACAGACGCTGCCTTGGGCGCCGCCGCATCAGCCGCTTCTCGGCGGTGAAGGTCATAGGACGCAGATGTGTTCTCTGGTCGTTGGCGACTTCCACACTCAGCTCATCATACGATACTGCCGACAGGAGAAAGGCACATGGGAACATCGCCTGGTCATATCTTAACGTGACTCCAAAGAAGGAAATATCGCAAATGCAAGCACTGTGCGGAGCTCGCAATGCCATTGTTATAGCCCGCCCCTGTGTGCCATCTCTCATCACTCCCCGTGCCATTCCTTAAGATTACTGTGTGGTCGGTTCAGGATAGACTTCGCGGAGTTTTAAGTGGGTGTACTCGTGTTTTTGTTTCGTGCTGTTGCTTGTTATAATAAAGCTGGTAGCGCTTATAGGCGTTCACTCTACGCACATATTCACACCCGAGCCCCAAGAGCTCATACGTCTACTAAATGCCAATTACGCATTCAAAGATAGCCCTCAAAGAGGTTTTCTCCAAAATACCAGTTCACTTGTCAAGAGCGAGTGATGATTCTTGAGAGAAAAACATACTCTCCTTCAGTAATGACCTGCTCTGGAAGCACAGGGAAGGTGCCAATTGTGTCGATTCCCCACACGTCTCAAACTCCTCTATCATCAAACACACTGCGCCGGGTCACAGCAGAGCATGCTCAGCAGCCATACAGGTAGTTCACTCCAGCCACCTGTGCTCCGAAAGTATTCTGGCTGTCAGACCAGAGACAGAACAACAGCCAGTATCGGTGGTGAGATGTCCGCATCAGCCAATACGAATGTGTGTACAGCCATCTCTTTCACAGCCATTGAAGCTGAGAGCACAATCGGAGTTAAAATATCGGAAGTGTCAACGCCGGGTTGTAATGTAATCCATAGTGTGTCAATGGCAGAAAATCAAGGTTCGTACGCTTACATGGGTCAATAAAATAAAAGTGTAAATACAGACATTTGCCGACAAAACAGATTGAATTGCTTCAATTATCAGGATGCGATTTTCCGATTAATCAGAAATGCTTATTTCGCACTTCATAGATATCTTGTGACATGCGTAGCGTCGGCAAGAAATGCCGCACTTTGACAGCGATGTTGCGAGAGAATGTTCAGCAGTCAGCAATAGCCAGAGATATTTAGCACCAGGCGTCTGTATTTCCTGAATAATCAGGAAAATTACATCCCTGAATTACCCAGCCGCTTGTAAACCGCCGCCTGCGCCGAACAGGTCCTGACGGAAGGGAGAGCCACGGAGGAGTCGGCGAGTCTAGCGGTCTTTGAGTTTAGAGCTCCATGATAGCTTTTAAATAGACGGACACATCTAGCTAAATAACAAAATATCAGTCTCTATTATTTCAGTTTGATTTTAAAGTTGTTACCAGCAATAACGTTATTTAATACAGCAAACATTACGAATTTCTTTGAATTTCGAATTTCTTTCAACTTGTCATTGCACAAATTGTCATTGTTTGCCGCGCCAGTAATATACAGTAATATAAATATAACCATATAACATAACTTTATTGGCGAATTGAACTAACAGCTGTTGTTCAATGAAGTATCATGTTCTGTAGCGGAATGAATAGCAGCTTTCCGAGACAAACGTTACGCTCACGCTTGTCTTTCTTTAATTTAGGTTATGTCAATATGTTGCTATATGGTATCGTGCCGTGCCTATTATAGCTGCTTTCTGCATTCACGTCGGTACATTACTGTTGGCTGGAGGAAATACGGCGGCCGAAAGCTGGCAACACGCCGTACCGGGCGTTCGGCGAGCTATCAGCTATCAGTACTTTTCCTGAATTCGCGATTCGTTTATGACTAAACTGTTGTGGCCGCAATTTTCAAAATGGCGTTCTCCCCGACAGATATGAGTGTAGTCAGAGAGCTTGACTAGCAGCAATGTTCTGCTGCAGTCGATGGTTTGCGTAATAAAACCGTCACAACTGTATTGGGTCAGATGAAAGATTAAATATGGCCACAAGCTTTCTTGAAGGCCTTTCAAGATATGTGGAAAAGTCTTAAAGAACAAGCATTCTTGTCATATGTCGTTTAGCAGACGCCAGCATTTCCAGTTTCAAAATGTCAAAACAACACTATGATTCGCAAGATATGGCCCGCATATACAACACTTGAATACATATTTTGAGATTTAAATGCACTACAAAATAATATTCTTTTGGGAATATTATCGTCAAATTCCTCTTAGGAATTTTGAAGATTTTAGCATTTACATGTTAGCATCTTAACAAATTTCATGTTGCTAAATTTCAATCAGGTTCAGAACATGTTATCAGTCGCTCACAAAGATACGGGCGATCGCTGATGCTAATGGTTCACCGATGCAGGTGCCTGCTGACCATGAAAGCCTGTTCGCAGGAAACAAGATTCCAGCCGCTTAATTATACATGCTTCTTCCAGTGATATCATCAGGAACATTTCATAGTTACGCTGATGAGCTTTGACATATCAGATATCTGGAGCTATAATGTAGATGCCTGCTCTGCTGGCGCTCTTTCCGTCAGCAATAGTCGATGAATAAACTTTAAACTTAATGATAAGACAGAAATCCTATTGTTGCCTCAAATTCAAAGTGATGAGCCGCTTACACGGCGTTCGATTCTCACAGAAGCAACAGTTCAGGTAGCTATTTTGTGACTTCCGATCTGTTTACCTCATAGCAAGCAAGTATCAGGTATGCATTCTTTCACTCAGAAATGCTTCAGCGTATGTTATTCTGAGCCCAGCAGTATTCCCGGAAAAAATTCATTCATGGTTTATCTCAACAGATTAGACCAGTTGCAATGCACTTCTTACTGGCCTTCTAAAAGTCCATTGAGAGGCCGTGCCATTCAGAATCGCTGCCAGATTACTTCAATTTAAACAAAGAAGAGAGAACAGTTATCACTCCAGTCTTAGTTACATTGTGCAATTGGCTCCCTGTAATTCACAGAATTGATTTGGTTCTTCTACTTGCTCTCAAAGTTAGACGTCATATCACTCCTCTGTCGCTTGCTTCTTTCACGAGCCCTTTGGATCCCCAATGCCGGTTTATTTAAACCTCACCCAAAAAGAGGCCTTCTTCAGCTATGCCCAGTTCGTGGAACAGAAGTTCACCAAAGATAGTTGTGGTAGGCTTCGTTGACGCAAATCCGCATCACATCTTATGATATGGCGTACTACAGTGGAGTCCATATGCCGCTTAATGACATTTTATGCCTCTTAAATGTTGTTCTACTGTTTTACTATATTGTTCATTGATTGTTTTATTGTGTGCTTCATTTTACCTTAAGTTTCATAATTCTGCTTTATTTTTGCCTGTATCTTGCGCTTTTCGTGAGCTTTCAATGAGAAAGGTGCGTTAAATAAAGTTTATTATTATTATTATTTATTGTTATCTATTCAGAAGCAATATACATGGTGTTACTATTTACATTTACATTTTGTATTTAGCAGATGGTAGGAACAATTGCCAAGATAAAGGCATCAGCAGTAATACAGATTGTCATTGTAGCTGTTGTTGCAGGCCACGCTGTAATACGGAACGGTTAGTGCAGTAAAACAAAATATTGTGTAAGCAGTTCAGCAAGCCGCACAATAAATGGTTGCCTGCCTACAACATTACGGGAGCCAGGAAACACCAAAGAAACATTCCGAGCAAAGTCAGCAGCAACGATTAACGCATTGCTGAAGCCGCCTATTTAGCAGCCGAATTTCATTGTGCCACTGGGGGAGAACGCAGCTTCTGAAGGAAGCCGCTGCAAGCTTGCTCTGGAGAGTGAATACTTCCGTGAAGTCAGCATCAGGCCAGATTTGGGAGAGAGCGTTGAGCGTGTTTATGTGTATGGAATTGATTGCTTGGGATATTGATTCACGACTGACATGACCGAATCCTGATTTTGAATTGAGACGACATTATTTTGTTATGGATTGCAGACTTGGCGCTTGTATTCCTCGAAGACTTCACCCTTGTTTGTGTTGCTCGGCAGTTTGTTTGTCAAATTGTCATTTTGTTTATCATTGCCCATTGTTTCCGCAGAACAGCAGTCGTCAGTTCCCCGTGACACATATGGCGGAGAACATCATGCGCGAGGAGTGTGCGCATAAGAGCAGTGGCTCTAAAATGGAAGCTTTTGAACTCCCCGAATTGCCGATCCAGGAAACATTTTCCCGGCTTTTGAGAGGAGATGGAGAAATATATCTATCATCCGAAACAGTTATAGGTGATTGCGATTTTCTTAAAAGATGTCAGAGCGCACCAAAGACGATTGGTCGGAAAGCACGCCATTGCCCCCGATGACGGTGCCTGCGTTCAGTCGCGGCGATGCACCAGAGATACCTGGCAGCCAGGCAGCCCGCGGTGCATCTTGCCGTTCGGAGAGTGGTCATTTCAACTCAGTGAGTGTTCCAGGAGGGATACTAAAGGAGGACAAGAAAGAAGAAAGTCGGCGGCAGGCCACCTCTGCTTCAGGGCGCTCAAAAAGAGAGAAATATTCTGAAGTCGCTTGTTATCATAGCAAACACAGAAATAAGCGTGCCGATTTGTCAGAGCAGAGGCACAAGCCAAACAGCGGCAAACAGGGAGAAACTGATAGTGTCGTCGATCACTTCCGGTGAGTCGTGGACAATGGCGCAGTCACTCGTGAATCCAACGCTGAAGAGTGCCCAGAATGAGCGGGACAGGGCAAAAGGTGAGTTGTATTCAGATGCATTATCGTTACAGTGGGGCACCGCAGAGGAGCTACCAGCAATCCCCTTCGAGCTGGGAATAAGAAAGTTATTCTCTCCGTTACCTATGCTGGCAGGAAGGTGTCCCACAATCTGGTGATTACTCCTCCAGAAGGGCGAGCTAAGGATGAGAACATGCCCGGAGGCGTACCAGAGCTAATGAGCAGGAGAAGGAAGCGGGCTGGATACAGTTGCAAGAGGTGAGTATTCAACCGTTAAAGAACAAAGGCAGCTTGGAGCAGCCTCTTACGCGGTGGGGAAAGCGCAGATCTAATGGAGAGCATCAAACAAAATAGTTCAGCAGCGGTCAATCGGAAGACATTTCCGTGAAGCAGCTGAAAATACCAGCATCACTGACGCATGCAGAATTGAATGTGCAGTGTAAAGTCACAAAGACGCTTAGCGACGCAAGGAAGTCTCATACAGCGGAGCTGAGGAGATGATGATCAGACGTTGAGTTGAGCGATATATTATACGATTATTAAATGAGTAGCAGGATACATATTAGAAGTGTTGAGAGTAGTGCGACATACGTAGATGTACTTCACATTTAATGTAGATGTATTAGAATGGTCTGTTTGGATGTCATTGAACATCAGTTGGCTACAGTGGCTTAGTATTGAAAATGCACACAAACAATATCGTTTAAATAAATGACTGACTGAAATAATAAATACATTATTTCATGGGCATCAGGTCAACATTTTCATATATATTAACATCGTACCATTAAATAAACAAATTTCATGTATTATATATGTAGCCCATAGTATTATGTGTCTAATTCATTTATATCACTTAAAATTATTACACACAGCATTACCTTCTTCTGGCTTCAGCCGCCTTCTTCTTCCTCTCGAAAGCGACAGTTAGTCGCCGCTGCCGAGCTGGGCTGATTTAATAGGTCGTCTGGAACGCTGTAGTTTCTTCGACCATGCCGCTACCGGGCGCGAATTATTTTATACATTTCCTTTACATGTCACCAGAATTGTTGCGTGATTTTACAAATAGCTTATTACAGTGCTTGAACATATCAGCAGACGCCTTTCTGTCCACTGACGGAGACATTAATAGAAACACTTAAACAGTCAGCAGAATGCAGGGTAAGCTCAGCAGGCCAACGAAACTTCCACTTCACAAGAAGAGAAAGACATTCATTGCATTTCGCCAATCACTCTTTCGGTCATCACCAGACATCGACACACCTTTCTGTGCAAAGGAAGGGAGAGACCGAAAAGAGGAGAAATTAAAGCCCACGCATGGTTTCACGCTCCTCCTCCACGGATCTCGGTTCCTGCTCCATAGAGCTTGGTGATGATTGACCGCGTCAAATCCTTCCAGCCTCTTCTGCCCAATGCCGAGCCAGCCGGCGGTCACCGATTTTCCTTCCAAGGCCCAGGTCATGCCTTCTTGTCCTCGGGAGCTACTTCAGCTTGGTTCACCTGCTTCTTCAGCTTAGTAGCGCAGCTCTCTTTCTTCGCGTCGCATTACCTTCCTGTCGCCGGGCCGGCATCGCTGACCATGCGCCGATAAACCTTCGGCGTCAGGGCGGTGCCCTAATGTTGGAGATGGTGATCTGCCCGCGCCCTTAACTCGCACAAAGGATGTCGCTGGACATCGACAAGTCACGCATCTGGGGCACTCGGCTAACAGTCGGGTGCCTGTGGTTGTCTCTGAGCTCAGCGCCACTGCAGAGAACGTGGAAGCACAGATTTGCTCTTCGATAGAAACGTTTCTCATTTTCTTTTAAATGTTTGCTCTCGGATTTTATCCCGCTTGCCATTCCCACTTGTAGGTATCATACCCTCTCTTCATTTAGTAAATTTAACTCAAAAAAGTTACATCATGAGTAAGTTCGCCGCTTGATGGTGATCGCAGTTGAAGATCGGCGTCGTAGAAGATCTGGGACCCTTCGTGTTCGCCACAGTCCCAGATCTTCTCCACGCACCGACAACCAGCCTACCGTCACCATCAAGGCCCACAAGGTGAGGCCCCCTTATCGCTGATCGCCAACTTTTTGGAGTTAAATTTACTAATGAAAAGAGAGGGTGTAATTACCTACTAAATTGGGAATAATAAAATGGGATAAAATCAGAAACAAATTGTTTAAAAAAGAGAAACAAGCTCCTGTCCAGGAGCAAAATCTAATCAAAGCAAAAATTGATCCCTCCCTCCCTCCTCGTTTTCCAGGTGAGCGCCCATGACCAGAGACAACCACATGCTGGGCACCTTCGACCTGACGAGCATCCCCCACAGCCCGCGGGTGCCCCAGATCAACGTGACCTCGAGATCGATGTCAACGTAATCCCGCGCTGGACGGCAGAGGACAAGGGCACGGGCAACATGAACAAGATCACCATCACCAACGACCAGAATCCTGACGCCCGAGGAAATCGAGCTCATGGTCAAGGATGCCGAGCGCTTCGCCGACAAAACACAGGAAGCTGAAGGAGATCGGTCGACGCCCGCAACGAGCTGGAGAGCTACGCCTACTCGCTGAAGAACCAGGTGGGCGACCAGGAGAAGCTGGGCGGCAAGCTGTCCCCCGGGGACAAGGCGGCGCGCTGACCAAGGCCTTGGAGGAGAAGATCGAGTGGCTAGAGTTGCACCAGGACTGAGATCGGCGACTTCCAGGCCCAGAAGAAGGAGCTGGAGGATTTTTGTGCAGTCAATCATCACCAAGTCATGGAGCAGGAGGCCAGAGATCAGGGATGGGAGGGAGGAGCTGTAGAGCCGCCATCTTAAGAGGGCTTTTGTCTTCCTCTCCTCCTCTTTTTGGTCTCCCCTTCCTTTGCACAGAGAGGTGTGTGGGAGGGGGAAGAGACCAGCAGCCCTTGAACCTTCTGGGTGATGACCGAGGAGTTGAGCGCGAGGAGAGGGGAGTCTGTGTGAATGTCTTTCTCTCCACGTGAAGTGGAGGTTTTCATGGCCTGCTTTGAGGCTACCGCTGCTGTTCTCTGACTGTTTAAAGGGTGTTTCTGTGGGGGATGGGGTGTGGTCTTCTCCGTCATGGACAGAAGGCGTCTGTGATTATGTTCAGCGGTCACTGTAACAAGCTATTTATTAAAAATCCTGTAATTCTGGATGACATGTAAAAATGTATAAAAATGAATTTCGCTGCCCGTCAGAGACGCCAGATCAAACCTGCTTTTACCAGACTGCCCTGGTCGTCATCTTGTCCGATCGGGCGGCGGCATTTGGCTGTCGGCATCCGGGAGGGAGAGCCGCACGAGTCCGCCGAGGAGAAGGTTAATGTAATGTAATGTAATAATTTTAAGTATTATAAGAAGCTGAATTAGGCCCACATAGTATAGGCTACATATATAATACATAAAGGTATTTCGGTTTTATTTGTAGATTTTGATGTTAATATATATGAAAATGATTGACTGATGCCCATTGAATGTGTATTTATTTATTTCAGTCGTCATTTATTTAAACGTGTATTTGTGTGCATTTTGTTTTCACTGAAAGCGTTTAAAACAATATTACTCTCTGTAGCCAACTGGTCTGTTCAATGACATCCAAACAGATACATTCTGTACATCTACATTGTGTAAATTCTGTACATCTACCCAATTGTCATCACCACTGCCTACTTGCTCAACACTTCTTGTATATGTATCCCTGCCTACTCATTTAATAATAATATAATATATCCCGCTCCAACTCCAACGCCTGGTCATCATCTCCTCCAGCTCCGCTAGCTGTGAGACCTCCACCTGCGTGCTAGCGCCTTTGGTGACAGGAACACACTTCGCACATTCCAGTTCTTCGCTCACCTCGTCCAGTTGATCTTGTAGATCCAGCAGAGTCTCGGTTTGTATTTTCAATACTACTAAAATGAATCTCGGGTGGCCCGCTGCTGACTTCTTTTGGTCCAGTCTCTCCATTAAGATCTGCACTTCCTCGCAGTAGAGGGAGCTCTTCAAGCTGCCTTGCTTGTTCTTGTAGTTGGGTCCTCACTCTCTGCAGCTGAGCCTCCAGCTCCCGCCTTCCCTTGCTCTCCTGCTCCGCTTGGCTCTGGAGTTGCTCCGCCTCAGACGCATGGTTCTCCGCTTCTCCTTAGCTCCGCTTCCTTCTGGAGGAGCCTGGTCTGTACATCACCCAAGGCCCTGGCATATTCTTCTTGGCCTGGTTCTGGGACTCCTGGATGTCCGGACACTGTCGGTTATTTTCCTCTAACTTAGTTAGGTTTCTCACCTTCCCTTCCAGCGCCAGGTTGGACAAGGATGCTTTGTCCTTCTCCAGCTCCCAAGCCATGATTCCCAGCCCTCTCAGGAGTTGCTGTGCTCCTCCTGCAGTTGCCCCACTGCCAGCAGGTGGCGCTCCTCTGAGGTCCCCAACTCCACCTTTGCCCTGTCCAGCTCAGTCTGGGCACTCTTCAGCCATTGGACCTCCTGGAGGGTGACTCGCCATTGGTCCTCCACCATGGCCGCCCGTCTCTGGTTCTTCACCAGGTCCTCCTCTGGTCCCGACAACACTTCTCCAGTTTCTGGACCTCTTCCTGTTTGCCCTTGATTACAGCTTGTGCCTCTCCTAACTCTGACTCTAAATCAGCACACTTGTCTGTGACACTTTTATGATGCTTTTGCGGCCTACCTGGGATATTTTCTCTCTTTTCCCTAGGGGGCACCACAGAGCAGGAGTGGCCATTTTTCTCTCGAACTTCTTTCTTTTCTTGTCCCTCCTTTGGGTCTTTCCAGCCCACTTCTTCCCTCCTGGAACACTCACTGGGTTGGTGGCCATACTCCAGACAGCAGATGCACCACGGGGCACCACTTTGTGCCAAATGGGCCCGCTCCTTGTTCCAAGTCTCCTGGTGCATCACCCTCACGACTTGGACACGACAGCCAGGCTCGCCATCAGGAACAGTGGGCATGCTTCCATTGTCCGTCTTTTTGGTGCACTCTGACATCTTTAAGAAACCGCAATCACCCTCTTTGATCGGATGATAGGTGTCTTTCCCATCTCTCAAGCCAGGAGAATATTTTTGGATCCGACATCCATTCAGGGTTCAAAAGCTCCATTTTAAATTTTTCTCTTGTACTACCTCCTCATGCCTATAGGTGATGCCCTCTGCCCGCATTCTCCACCATATGTGGTGTCCCCAGGGGTTGGGCGACACGCACAGACCTTGCAGAGGGCGAGGCAAGTTAAAGAACACCT
>JAINUG010002387.1:0-11279 GCA_029706075.1 Aldrovandia affinis
CTCAGGGCAACCTGCACTTAGGGCAACCTGCACTTAGGACAACCTGCACTTAGCACAACCTGCACTTAGGACAACCTGCACTTAGGGCACTTAGGGCAACCTGCACTTAGGACAACCTGCACTTAGGACAACCTGCACTTAGGACAACCTTCACTTAGGGCAACCTGCACTTAGGACAACCTGCACTTAGGACAACCTGCACTTAGGACAACCTGCACTTAGGACAACCTGCACTTAGGACAACCTGCACTTAGGGCAACCTGCACTTAGGACAAGTGCCTTTACTGGTTGTGCCACCCAGGGGCCCCCATGACATTATATTTCTGACATAAATAACATCACAAAATAAAATGAATACAGACAACACAGCAAGTAGGCTTGCATAATGATTTAGGCAGTGATTGGTGTTTTGGCACTTTGTGACATTTCTGTTATATTATAAATAGTTTATGAATTCATGGCACAGTTACAGAAAGCTGTATGATTACAGCAGATTGTCTTGATTGTCTCTGTTGATGATCAGCTATTCTTTATAATTAATTGTCTAACAAACTACTGTATAAACATTTTACTATTGCTGACATGGTCGAGAGAACCTGGTTCATCTTGACTGAACTCACACCCTGCTCTGAGGTTGAAGTTCTCTCCTTCCTGATGCAGCTTTAAAGCAGAGGTGAAGCACAGAGGTTTTTGTCATGGTGTGAATCACTGTGATACCCACTCACTCACTGAACATCCCATGTGCTACAGTAATACACTGCTGAGTCTCCTGCCTCCACATTTTTAATTATTAATCGATAATCTGATTGAGTCTGATGGTTGGATGTGAAGCGGCTGGAGGAGAAACCAGTTCCATAGGTGGGAGAGCTAGAACTATGGTGAAAATACAAAACAAACTGAGGAACTCCTCCTGGAACCTGCTTATACCAGCAAGCAGCACTGCCAGTCACAGTCCCGAGGTTACAGTCCATAGTGGCCGTCTCTCCTTTACTCACTGCCAGAACAGGAGGCTTCTGTGTCACCACTGTCACTCCACTCACACCTGGGAAGGTGAATGAAACACATTTATTTCAGTAAAATATTATTCAATCTTCTATTGATAACATTGTATTACACATAAACCCATTAATAAGAGTCATTTCTTACATGAGAGCAGAGTGATGAGAGTGCAGAGTGTCCCCAGCATGTTGTCAGTGTGTGGTGTGAACGGCCCTTACTGTCCAGCTGAGAGATGAGCAGGGTTGGAGTGTGAGGAGAGGAGAGGCTGCAGGACACAGCTATAAGGGGCCGGTCAGGGAGATGGAGAGGGAGGAGCCTCTGCACTCAGCCAATCACAGCTGATCCCAGTAGACTAATTAAAAGCCGAAAAGGTCATTTAAATATTTGCATCTGAGAACTTAGTTACTTTTTGTGGTCTTCAGAGGGCTTCTTTAATATATCTTAATTTCTTCAATAATTTCCTAATTTATAATGACCTCTTTCTAAAAATTAATTCCAAAATGTTCATTTTATTTATTTACTTTGTATTCTATCAATTCTATAAATAACCTGTAGAATATTCCTCTAGCATAATTTTATTTTTTACTCTTTAACTAAACTTTTCAAATGGTTTTCATGATAGTCTGGGCCTCTCAAACGTGGGGGTCATGTCCACCCTGGGGGTTGAAGCACCAACTACTGATAAAATGTGTGAAGGTGACTGTATCCTTATGGTCTATGTAGCTGCTGATTCAGCGTGTCCTGCTGATACTGAGGGGTGCACAATGGGCTGCATCCACTCATTACATAGTTCATAAAGGGGACCTTTGAGAGCACCCAATCGGGCGACACCTTCTCTTGTTTCCATTGCCCCTGTAGAATGATTGGATGAGATCCACACTCTGTCTGTCAGTGTGCACAGCTACAGGCCAAGGGCAGATGGGAGCAGAGTGACTCTCTGGCTGAATACAGATGTCCTCCTCAATGTAACATCACCCTGGCCATGAACCAGGCCACTGGCACTGCTTTCTGCCCTCTGGTCTCCCAGGAGGGGAAGATGGAGTGACATCACTGCTCTGTGCTGTTAGGACTCTGAGGGGCTGAATGCACCAGGTGTTTCTTAGTCATGGGGAAGGGACCTCTTCTATCAGAGGTTCTCACACTGGATCATGGCACCACTGTTAATGTAAGCGCCATCATGGAGACCCATTCTCCCAGAGCTACAGCACCATCATGGCTGTGCCTCCAACGGACTCCACTGGCAGGTTTTTGTGCTGCAGCAAGCTGGACATCTCTGGACTCTTTTACACAGATATTCAGCCTCAGTGTGGATTCTGTGCACTTCACACTGCTCTATTGTCTCAGTGTGGATTCTGTGAGCATTTAAATTCCTGTGTAAAATCTAATTATTAGCAATATGGATGTTAGCCTCACATGACCACATAATATGTGTTATTTACAGCGTTTCCCAAACTGTGAGATGAGACCCACTGGTGGGTAGTGGAACGCATGGAGGTGGTTCAGAAGATATAGATGAAGAAAATAACTTATTTATATAATGCACTTTCCATTGACATTCACAAATATCAAATTATACGCTGCACCTGTTACTGTCACGGTTTTACCTTGTTCAGCCGCTGGAGGGCGCTTGACCATGTGATGGTCTGTTTTCTTTTGTTTTGCGTGAGGAATCATTGTCATTTCCACCTTCCTTATATGGTCTTTTGTCGGTGAGTATTCCGATCACTTTCAGCTGAGGGTTATCAGTGTTAATTCCGCCTCTTATTTAAGGTCTGCGTTTCCCTCATACAAACGCTTCTTTGTAAACCATTGTTACGCTCTAGCCGGTACTAAGAACTAAGGTATTAGTTTCCACCCTGTGGTCTCTCAGTTAAAGAGAGAAGGTACTTCTTACTATCTCATTTAAAGGTTTAGCGTTACCACTCTGTGGTTGCCTTTTTAGGAGGAATATTCCTTTCCTATCTAAAGGTTTTATACTCGCCACTCTGGTGGTATTTCCTTTTGAGATTCATTCTTTGTTTTTTGGGTTAAAATTCCCCAGAGCTAAAGTCTCTAAAATCATTTTAGTTTCTTACCTCTCCATTGAAGAGTTCTCGCCCTTATTGGGTTGTTTTCTGTTTAATTATTTTCTGTGGTCTTTTATGCCCGGAGTTTTCTTTTCTTTGCCCTTCCATTTTTCCCCTTCCCTGTTCCAGACTTTATCCCTGGTCAGCTTTTAGATATTCGTGAAATCTGCATGTGGCTCTTCCACCCTCGATCCACACTACAGTTACAAGCACTACACTAGTTATAGTGTCCATGCAGTCATGTTGACAGATGATAAAAAAGCAAACATTTTATTTTCATTGTAGTATATTTGACCGTGTGTCAGGCTCCATTGTAATAAGGGGTGAGACACAGAAAATGCATTTAGTCTCTCAGGGGATGATGGGCCAGGACGTTTGGATGCACTTTTATAAATAGCACCTCAGACACACATCAAGGGATCCATTTTGGCTCCAGTCTCGTTTATTACTTATATTAATGATATCATTTCATCTTTAACTAGTTGTCATGCACATCTGTATGCGGATGACACAATTTTGTATTGCAACGCTGATTCTGTACATTTAGCCTTCGAAAATTTGCAGCGCTCCTTTAATATTCTGCAAGGTGCACTTGTTGATCTTAAACCTGTACTGAATGTGCATAAAACAAAATTCATGTTGTTTTCCAGAGCCAGGGTCACAATGATCTGCATATCTCAACTGTGAATAGATTTAAATTATTATATATTTTTTTAATTTAATGATTTTTCCCCGTTTTTCTCAATTTGTAGCCAATTATACCCTCTATTTTATTTTCAATTCCCCACCCTCGAGTCCCGTCCTCCGGGAACGAGATTCGTATTCCTGAATTTCGAGACGGAGATCTTCCACGGACTCCATTAACCTTCTCCTTTGATAGCCAAATGCCGCCTCACTGAATATAAATATCTTGGAATTTGGGCCATCAATAGATTTAAATTTGATAAAGACACTGAATATAAATATCTTGGAATTTCAGAGAAATTCTAATTCAAGTATCATATAGATAATCTTGTCAGCAAGTTACGGCCAAAAAATCGTTTCTTGTACAGAAACAGAACCAGCTTTCGTACGTTTAGTAGGAAAATAATTATTGAAGGAGTTTTTCTGTCAGTTCTGGATTATGGTGATGTGATTTATAGACATGCATCTGCCTCCACCCTCAAACCCCTGGATTCTGTATATCACTCCGCCCTCAGATTTATTACTGGTTATGTGTATGGTACCCATCATTGCACCCTGTATGAAAAGGTCGGGTGGTCTTCTCTGTCAGAGAGACGTGATAGGCATTGGTTCTTGTTTATCTACAAAGCCCTTCTTGGAAAACTGCCACCTCATGTCTCTTCTTTACTAGACTGGTCTGCTGGTCTACATCAGACCTGCTCAAACTGCCACCTCATGTCTCTTCTTTACTAGACTGGTCTGCTGGTCTACATCAGACCCACTCAAACCACTGCCTTGTGCTCCAGCTGCCTCCATTTAGGACTGAACTTGGAAGGACTGCTTTTAGTTTTAGCGCTCCAGATTCACGGAACACGTTGCAGCGCGTCCTAAATATTGAATCTTTCATTCCTTTTGGACAGTTCAGAAGTATGATCTTAAACCTTCCGATGTCTGTCTGTAATTGTTTTAACTGATTTTCGTTTTGTTATGTCTTTTTTTCCTTTACTAATTTCCTTGTTTATTCTGTTCCTGTTTCTACGATGTACATCTCAGCGGCATTTAAAATGAGGGCACACCCTCAATGCTCTTTCTGAGGATTAAATAAAGATTGAAGGAAGGAATGAATGAATGAATTAACATAATCACTTTACCAGCCTTTGTAGTTTCTGTACTTCTGAACATATTATGTCCTGTTGCATTTATTGAACAAGACTATGTCATAGTTACAGAGTGCTGTATCATTACAGCAGAGACGTTGGATGGTGTGCTCATGCGATGGTTGATTTACTCTGTTCAGTAAGGCAGATTTTGTTTTCTATTGTAAGAGAATTGACCGTTTCAGCATTATGCGGTTACTGAGATGTTCTGGTTCAGGCTGAGTGAATTCACATCCTGCTCTGAGGGTGTATCCTCCTGAAGCAGCTTTAAAGCAGAAGTGAAGCACAGAGGTTTTTGTCATGGTGTGAATCACTGTGATACCCCCTCTTTCACTGAGTTGTCCCATGTGTAACAGTAATACACTGCTGAGTCTCCTGCCTCCACATTTTTAATTATTAATCGATAATCTGATTGAGTCTGATGGTTGGATGTGAAGCGGCTGGAGGAGAAACCGGTTCCATAGGTGGGAGACCGAGAACCATGGTGAAAATACAAAACAAACTGGGGAACTCCGCCTGGAACCTGCTTATACCAATAAGCATAGTAATTAGTCACAGTCCCGAGGTTACAGTCCATAGTGGCCGTCTCTCCTTTACTCACTGCCAGAACAGGAGGCTTCTGTGTCACCACTGTCGCTCCACTCACACCTGGGAAATAAAATATTTGTTTGAGAGAAAATATATCTTCAATACTTAACATGAATGTAATGGAACAATGTTAAAAGTGACATAAGTATTTCTTACATGAGAGCAGAGTGATGAGAGTGCAGAGTGTCCCCAGCATGTTGTCAGTGTGTGGTGTGAACGGCCCTTACTGTCCAGCTGAGAGATGAGCAGGGTTGGAGTGTGAGGAGAGGAGAGGCTGCAGGACACAGCTATAAGGGGCCGGTCAGGGAGATGGAGAGGGAGGAGCCTCTGCACTCAGCCAATCACAGCTGCCCCCAGGAGACTAAATAAAAAACTGTCAAATGGAGAAAAGGTCATTCACACATTTCCATCTGAGAACTTGTTACTTTTCGTTGTCATCCGAGAGATACTTTAATATTTCCTAATTTCCTCCCTCTACAAATTCAGACATTTTCATTTGATTCCTTATTTATTCATTTACTTTGTTTTCTATAAATAACCCACAGAATTCTCCTCTGGCATACTTTTAGGTTTTAGCTTTACCTAATCTATTTGAAATGACTTTTATAAAATGTATCATTTATTTTTATTGGATTATGTTTCCAGTATTTCATAGAGCTGCAATAAAGCAGCAGTCTCTCCCTCCTCCAGGGGAGGGTTGTGTTCTCTGGCTGGTGAAAGAATGTTTAGGGAATGAGTGGTGTTACTTTGTGCAGGTTATTCAGCACCAAGCTGACATGAATCCAATGGGCTCTGACTGCCTTCATCCCAGAGCCTCTGTGTAAGTGTGGAGCGCTTTGGTTGTCCTGATTATGATTGATCATGAGATTAACCTGTATGAATATTATGCAGCTGCAGAATGGCCAACTGGCATTGTTCACCAGATACCAACATGTCTGGCAACCCTGGACACATAAATGTATGTTTTTGGTAGACACAAATCTCAACAATATGAAGCCCCCATGACATTATATTTCTGACATAAATAACATCACAAAATAAAATGAATACAGACAACACAGCAAGTAGGCGTGCATAATGATTTAGGTAGTGATTGGTGTTTTGGCACTTTGTGACATTTATATGATTCCATAAATAGTTTATGAATTCATGGCACAGTTACAGAAAGCTGTATGATTACAGCAGATTGTCTTGATTGTCTCTGTTGATGATCAGCTATTCTTTATAATTAATGGTCTAACAAAGCACTGTATAAACATTTTACTATTGCTGACATGGTCGAGAGAACCTGGTTCATCTTGAGTGAACTCACACCCTGCTCTGAGGTTGAAGTTCTCTCCTTCCTGAAGCAGCTTTAAAGCAGAAGTGAAGCACAGAGGTTTTTGTCATGGTGTGAATCACTGTGATACCCCCTCACTCACTGAGCTGTCCCATGTGTAACAGTAATACACTGCTGAATCTCCTGCCTCCACATTTTTAATTATAAACTGAGACTCTGTAGCACTCTGACGGGTTGATGTGAAGCGGTTGGATGAGAAACCTGTTCCATACGTATCTGGAGAGCTTTCACCATCATAGAGACGCAGCACAAACTGAGGAACTCCTCCTGGAACCTGCTTGTACCAATAAGCAGGATAATTAGTCACAGTCCCGAGGTTACAGTCCATAGTGGCCGTCTCTCCTTTACTCACTGCCAGAACAGGAGGCTTCTGTGTCACCACTGTCACTCCACTCACATCTGGGAAGGTGAATGAAACACATTTATTTCAGTAAAATATTATTCAGTCTTCTATTGATAACATTGTATTACATATAAACCCATTAATAATAGTCATTTCTTACATGAGAGCAGAGAGATAGAGTGCAGAGTGTCCCCAGCATGTTGTCAGTGTGTGGTGTGAACGGCCCTTACTGTCCAGCTGAAAGATGAGCAGGGTTGGAGTGTGAGGAGAGGAGAGGCTGCAGGACACAGCTATAAGTGGCTGGTCAGGGAGATGGAGAGGGAGGAGCCTCTGCACTCAGCCAATCACAGCTGCTCACGATTCTTTCCACCTCCATTCCATCAGTGATAATAAGAGAGCTGAAGAGAATATTCTTCTACAATGAGCTACTGACTTACCAGACGTGTGTGAGCTGTGTGTGCCCTGCCCATCCTCTCTGCTCTCTGTCCCACTAAAAAGGAGCTCAGGGACTGATGTTAATGAGACACACCCACTCATAAACTAGGGATTCGGGGGGCAGGGAGGATAGAGAGCGCAATGAGTAGGGTGGTGCAGACTGCCCAGATGGAGTCTGTCAAGACTACATATAACAGGGAAAGCATGAATAAAGTCTTGAGTAAACAACATTTTAGCAAGTGTGGCTTGGGATGGAAGGGAGTGAGGGAGCGGGAGAGGAATAGTAGAAACAGTAGCAACGTACGGGTGAGCAAGGCTTTGAAGCTCATGTGTTTAAATGCGAGAAGTGTAAAAATAAATTTTGGAACTGGAGACTGTCATGTTAAATGGGGTTATGACATTGTTGGGATTACAGAGACATGGCTTGGCGCAGCGGATGGGGAAGAATATAATGTAGAGGGTACAAATTGTTTAGGAAGGATAGAACTAATAAAAGAGGAGGGGAGTGGCCCTTTATGTGAAAGACAATCTTAATGTGCAGGAAATTCCAGGTATAAACCCATTAGTTTCTTGTGAGGACATCTGGATTAGATTATTGGGAGATCGTGAGAAGGGCCTGAATATAGGAGTATGTTATAGACCTCCAGCTTCAGATAGTAACATAAATAGTACGCTCTTTGATAACATAAAACAAATCTGTGCTGAAGGAGAGACAATAATAATGGGCGACTTCAATTACCCCTCTATCAATTGGGAGATAGTGACAGGTCAGGGCAAATGTGAAGAGGAGTTTATAGATATGGTCAATGACTGCTTTTGGTACAGTCTGTTACTCAGCCTACAAGAGGAAATCAATACTGGATCTGGTTTTGTGTAACAATCCTGATAGAATTTGCAACACAGAGGTAGGAGAACCAATAGGAGCAAGTGACCACAGTGCAGTTCTTTTTGATATTTTTTGGAAAGTTAAGACAGCCTCCTCTAACTCTCGAATTTTTAATTTTAGACGAGCTGACTTTAATAAAATGAGAGAGAATTTAAGTAATATAGATTGGGTTAAACTTCTAGATTGCAGAACTGTGAATGAAAAATGGACTATATTTAAAAGGGTTATTGTAGATGTACAGTGTAAATTCATCCCCAAAGTAAGGAAAAATAGGATGAAAAACAGTCTCCACAATGGATGACTAAATCTTTACGGGTGATTTTGAGGCAAAAGAAATGACTGTATAGAGTATATAAAAAGGATAACTCAGAGAGAAACAAGTTAGATTATTGTAATATGCGGGCTAAGGCTAAAAAGGAAATAAGATCAGCTAAAAGGCGGTTTGAAATTAAAATTTCCCAAGATGCAAAAAGTAACCCTAAGAAGTTTTTCAATATTGTAGTAGAAAAGGAAAGTTAAAGATGAGGTTAAGTGCATTAAGAATAAGGAAGGAACTTTGGTTTATAATAATAAGGACATTGCAAACACACTAAACAGTTACTTTGTGGAGAGCTTTACTAGAGAAGAGGTTATAAATATGCCTAAATGTATAGACAAGGTACGGAATGTTCTGGAGGACTTTGAGATAAGGGATGTAGAAGTACTACAAAAACTACAAAAACTTAAGACAAATAAGGCAGCAGGCCCGGATGGCATATATCCCAGAGTACTCAAAGAACTTGGGGAAATTATATATAAACCATTGACAGATATTTTCAGTCAATCCATAATCACTGGAGAAATACCAGATGACTGGAAGCAGGGTAGTATAATTCCAATATATAAGAAGGAGACCGTACTGACCCAGGGAACTATAGGCCTGTCAGTTTAACTTGCATCGCATGTAAAATGCTGGAATGTATTATTAGGGATAAGTTGGAATCATTCTTGAAAAATAATAGTATTTTAAGGGAGAGCCAGCATGGATTTCTCAAGGGAGGTCATGCCTAACAAACCTCCTGGACTTTTCGAAGAGGCTACAAAGTGTGTTGACCTGAACCAGGCTTATGATGTTATATATTTGGACTTTCAGAAAGCATTTGACAAGGTACCACATGAGAGGCTCATTGCTAAAATGAAATCAGTAGGAATTGTAGGAGTAGTTTCACAGTGGGTTAAAAATTGGCTGCAAGGGCGAATACAAAAAGAGTAACAGTAGGTGGGGCCGAATCTGACCTCGGTGCTGTGGGCAGTGGTGTCCATGAGGGATCGGTGCTGGGACCTCTGCTCTTCCTTATTTACATAAATGATCTGGATATGGACATTAGTAGCAAAATAGTTAAATTTGCAGATGATACTAAACTTGGGGGTTTGGCAAACAGTTTGGAATCGACAAAAGTAATCCAAGATGATTTAAACAAAATCCAAAAATGGGCAGATACATGGCAGATGACGTTCAATATTGCTAAATGTAAAGTAATGCATGTGGGAAATAAAAACATTAGACAGGAGTATTTTATGGGAGGAGAAAAGTTAGTAGGTGTTCAATTTGAAAAGGATTTAGGAGTTGTAGTGGATCAAAGCCTATCTGCATCAAAGCAGTGTGCTACAGCAGTGAAAAAAGCCAACAGGATGCTGGGATACATAGCAAAAGTATAGAGTACAAATCAAAGGAGGTTATATTAATGTTATATAACGCCTTTGTCAGACCGCACTTAGAATACTGTGTGCAGTTCTGGGCACCGCACTACAAGAGAGATATTGAAGCTCTTGAAAAAGTCCAAAGAAGGGCAACTAAACTGATACCTGGTATGAAAGGTAAAAGTTATGATGATAGACTTAAGGCACTCAATTTATTTAAACTTAGCAAACGCAGACTTAGGGGGATTTGATTGAGGGTTTTAAATTCCTAAAAGGGATAAACAAAGTAAAATACCAAAGATTTTTTAAGATAAGTGGGTTCAGCAGAACAAGAGGCCACAGGTGGAAATTAGTTAAAGGCAAATTCCGCACAGATATTAGGAAGTTTTTCTTTACACAGAGAGTTGTCAATGCCTGGAACAGCTTGCCAGGTCAGGTAGTAGAGGCAGAAACGCTCGGGCTATTCAAGGCCAGGCTAGATGTAGTACTAGATGTTCTTTAGATTAGGACATGATGAGCCAAGATGGGCCGAACGGCCCGTTCTCATCATTATGTATTCTTATGTTCTTATGATAGAGGCATGGAGTCAGGAACAGCAGGCAGGAGTAACCCCAACAATCCCATTCACACACAAGGAGAAAAGCACCAGGACACACAAACCAACACACACAAACACAATGCGCCAATCAAAGCAGATATATCAGTGTGGAATCCTCTTTCTCTGCAGTCACACTAAATCCCCACATGTGATGGGCACAGGCTCATGTTACTTTTATATTCCCGGGACTTGATGAGTAATATCATGTACAGAGCAGGCCTCCCTCCCCAGACCTGCAGATCTATGACCAAGCAGCCTTTGTTGCTTTCTAACAATATGAAAACATGCTACAACATTATACAACTGCCACCAGTAAATTATATTCATGCTGTCGCCCCCTCCTCACACCTGCAGTGCAATGTCACCAGGCAACATTCACATCACATTGTTTTGACTGAAGCAATGTGACAATGTTCTTGTAACACAAAATAAACATTCTGGGGATATGAGTTATGTCTAACTCCCTTCTCCATGCATACCAGACTATAACAGACAGCATTATTATTAGGTTTCTGTAGCGATGTG
>JAINUG010002388.1:0-11261 GCA_029706075.1 Aldrovandia affinis
GTGAATAGGTGGCAATCCCGATGAGCTTGTGAATATTAGCTTTTCACCCACTCAGGCTGCCTTACAGCCTTGAACATAGTCAGACAAAGGAAAGTAAGATAAGGCAAGATGCCTGGAAGCAGGTAGTATAATTCCAATATATAAAGGGGGATTGTACTGACCCAGGGAACTCCTGTCAGTTTAACCTGCATCATATAAAATACTGGGTAGTATTATGAGGGACAAATTGGAATTATTCATGAAATATTACAGATAGCAAACATTTTTTCATGCCTAAAAACCTCCTGGACATCTTTGAGGAGACTACAAAGTGTTCCACAAAGGTACCACATGAGTTTCCTTGTTAAAATAATTTCAGTAGGATTACAGGAGATATTTCAGAGTGGGTTCATAATTTGCTGCAAGGTCAGTACAAATGAATAAGGTAATCCAAGATGACATTCAATATAGCTAAATGTGAAGTTATGCATGTGAGAAATGTGTCGTTCTGTATTGTGGCTCAGTAAGTAGAGCATGGCACTGGCAATGCTTAGGTTGTGAGTTTGATTCCCATTGGGACACATATACTGAAAAATGTATGCATTCACTTCTGTAAGTTGCTTTGGATAAGCGTCTGCTAAATGGCATATATTCTATTGAAATAAAAATATAAAGGAGTATTTTGTGGAAGGAGATGGGAACAAGAATATGTTCAATTTGAATTCGGAGCTGTAATTGATCAAGTCTATCCACATCTAAGGGTGTGCTGTAGCAGTGCAAAAGGCCAACAGGATGCTGGAATATATAGCCAAAAGTACAGTATGAATCAAAGGAGGTTATTGATATTCTATAATGCCCTTGTCAGACCTCACTTAGAGTAATGTTGCAGTTCTGGGTGCTCGAAAAGTAGTAAGAAAGGGGAACTAAATTAGTACCTGATATGAAATGTAAAAGTTAAGAGGACTTGTCTCATACAGCACAGTACAATCTTCACCTTCAACCTTCTCATATTTTACAAAAATTCTACTAATAAAATGTCCATAGTTAATTGATGACTGCCTCTTATAACACGTCATTGTTCTGATTATTCACTCATTCTTTCAATATATCTTCTCAACAGTTGTAAATCATGAATTGTGACCACTGCTTTTACAGGAATAGTTTACCCAAATGGCATAATTCTGTATTAAAACTGGTAAGTAGTCTGGACCAGTAGTGTTGACACACTGCCCCATTGCTTCTGTTGCTTTGCTGTGGCTAATGTTGGCTTCCAATGTAATTTGAGGATCCTACACTTTATGCCTTAGTAGGCCTATGTAGATCCTGAAATGTCATTGTGAAACTACCATTAGCTTCAGCAAAAGCTAAGGGCAGTATTACTTAACGCTATTTGTGTTACTGTAATGTGAATAAAATTTACTTTTTTCTTGGCTATTGTGTGTTATATCATGTGTTTGTAGAAATGCATTGTTTTATGTGGTTGCAAAGGACTGCAAACAAAATTTCCTCAAGGCAGAATAAAGTAAGTACATCACTGATTATGAAATGTCATGCTCAGAAATCAGACAGATGTGTTGGCGAAACAATATGTATTAAAGCCACAGGCCTTTGGGAGTAGAAGTATGAATGTATTTATAATATAAAATGCACAACATTAAATTAAAAATCCAGCCAAAAATTATACTCTGAAAAAAGTATAAAGTTAACTTAAATCAATGAAAGGTTTAAATTAACTTGAAAGTATTAGTAGGGAATTATGTGAAATTTCGTTCGCGGCGGATAGAAGCATGGAAATTGATACACATGTTCCTTGGGTAATCCTAAAACATCCTAGAAGGGGTGCCAAAAAAATCTTAAACAGGAAGTGAGTTATTGACGAAATTCAAAATGGCCACCTAAACTGTTGGCAGTTGACTCAAAAGACACCTAAAGAATCTCATAAAAGCATAAAATTTGGCACAAATGTCCCTTAGGTGATCCTAAGACATCCTACAAGGGGTGCCCAAAAAATATTAAACAGGAAGTGAGTTATTTATGAAGTTCTAAATGGCCGCCTAAACAGTTAGCGATTGACAGAAAGCACAAAAG
The DNA here is from genome assembly GCA_029706075.1 of Aldrovandia affinis. NCBI lineage: Eukaryota > Metazoa > Chordata > Actinopteri > Notacanthiformes > Halosauridae > Aldrovandia > Aldrovandia affinis. The sequence continues at coordinate 2,068 of JAINUG010002388.1, forward strand.
GGCGTCATAAAAGCATATAATTTAGTACGTACATTGAGTGATCTTATATATATCCTAGAAGGGTGCCCCAAAAACTATTAAACAGGAAGTGAGCTGTTGAAGAAATTCCAAATGGTTGTCTAAACAATTGCACTCTGCATCTTCTTGCTTATTTTGCACTCTGCGTCTTCTTATGTATTTTGCACTCTGCATCTTCTTGTTTACATGTACACTCTGCATCATCTTACTTCTTTTGCACTCTGCATCATCTTGCTTAGTTTTGCACTCTGCATCTTCTTATTTACTTTTTGCACTCTGACTCTATCTTCTTGTTTACATTTTGCACTCTGCATCTTCTTATGTATTTTGCACTCTGCATCTTGTTTTACATGTACACTCTGCATCATCTTACTTCTTTTTGCACTCTGCATCTTCTTATTTAGTTTGCACTCTGATCTTGTTTACATTTGCACTCTGCATCTTCTTATTTAGTTTGCACTCTGCATCTTCTTATTTACTTTTGCACTCTGACTCTATCTTCTTGTTTACATTTACACTCTGCATCTTCTTATTTAGTTTGCACTCTGATCTTGTTTACATTTGCACTCTGCATCTTCTTATTTATGTTGCACTCTGCATCTTCTTGCTTATTTTGCACTCTGCATCTTCTTATTTACATTTGCATCTACATCTTCTTGTTCATTGCTGTCTAGTAGTGACTCCCGTGTGCCAATTCATGTTCAGCACATTGGCATAATGCTGTGCAAGGTAACCCAGCATCGGCATCGACACTTTCGAGAACAGAGGGCTCAGCTTTGCAGCCACACTTCAGGAGTTCTCTACAAACTTTGGATTGCAAGTAACCGGCGGGGAACTGTGTACCTCTCAGGAAGAAGAAGAGGTATCCTTTTCCTTTGGTTCAATGGTAATTTGTTCTCTACAAACACCCGTGTTTGAAAAAGGTTGGAAAGTGGAACACACTTATTCCAGTCCCATGGAATGATCCCTGAGCTGTGGTTGATGAAGGATTATGGTCTATGTTATCAAGTGCCCCAACAGTGAAAAGACCTTTCCTTAGGATAGCAGGGCAGACCAGGTCCTGTGCCATGTACTTTCGACAGACAGCAGATCAAGCTGGGTTTCAACCTCAAGGACACATTTGTAGTTAATACTGATTCCCAATGTGTTGGGGGAATTGACAGTGATCTTGCTTCTCGTTTGAGTGTGAACTTGAAGACCAATATAAAGAGGAAGAGGCGGCTCGTGAAGTTTGGAAGACCTTGATGGTCTGTTGCATTAGCAGATCTTTTCTTCATATTGAAAAGTATCAGCTGAGAAATGGTTAGGCATGCCTGAGAAACATCGCTATCTTGATTAGTGACATTAGGGCCATTCAGTAGCATGGAAACCAGTGCCTTCAAACTGGGTGGGGCGGAATCATTCTGACAGTTCTGTGGAAGTGACCATCAAATTCAAACCCTGTATAGTCAACCATATCATTGCGAATTGATTTGACTAGTTTTGCAATTACAAGTGCCTCTATCATAGTCACGAACCATTGTGCTTTCTTTCAGCATAGTCTGCATTCCATCTTTGAAAACAATTAATGTTGTATTTTTGCAAGACTGGTCCTGACATCCATCAAAATGATCCACAATTTGTGATTTAAGTCTGGTTTTGTTGATTGTTTTGTTGATACCAAGCCGACTTTCATATAAACCATGGAGTTCTAGAGTTTGAAAATGTATGTCCCCCTTCAAGTTACTTTCGATGTATGATACCAATTCAGCAAAGACCAAAAGCTTCAACACATTTTCAGTTTCATTGAATCTCTTTTCTCAGACCTTTGGATACTTCTGTATGTGTTTTTGTATTTAACAAGACATTCAAGATGGTATTTAGCTTCGATTGCAATTAGGTCCCCCCCTGAAATTTTTGCCAACAGAGCTGTGTCCTGCATTTCAGTGGCCATTTTCCGCAGACTGTTATCAAGATCCATTGTTGAACATTGACAGAGTTTACCTGTCTTCAAAACCAGAACAGGCACTCACTAGGACATGTATTTGAAATGGACTGGCGCTTGGATCGCCCTGCAAGTCTTCATCAACATGGAGTCTTGTTTTCTTTTGTTCAGACTCTGACGCATTCGTAATTTTGAGAATGAAAATTTCCAGATGGCATGACTTGTGCCATTTGGCTTTATTTTCTTCAAAAGCTTCAACTGTACCACAACCTTTGAAATCTATCTCCACAGGCATCCCATCCAATTCCTTAAATTCTTTAACTAACTTAAGGAAAGTGCTGTACACCTCTGCACCGTTTCTTTGCAGAGAATCTGCTGGACACCTCATATCCCCTCCTCCCTCTGAGCAAATCATACACACTCCAGTCCATGTTTTCTTACCCTAACCTTAACACTGACCAAAAAAATAAAATAAAATAAAATTATTGGAAGTCGCTTTAGATAAAAGCGTCTGATAAATGACCGTAATGTAATGTTTGAAAGCCTTTAAAAGGCTGTTGGTTGAATAAAGCTACTTCAATATTACTGCTACGCCAAAATTAGTTAGGTCTCTACTCTAGATCAATCTAATGACAACTGAACAGAAAATGAGAAGCAGAGCAAATATTAGTAAGAAGACACACCCCCTTCCACTCACTGTCCCACAATTCGCTGATAGCACACTACAGGCGTCTGCACTGCGCTAGTGACTAGATTTGGCGCTAGTCAGTGACTAGATTTGGCGCTAGTCAGTGACTGATTTGGCGCTAGTCAGTGACTGGTTGGCGCTAGTCAGGACAATGTGATATACTGCCAGCGTCTAACTTTACGCTAGTAAGAACAATGTGATATAGCCTACTGTACTTCCAGAGTCTAACATTTCGTTAGTAACTACAGGCGATCTGTAAACTGTAAAGGTTACGGTAGCTCAAATTCATTCGGTGCCAATGGGAAACTAACCTAAGCTAGTTACATGCTAAATGTGAACTTCATAATCCAGAAGTGTTTTTTCCAGCACAAAATACATAATTGAACCGAGCACTGTTCTGATATACTGCCTTTATTGATTAGTTAAAGCCCCTCACACCCCTACCTCCCTTCCCCAAGGGTCAGTCAGGATTCAGTCCAGTGTCTTGTTTGCAATGATACAACATTTCTATACATTCGCAATAGTACATCCAACTGTGTGCTTCTATCCACAACATAAGAAATTAGCCAATTTTGGGGCATTAAAATGCTAATGAGTTGTGCCCCAATAGAGGAGCTTGATCTCTGGTCATATGAAGATTTTAACAATATATTATCTATAGATAATCATTCATTGGTCTTTTAAAGTTTTTAAAAACAATTATGTATATATGCCATTGACAGTATATCACTCAGAAAAGGATTCATTTGGAAGGTCATCTCATTCAGTGTTTTTAAGCCTATGTTTGGTGTTTAAAGCTGTTTAAAATGTATTTAAGACATTTTCATAGGTTATTTTGGGCAAATCCTTTAATATTAGTCTATTTACTATAAATGTAAAAGCTATAATTAGCACAATCAGCCAAAATGTCAGCATTATATCACTTTTTAGGAATCTTGCGTCTTTTCTGGCGGCCATTTTGGATTTCCCCTTTTAAAAAAGCCTTTAATGGGTCCAAATTTTTGGGCACCCCTTCTGAGATGGTGAGATACATCCTAAGAGTGTGTGTACCAAATTTGGTGCTTCTATCCGCCGCGTAACTTGAGTTGGCCATTTTTGAGCTTAATCCCCTACTATATGAATAATCATGGTGCAGAAGCTGCTCAGGCTGGACTGGGGCAGGCCGCTGGGCAACCGGCCTCTCAGCGCTCCTGACCCTGCTGCTCGTTCCGCCCGGGCACGTGGTGGGACCTGAACACCATTGACATCGTCCTCTGGCTCCAGGACGCCGCCAGCAGGCAGACCAGCGTTGTGGAGGGCGCGCAGGTGGTGACCCGCGTCGGGACGAAGGTCAGTAAGCGTTAGTCGCGCCAAGCGTCACTAAAATCATGACGTCAATACAAGATGGCGTGTAAGTGAACAAGGACATTCTGTTTAATCAGTGGTGGGCCGTCAGGGCCTGCAAGGCCTTCTCTGCTGGCCTAAAAATATCTGAATCACAGACTGATGTTAATTATATTTTATCCATGAATACTTATTAAATAATTCCAAATGGTCTGTTCGCTTCCTTTCATAGCTATTCCCCTGGTTCGCTGCATCCAGACGTGTATTTTCATATTAAAGCATTTAACCAATCACATTTCAGCCATCATTTGTTGCCAGGTCAAAGAAATCTGCCTGGAGGCCTTCACAATCCGTTCTGAAGGCCCTGTAGCATAAAATAAGTGTTGATCAAACTGTTGCTTCAGCCAATCAGATTTTGAGTTGGGGACACGAGGCCTTCTAGAAGGCCTAGGTAACGTCAGCGTATTCACACCCTTTGATTGGATAGTCAGTCGAAGTGTCTGACTATGATGTAATGTGATTGGTTAAATGCTTTAATATGAAAATACTGCGTCTGGATACAGCGCAACCAGGGGAATAGCTATGAAAGAAAGCGAACAGACCATTTGGAATTATTTCATAAGTACTCATGGACAAAATATAATTCACATCAGTCTGTGATTCAGACATTTGGCGGACATTTTCAGCCCCTAAAGCGAATGAAAACTTATGCCAGAAATACGACAGGGCAGGCTCGACTTTCAGCATTAGCTTGATGGCGATAGAAAAGGACTTGATGGAACTGAAACACACGGATAATCTGTACGACAGAGTAATTGAACTCTTTTGAGGAAAGAAAGGATGGATTTTGTGTACAAATAATAAGGATTTTTGGTGAGTGAAATGTTGCTATTTTCCTAAATAATATTGCAATTTTATTTGGAGTTATTATTATTGTAAAGGCATTTATTCTAGATACACGAGTTATCTATATGCGATGCAACGGCAAGTGCCTGTTCGGTTTGTTTTTGCACTTTGTTTATTTATCTCTCTTCAGTCATGTTTCATGAGAGAGAATGACAGCGATAGAGGCGAGAGAGAATACATTTTTTACATTTACATTTTAAGCATTTAGCAGACGCTCTTATCCAGGGCGACTTACAAAGATGTGCATCAATACATGGTAGGAGCAATCACAGTTAGCGCCTGAGATCAGTGCAGGAATACATAATAGACATCATTGCAGGCATCTGCGTACCATACCTGTAACACCGGGAAGGAAAAGGTATTTTACAATGTTTACAACATTTTTTTTTTTTTTTTTTTTAATAAGAGTATAGTGTTGAACAAGTAGACAGTGGTGAAGACAATTTAGCTAGATGGACAGAGATCAGGGGTAGTGGAGTCTGAAGAGGTGGGTTTTGAGTCTCTTGCGGAAGATTGGAAGTGATTCCGCAGTCTGACCGGTGCGGGAGGTCGTTCCACCAACGAGGACCAGGACAGAGAAAGCGAGACCGCGAGCCGGCGGCTGCCAGGCCCGGAGGGATGGGGCAGTCAGTCTGCCAGCGGAGGCGGAGGCGGAGAGGTCTGGGCCAGGGGTGTAGGGCGTGATGAGTGACTGGAGGTATGGGGAGCAGTACCTCTGGCTTGAAAAGCAAGCACCAGTGACTTGAATCTGATGCGTGCTGCGATGGGAGCCAGTGCAGAGAGGGAGAGTAGAGGGTAGCGTGGGTGAACCGGCTGGTTGAACACCAGGCGAGCAGCAGCGTTCTGGACTAGTTGCAGTGGCTTGATGGCACAGGCGGGAAGGCCTGCCAGCAAGGAGTTGCAGTAGTCAGGCGTGAGATCACCAGGGCCTGGACCAGGAGTTGAGTGGCCTCTTGGGTGAGCGGTCGGATCCTCCGGATGTTGTGGAGGGAGAAGCGGAGGTCAGTGATCGGCTGCAATATGGCTCAGAAGCACAGCTGGTTGTCAGGGATTACCCCAAGACTCTGGCAGACTGGGACGGAGACACTATGGAGCTTCCCCACGGTGATTGACGCATCAATCATCGGGGAGCCCTTCGCTGGGAGGAAAGAGCAGCTCTGTCTTCCCCAGGTTCAGCTTCAGGTGGTGGGTGGACATCCATGCGGAGATGTCAGCCAGGCATGCAGAGATCCGTGCGGGACCTGGGTATCAGATGGAGGAAGGAGAGAAAGAGTTGAGTGTCATCAGCATAACAGTGATAGGAAAAACCATGAGCAGAAATAACAGAACCAAGTGACTTGGTGTACAGAGAAAATAGGACAGGGCCTAGCACCGAGCCCTGCGGGACACCAGTAGAGAGGGTGCGGGGAGAGGAGAGGATCCTCTCAGGCCACCTGGTAGGACCGGTCAGCCAGGTAGGACTCAAACCATGTCAACACAGATCCAGAGATTCCCATCTCGACGAGAGATGAGCAGGATCCCGGTGGTCCACCGGTGTCGAATGCCGCCCGACAGGTCGAGAAGGAGGACGGAGCTAAAGGGATCGGGACTTAGCGCGTGAAAGCCCTCTGTGACCGCAAGGAGAGCAGTCTCTGTGGGTGGCCTGCTCTGAACCCAGATTGGTTAGGATCAAGCAGGTCGTTCTGTGAGAGATGAGCAGACAGTTGATTATAGACAGCCCGCTCTAACGTTTTGGAGAGGAATGGGAGGAGAGAGACAGGTCGGTAGTTAGAGATGACAGCAGGATTCAGAGAGGGTTTTTGAGGGGGACAACCTGGCGCATTTGAGGAGGAGGGGACAGAGCCAGAGGACAGAGAAGGGAGTTAATGACATTAGAGACAAAGGGAGGATGTCCATAGCAATGGACTGGAAGAGGGGAAGGAATGGGATCAAGAGGGCAGGTGGTGGGACGGTGGGAGAGAACAAGTTGAAGGATGTCAGAGTCAGGGAGGGTGAGAAGGAGGACAGAGGAGTGGGAGGTTTAGGTAGCGGGATGGGAGAGGGAGAGGTTGGGGGAAGGAGTTGCGAATGACCTCAACCTTCTCGTGAAAAGAAGGATGAGAAGTCATCGGCGGTTATAGAGGAGGGTGGGGAGGAGGAGGGGTGAGGAGAGAGGAAAATGTAGCATAGAGTTTACGTGGGTTGGAAACAGAGGATTGTATCTTAGAAAGGAAAGAATGCAGACTTAGCAGAGGAGAGGTTAGCGGAGAAGGAAGCCAGGAGTGTGTGGAAGTCAGACAGAGCTGCAGGGATTTGGATTTTCTCCATTTCTTTCTGCATACGCAGCTTCAGTCGGTTAGCCGAATGGAATCGGTTAGCCAGGCGGGGCGGAGACGCAGCGGGTTTAGCGGATAGAGAGGACAGAGTAAGTCAAAGGGAGGAGGAGGAAAGTAGGGTGGATGATGCTACTTCAGCAGGTAGCTGAGAAGAAGGCATCAGTAGGAAGGAAAGATAGGACAGTAGCTGACAGGGCAGCGGGTGAGAGAATGCGGAGGTTGCGGCGAGGCCCGAGGACAGTGGGAGCAGGTGAAGATGGTTTAGGGACAGAGGGGGGGGGAGAAAGGGAAAGGAATGGTCAGACACATGTGAACGATACCGTAATGTTAGGTGAGGCACAGTTCCTGGTGAAGACCAGGTCCAGTTGGTTACCGGCCTTGTGGGTGGATGGGGATTCAGCCATGGTGAAGTCAAAGGACTGAAGCAGGGGAGGAATGCAGAGGCCTGGGAGGACTCTGGCTGCAGGTTGAAGTCCCGAGGAGTAAGGCGGAGAGTGCCATCCTCAGGAAGGCACTGAGTAGGGCATCCATCTCATCTAAAGGAAACTCCCAGTGGACCTGGAGGCGGATGAAACAATGATGTGCAGTTTACATGGAACAGTGACAGTGACAGCATGAAATTCAAAGGAGGAGGAGAAGTGAGGAAGAGGAACAATACCAAATCTCACAGGGGGAGATCAGTATACCTGTCCCTCCACCTCTGCCTGAGGTCGTGGGTGTGGGAGAAGGTGTAGGCGGCAGAGAGAGCAGCAGGGAGTGGCTGTGTTTTGCGGGTGATCAGGTCTCGTAGCGCCAGGAACTGCAGGGAGAGTAAGCGAGGCCTGGGCCGAGATGAAATCGGCCTTCCGGGACAGCGGACTGGCAGTTCCATAGTCCGCCTGCTACCACCACGTCAACACCGGGAGATCTAGGAGGGTGGATGAGGTTGGACAGATTACGGGTTGTGGTAGAATCTCTCCATCTAGGCAATCTAGAAGAGAGACATGGACTGGGATAGGGAGGAAGCATGTAGTGTTAGATGCAGAGGAAGTAGAACAGGGAGATACAAAACTATGATACTCACCCCGTCTGTGAGCACTCCCTAGCCCCCTCGGTGGACTCCTGCAGGTAGACTCCTTTGTCTTTGTCCGCTGAGTCTTCGTTCGGTGAGGCTAGGAAGGTGAGGCTGCAGCTGCCGCTATCCACAACTATGATTGCTTATATGTATGGCGAATGCCCCTGACAACAATACAGACTAATTACCAATTCCTTACATTAATCAACTGCAAAACCAGATTGCTAAGCCTGGTAATCAAAACTGGTTAGCGCTAAGTATCAATCAAACTTTGAACTAAATCTTCTAAGCAGCGACTGAAGCTAGTAATCAACTAATAAACCGTGGAACAAAGCGACAAGCTGCTAATTGAGACTAACAAAGTACTTGAGACCTGCTCCTTCTTGAGTGCAAGCGGGCAGGGAACGCAGAATGACAGCGATAGTTAGAGAGGCGTGAGATAATTAGTGATTAGTAGTGTTAGTAACTTAATCTAAATCCTAATGTTAGTAGATTAGTTGGTTAGTACTATATAGGCTACATCTAACTAATATATACAAAAGTGTAATTAGAAAGTAAGAGGAAGTAAAGCGAGATTAGAAACGAGACGGAGCTTGAAGTAGAATTTCCCGAAGTGCATGACAGAGCCGAGAATGAAACATGACTGAAGAAAGATAAATAGTTGAGCTTGAGGACCGCATCCGGACGCTTCGCCAGATTCAGGAAGAAAGTTATAGAGTCTTTTCTGTTAGCGCCCGGACGCACCAGGGAGTTTAAATAGCCTAGACATTAGTGCTATTCCCCCAGCAGAACCTTAGCAGCAAGGCGCTTTTGTCACGGTTCGGAGGCATAGTCGCCGTCCCAAGGAGGTCATACACCTAACTCGCGTTCGAATCGTTTTTCCCCACTCAGTAATACACCTACTGAGAAAGCTCTGATAGTGGCGATTCCATTTTACGAGGCGTGAGGGATAGAGTCACCAGCGAC
>JAINUG010002389.1:0-11255 GCA_029706075.1 Aldrovandia affinis
CCACTGGCAGATTTTGTTATTCCTCCAAATTTGGTCAGGCAGAAGGTATTCTAATGCAAATGTGTGGAGTTATTTTTATTTATTTTTTTTTTATTTTTTATACAGACCCCATTTAGATCAGACTTGTATTGTCTGTTGATATGGAGGTTTCAAACTCATGATAAGCTTTACAGATTTTACAAATATATTATTTTAAGACAAAAAGGAATAACCATGCTTTTTCCACAGGAAAATTGGAGTGTTTTAAAGTTGACCCATGGGAGACTAGAGGCCAGGCCTTGGTGAGTGCATAGTAACATTCCACATTTATATTTAAGATGGATATTGCTTCTAAATTGCTTTTTAGTTCTGAACATCAGATTCAGAAAGTTCTATATAATTATTTTTAAGATATTACATTTTTATATTAACATTCATTATTTTTTAGTACTGGGAATTATATTGTTATTAGACAAGCTAATTATATGTAATGAATTATATGTTTGATGTCTACCTCTAAAAGGCTATATATATATATATAAATCTGTAATGAAAAAATGAAAATACATGTGAGTTTTTCCCCTTCTGCACTATTCTAGTGCTGTATAATTAACAGACATCCTCTGCATCAAAGAAGTCATCAGGATTTAATGTTCATAAAACTCTAAACTTTATATATGATTAAAACTTTGGTTGGATGGTTCAAACTACAACTGCCATCGATAAACCTTCAAGCTCAGTGGCAGTGTATTTCAATGCATCACTTCTGAATTGAGAAGCATGCTAAAACAAAGGGTTCACCAAAAATGCAATTAAAGAAATGGACTGCTAATTTTCATTTTGATTCCATATTCACATTGATTTAATTTTCCTTCAGCCTAAGTATTGTTTCAACACATGGGGAGATGCTGGTATTCATTCTTAATTGTTGCATTTTAATTGCATATGTTCTTTGAAAAAGCATTGTTTCGTAGATCACCTATAATTAACCTAACACAGGGATCAACATTTTTGTTTCTGTGTCTGTCTCTGTCTGTTTCTGTAATTCACTCAGAATGCAAACTGTACAGCGTCTTGTTCTTGATATGGCTGATGTGGTTTCAAACTCAAGGATTTTGCAGGGATTATAAGCACAAAACAGCAGTAAGCATATTTTATAAAATGTCTCACACAAGACATGTGGAATACTAATCATGACCCTGTCTCTAATGGCAATTTACAAAAGTCTACAAATCACAGGTACTTAAAGCTCCACTATGTACGATTTTAGTCCTCGTGATACATTGTACAAAAGAATAAAATAATACTGTTTAGCCTGTTCAAATCCACTAAAGCACAATGCACAGTGACGAGGCTTATTGATGATCTTTACTCGGTCAAAGAAAGAGCCAGACAATACCTTGTATAGTTACCATGTAGATCAATTGAAACTTATAAATGCCTGGGGTTTTTTATAGATCATGGTCTCACTTTTAATTTTCACATAGATTCCCTTGTGAAAAAGCTTAGGCTTAAGTTAAGTTTTTATTTTAGAAACAAGTCCTGTTTTTCTCTGGAGGTGAGACAGAGGCTTGTCTCTGCTACTTTCTTACTGGTAATAGATTATGGAGACATTATATATATGCATACACCTGTGGCGTCTACTGGACACGGTGTACCGTGGGGCAGTGAGGTTTGTTACAAACTACAAATCTTTGACTCATCACTGTGCTCTCTAATAGAAGAGTGGGCTGGCCCTCCTTGGCACTACGCAGGTTGAGTGACTGGTATATTTTTATATATAAGGCCCTACTGAAACTGCTTCCATCTTACTTATGTACTACATACATTGTCCAGCAGACCAATGAAAAATTGCTGGGTTCACTCACAAAACAGTGTTTTACTGTCTGTGCCAAAGGCTCGCACCACTAACCAGATGTAAAACTTTGAACATTGTTGCTTGTCTGCTTTTATGTTAAATGTTGTCATTTTTGTAGTGTCTGTAATCTATTGTTGCATTCTTGCCCAGTTCTCTCTTGAAAAAGAGATTCCTAATTTCTGGTTAAATAGAGGTTAAATAAAATAAAATAAAATAAAATAAAATAAATAAATTGGTGGAACATCATTGAGTTGTCACTGACTTGTTTGGACTAGTTTTGTTCTTCACAGAAAAACAATGATTGCTTGAGATCAGTGAGTCACTGATAGTGTACGGTAGAATACACACAAACACACACACAGATCATGACTCAGCTGGTGTTTGTTTCTTTCCATTAAAAAAATAGCTGCAGGTCTCACAATGAGGAGTGTGAGTTCTGTACCCTTTTAATGCATTTTTATCCACTTAATTACACATGCCAGCTTTCCTTTTCCACAAATCATTCTTTAAAGCCATAATTACATTATATACAATTACACAATTATATAAAATGTGAAATCGACCAAGGTTTTGTATGGGCAGAATTACAAAAGTGAGCCATCTAGTTCCTGTTGTGGTCCCTGGTGACAGTGGATTTGGCCAAATTAAGCTTCTTCTGACCTCTGTGGAAAGACCTACGTCTTCTGGCTCAGTATCAGCACTACTGCTCATTGTGTTTAACGGACTTCACTAATCACTAGGGGGGGGATGACTGATGCTATCTAAACGTCTGATGAAAAGTGCATTTCAATGAAGTGATACACAGAAATCTTGCTCATAAGCCTTTTCTGCTTAGTGCAATGTGCAAATATTTCAACCTTTAAACCTTGTGCATAAGTGATATTTTGGCTATAAAGCATGCATTCCAGTAGATTTCAATTAACTGAGAAATAATTTACAGAGTATAAGACCAGTTGTATATTATACTAATTTCTCATTGTCCTGAGAATGGATTTGCCCTGGTACTCTAGAAAGGGATACATTGTGACTTAAAAAAAATAATTGTAAAAACCATTGTCGTGGGTGGTTGATCTACTGCTGATTTAATGGTATTTCATGGGCAACTGAACAGCATTATTGGACACTGTCCTCCCACTGTGGTGCATATACCCCATGGGGTGTTTCAAATCTTTTTAGATTAAGTGGAGAGGACTAGGTGAGACTGAAGCAGCTTTTCATATTTTCAGTTTTGACAGTTGGGGAATGAACGCACACAATGCAAATCGTTTGCATACAAAATTGTTTATCAGTCAAGTTTTAGGAACAATTCAATTTTTTATTGTTGTTTGAAAAATGTCCTTTCCCATTGAAGGGCATTTACTGATTGACTGGCAATGACAATACATTCATGTTCTTCTGTCCTAGTTTTACTGTTCAAAGTTGTACTTTTTAGTCTGTCCTTTGATATGTTCATCAACTCTGTTGACTCTGACATAATTAAAAACAGCTGCAAAAACCTTTACAAAGAAAGTGTCCTTTTTCAAGATTAAAGCACCTGCAGTAGCAACGAAAACACGTAGAGGACCATATTAATTATGTCAATATCCGGTATTAATTGTTACAAGACCAAAACAACTCACACTGTGTATTAGGAGTGTCCATGTATTAAAACTTAAATGAAAAATAAAGGTATCATAACATTTTGAGGAAATGAAAGGCAATGGTGTGCAAACAAAATATTTATATATATCAATTTCATACCGTCCTTTCTCAAACAAACCAGTGTTTTATGACATTCTTGAATAACAAGTACCACGAGTAAAGTAAAGATTTTGTGTTAGTTTTTGATGAACGATGAAAACAAACAGATCTTGGTAGTGAATTCAGACTTTTGGGCCCCACTATATATATACACTGTATATTTAAATATGAGTAGGAATTAGCATTAAATAATATGATATGATTCTTAGCTCCGTGGTATGAGAGGCAATCAACAAATCATATTCTTAATCATTTTATACACTTTGAGATCTCAAAGATCAATTTTGCATCATTCCTTCAAATTGATTTCAGAGGATATCTTCTGCCAGGCTTACCACTTACAATGCCAAATCTGGTTAGGAGGAGTTTTGGGCTTTCTATGAGAACTGTAGGTGCAAAATTACACTTGACACTTGGTGAGCATTACCATAATGTCAATGCAAAGAACGTGTTCTGAGAAAGGTTTCTTCAGGGGAAGAAAATATGATTTATTAACCACCAACATGGGGCTATTATTTACTGTATAGTGTGTGGGTGCTGTAATCAAATAACCTTACAATGGCTTCCTCTGTAGTTTTCATTGGAGGTGGAATATTTATGCAGATTTGTGATACTGGCCCAAACTGTGAACTCACATAAAATCATGTTTTGTCATTTTCTCCACATTTTAGTTCTACACTCACAGCTATTAAAAAAATAAATACATTTAAAAAAGAGGAAGAGAACATTGCTTTCCAGTTTCCATGGCTCACTGTCCAGACTAACTGTGACTCTTTTTTTCACCTTAATTTAAAGGCATTTCAGCTCTTTCTGTCATCTGAATGAACTGCCCACCCGTCATCCCTTTCTCACTGGCACTAAGAGCTAAAAAAGACACATTTCCTTGCATGACCAAACATGCTTAATTCCCTCATGAGCAAAGCTGTTCTGGTGTTAAAATACCTTCTAGGGGGGTTGCTTTCTGTATTCTCAGAATGGCTTTTCTGGTAATTTTTTCCCCCCTCAACCAGTTCAAAACTCACCATGATGCATTTATTCTATATGTCTCCTGGCTATGTTCTTGGTGACTGTTATGAATCAAAGATGACTTATATTACAATAACTAAAGAGCGAAAAACATATGCTAAGGCACCCAAATCAGAAAGCAAGTCAAGTCAAAAAGTGCCATCAAAAGGATTGACAATGTATTAAACAAACAATACCAGACATGACAACTTACAATAGACCACCATGGTGTAGGATCATGGGTTGGGACAGGATAGTGGGCCAGTCAGATCAGGTCCAGCAGATCCCCGGCTGACTGCACACCTCACCATCTACAAACTCTCACTCCGCAACAAAATGAAAAGTGAGTCTTCTGGGAAATTGCTAGCTTGCCTGACGCCTAACTAAAAAGACGCAGATAATAACAGAAAACAAACTGCCTGTCCCACCGCGGCTTACAAAAATAGGATAAAAACAATAAAGGCCGCACATGTGGGGAGGTATGGGAGCTATCTGGACAAGTGGTGACCAGGCTGCTATCCTGACTATGGCGCATGGGATCAGCCAAAGTGGGCGGCGAGACAAGCGGTCATATGGCTACTACCCCAGAAGTCACTCCCAAGGACAGCCATAGTGGATACAAGACGAGCAGTCATATAGCTACTAAACTGGGAACAGCTCATTGAGCTAACCAAAGTGGTCACCCGGCCACTATGTCAGAAGAGGCTGGCGGAGCCCGGGTCGCTGAAGGGGGGGACGCCAGGAACCCTCTGCCAGAGCTCGGACCACCCGGCTACCGAGCCCCGAGAGCACTCCGCCGCCCCCTAAAGTGCGCCAGTTCAACAGCCGCAGCAGTTTGCTGGCGTACCTGGCACAGTTCAGTGCAGTTGTGGAAACAGCGGGCTGGAGTGAAACAGGGCGATGCACTCCAAGAGCTCCTCAAACTCACCTGCACCCCAACCTACTGTCTCCCTTGTGCACTGCTGGCACGGCAATTCTGCGATGTCACATCCATCACCACTCTCAAGGAGGAGCTGCACCAACTGGGAAGGCGGTTAAACCAGTCTAAGCACCACCAGCCGATAAAGCGCAATACCCTAACGCGCTGGGTGAGAGTGTGTGGGTCTACCACCGTTGCCGGAAGAAAGGATGCTCCCCCAAGTTGGATTGTGACTGGGAGGGGCCTTGCACTGTGCTTCACTGTTTGTCACACGCGGTGTACTGGATCTGGCTCCAGACCGTGGTATATATTTATGAGAAAATTATTCCTTCATGTGTTTGTAGGTTTAAGTTAGTAACAGTTGTTTTCCTTTGGATCTGCAGGAGTATTTTAAAATGTTCATTTTTTATGGTGTTTCAGAAATGCATTTGACCCAAGTCTGTTCTCTTCTTCCAGCACATTATTTCCTTCCTCTCTGTGGCCTCTTCATTCCCGAATGTGTTGAATCCAACAGCATATAACCGTATAACCAGTCACTTCCACCTGTTCTCCCCACACAATCACTTCAGCGTGTTAATTCAAACTTCATTACGTTCAGCATCTTCTTCATTGCCTCCCCTCCCTGTAAACACTTCTTCTAACACCTTCAGTCCCCCTTGCCATGTCTTTACTCAGCCACTTTCATTGTCTGATACTTGAATTGTCCCTCTTTTAATGTAATTTATTCAACAAAGCCAAGGGCTCTATTTTGAGGATGCAAGTGTGAAGGACGCAGAGATGCGCAAGGACATTTGCGTATAGGTTGATATTTAGAAATAAGTACTGCCCTAAGTAAATACATTTAAGATGTTACAGATGACCTCCGACAGCCAGTTTATAAGTGTAAAATTTAAGTATTGTCACATTTCAACATAATTTCTGGTTTCTGAGATATGCCGCTTGTGAAATTTACATTGTCACTTTCTCTAACTCGTAGTGTCACAGAAATTGCATTGCTCAATAGTGTCAGTTATGCAAACCCTAAAGGGATCAATTCTATCTATGTACAGATGGATCGCAATGCAAAATGCCCCATATCTCACATGTTCGCCAATTATTCGGTTGACACACATTGTGCACATTTCATTGTCAGCATGAGGACCTTGATGCTGGAAAACATGAGATTTTCTAATTTGTGTGTTGGGGCTATGGAGAGCTGTAAATTTGTTTCAGAATGGTGTTGACATATTTCAAGATACTCACCCTTGAAACTGCAGCCAACACAACATGGTCATTTATAAAACTGTACATCCTTGAACAGCACTTCATGTCACATGATTGGTTGAACAGCAACCTCTCTTAATCTAAATCTCAATTTAAAACAAGAGCTGAGTGTTGAAGAAGGGAAAAGACTACACAAGGACACTACACTCCATTCTTACTCTCACTCACACTACACTCTCAAGTTTTATCTGCCCAGTTGTCCTTCCTGAAGGTCATCTCTACTTATACCAAATATATTCAACTTCTAGATTGCAGAACTGTGAATGAAAAATTGACTATATTTAAAAGGGTTATTGTAGATGTACAGTGTGAATTCATCCCAAAAGTAAGGAAAAATAGGATAAAAAAACAGTCTCCGCAGTGGATGGCTAAATCTTTACGGGAGATTTTGAGGCAAAGCGACTGTACAGAGTATATAAAAATAATAACTCAGAGTGAAAGAAGTTAGATTATTGTAATATGCGGGCTAAGGCTAAAAAGGAAATAAGATCAGCTAAAAGGCGGTTTGAAATTAAAATTTCCCAAGATGCAAAAAGTAATCCTAAGAAGTTGTTTCAATATTGTAGTAGAAAAAGGAAAGTTAAGGATGAGGTTAAGTGATTTAAGAATAAGGAAGGAACTTTGGTTTATAATAATAAGGATATTGCAGTTACTTTGTTGAGAGCTTTACTAGAGAAGAGGTTATAAATATGCCTAAATGCCAAGGTACAGAATGTTTTGTAGGACTTTGAGATAAGAGATGTAGAAGTACTACAAAAACGACAAAAACTTAAGACAAATAAGGCAGCAGGCTCTGATGGCATATATACCAGAGTACTCAAAAAACTTGGGGAAATTATATATAAACCATTGATATTTTTATGCAATCCATAATCACTGGAGAAATACCAGATGACTGGAAGCAGGGTAGTATAATTCCAATATATAAGAAGGGGGACCGTACTGACCCAGAGAACTATAGGCCTGTCAGTTTAACTTGCATCACATGTAAAATGCTGGAATGTATTATTAGGGATAAGTTGGCATCATTCTTAAAAAATAATAGTATTTTAAGGGAGAGCCAACATGGTTTTCTCAAAGGGAGGTCATGCCTAACAAACCTCCTGGAATTGTTTGAAGAGGCTACAAATTGTGTTGACCTGAACCAGGCTTATGATATTATATATTTGGACTTTAAGAAAGCATTTGACAAGGTACCACATGAGAGGTTCATTGCTAAAATGAATTCAGTAGGAATTGCAGGAGTAGTTTCAGAGTGGGTTCATAATTGGCTGCAAGGGCGAATACAAAGAGTAACAGTAGGTGGGGCCGTAACTGACCTCGGTGCTGTGGGCAGTGGTGTCCTGCAGGGATCGGTGCTGGGACCTATGATCTTGATATGGACGTTAGTAGCAAAATAGTTAAATTTGCAGATGATACTAAACTTGGGGGTTTGGCAAACAGTTTGGAATCGACTAAAGTAATCCAAGATGATTTAAACAAAATCCAAGAATGGGCAGATACATGGCAGATGACATTCAATATTGTTAAATGTAAAGTTATGCATGTGGGAAATAAAAACATTAGACAGGAGTATTTTATGGGAGGAGAAAAGTTAGTAGGTTCAATTTAAAAAAGGAATTGTAGTTGATCAAAGTCTATCTGCATCAAATCAGTTTGCTACAGCAGTGAAAAAAGCCAACAGGATGCTGGGATACATAGCAAGAAGTATTGAGTATAAATCAAAGGAGGTTATATTAATGTTATATAATGCCTTTGTCAGACCTCACTTAGAATTATGTGTGCAGTTCTGGGCACCGCACTACAAGAAAGATATAGAAGCTCTTGAAAAAGTCCTATTCAAGTCCAGGCTAGATGCAGTACTAGATACTCTTTAGATTAAGACATGACGAGCCTAGATGTCATTATGTATTCTTATGTTCTTACATGATTATTGTATACCATTCCTGAGCTATATTATCTATCTTGGTCCCTGTAACATGCCATAATTGTTGGGACCAAACATACATTGTCATTGTTTTCATATCATTTTGGAGCCTTTGGGATTGACATAAGTAGAAATATATCACCCTTTTCCATCTACCATCCAGGTCATATAGCACATATGTCAGTCAGTATAACAGATTTTTTTTTTTAAGTTAGGTAGCATTGCATCGCAACATTAGGTTTGCAGCTTACTGGCCACATACGTTATGTTGCTTCTCTCATTGTTGCAGACATATGTGTTTTTGAGATATGGGGCTTTATCAGCACAGAAATGGTATTCCGGTAGATGCATGGCTTATAATAGCATTCAAGTTCCCAGTTTTCTAACACCATTACAGGTGTTCACCCCATTTCCTTTTGTTCTGCTCAATCGACCCATCTATTTAAGATTTCTTTACCGCAGGGTTGTAGTCTGTACACTGATCTGTCTCAGCTAGTCATAAATCAGACCTACAACATCTTCTGCTCAGCTGCCTTGACACATTTGAAAGAGTTAACAAATTCAGTTCCAGGAAGCGCCTTCATAAGTCCGATTAAATTGTATGTAAAAGGCCTTTTTTTTTTTAAACCTGGAGCTGAGGCACAACTTTGTGATCATCTCCTCGGGCTTCCATTAATTAGCTTCACAATAATGAAGCATGGCGTGGGTGTCATCAATTAAAACGCTACCATTTGGTACTTGCAGCGTACCCTGGGTCACCTGCTGACTATGTCTGAAGGTTCAAACTCACATTATCATTCTCTGAAGGTAATCAGCCCTTTTCCCAGAGAAATTCAGCCACAAGTTTTTTCAGTTGCAATCACAGTGAAGAGATGTACAGAGATTCCCTGTGCTGCAATTAGGCTGACTATTGTGGCAAGAGTCCTCCTGCTTCCAGAGATGCAGTAGCTGCTCAGTAATGTCATGGTGGAATAATACGTCTCGTTATCATCTTTTTCTGCTGGTCAGAGATAAGAGATGTCATTAAAGGAGAGTCATGCTCATGGCTGACAGCTTAACTAACAGAAGTGTTCCCTCCTTTGCCATAGCTAATGAGGGAAATAAGACAAGAGAGTTGCGGGGTAATTAAATATAAAATCGATGCACATGTCATTTCTTTCAATCTACTGTACAGCAATTATGAGGTTCGTTTATGAGGATTAAAAACTTCTTATTAATAAAAAGATTAAGTGTAACAGGTAAACTGTGGCACCGATTTAGCTCAAAAGGTGCAACAAGAGAAAAAGGCAACCCAAAACACCTCACTGCGTACTACACAGTCTGCAGTCTAAGGCAGGAATGAGGAATGAAACAGGAAAAAGTATTGAACACACTAAGAAAAAGCAGTACACCACAGCAAGGAAAGGCAAGGAACCAGCTGAAAACCATAACTAATTTAATTAGGCAACTCTACCTCCAATCTGTGCTAATTAATGTCAGCTGGGTTAGAATATATTGATGGGCTATAAAATGTTTTTTTTGTTACCAAGAAACATCTAATGATGGGTAAAAGCAAAGAGCTCTCTCAAGACCTTCGCAACCAGATTGTTGCAAAACATGAAAATGGAATTGGCTACAGACGTATTTCACAACTTCTGAATCTTCCAGTAAGCACCATTGGGGGCATTATCCGTAAGTGGAAGCAACATCACTGCACCATCAACCGGCCACGCACAGGAGCTCCTCGCAAGATTTCTGATCAGGGAGTCAGAAGGATACTTAGAAGAGTAGCCAAAGAGCCAAAGACCACTAGGAAAGAGCTCCAGAAAGACTTGGAAGCAGCAGGTACAACTCTGACAGAAAGGACAGTAGGCAATGCACTCCACCGCCATGGCCTCTGTGCACGCTCAGCCCGCAAGACTCCACTACTGAAAAAAAAAAAGACATGTTGAAGCTCGTTTAAAGTTTGCCAAACAACATTTGGACAAGCCAGTGAACTACTGGGAGCATGTACTCTGGTCAGATGAGACCAAAATTGAACTTTTTGGCTGTCACACAACACACCATGTTTGGAGGAGAAATGGCACTGCACATCACCCGAATAACACTATACCAACAGTGAAGTTTGGAGGTGGAAGTATCATGATGTGGGGCTGTTTCTCCTCTCGTGGTACTGGCAGACTTCATATCATTGAAGGAACAATGAATGGAGCCATGTACAGAGAGATTCTTGAGATGAACCTGCTGCCATCCACCAGAATGCTGAGGCTGAGACGTGGGTGGACCTTCCAGCAGGACAACGATCCAAAGCATACAGCAAAGGAAACTCGCAATTGGTTTCAGAGAAAGAAAATCAACTTGTTGGAATGGCCCAGTCAATCACCTGACTTAAACCCAATTGAACATTTGTGGAAGCATCTGAAGATCCAGATTCACAAGAGGGCCCCCCGCAATCTTCAAGATTTAAAGACAATCTGTGTAGAGGAATGGGCCAAAATCACACCTGAATACTGCGGGCAATTAGTTACTTCATACAGAAAGCGCCTTGAAGCTGTCATTACAAACAAAGGCTTCTCCACTAAGTA
>JAINUG010000239.1:0-2500 GCA_029706075.1 Aldrovandia affinis
GCTCTTCTGTCAAATAGCATAATAGCTGTATCATTAGGCTCTCAACATTTGGGTTCAAATTGAAAAGTAACAAAAGCAGTCGTCAGCGACTGATACTATCCAATAGCGTATTCACACTTGTAACTGGCTCATTCTGATGAACTGTTTCAGCTGAATCCATTTACCATGAAAATATGCGTTTAGCTTTCCCCTATAGAACTTCTACTGGAAAATGAGATTTGAACACTTGTAATCTAGCTTTTGGTATGTGGAAATATGTCCTCTAATACAGAATGTGCGTTCATCATTAAGATTTTATATTGATTAAACACAAGAAAACCACTAAAGTAACATCAATTGGGAAAGCATAATGGCAAAACAAATACTGTATCCACCTTGGCAAAAAGGCGTGTTCAGGGTGGTATGGCCGTAAGCAAACGCTCTTCTGTCAAATAGCATAATAGCTGTATCATTAGGCCTTCAACATTTGACGTTTCAAATTGAAAAGTAACAAAAGCAGTCGTCAGCGACAGAGTACTATCCAATAGCGTATTCACACTTGTAACTGGCTCATTCTGATGAACTGTTTCAGCTGAATCCATTTTACCATGAAAATATGCATTAGCTTCCTTATAGAACTTCTGCTCGGAAAATGAGATTTGAACACTTGTAAATCTAGCTTTTTGGTATGTGGAAATATGTCCTCTAATACAGAATGTGCGTTCATCATTCGTTTTATATTGATTAAACACAAGAAAACCACTAAAGTAACATCAATTGTGAAAGCATAATGGCAAAACAAATACTGTATCCACCTTGGCAAAAGTGATCAAAAACGAATGAGATTTGAATCGTCCTTGTATTGTGCACTGGCGCCCCCTACCTGTAGAAAACGATTTGAAAAAGCTTACAGCACCCGGTATTCCCAGGCGGTCTCCCATCCAAGTACTGACCAGGCCCGACCCTGCTTGGCTTCCGAGATCAGACGAGATCAGGCGTGTTCAGGGTGGTATGGCCGTAAAGCAAACGCTCTTCTGTCAAATAGCATAATAGCTGTATCATTAGGCCTTCAACATTTGACGTTTCAAATTGAAAAGTAACAAAAGCAGTCGTCAGCGACAGAGTACTATCCAATAGCGTATTCACACTTGTAACTGGCTCATTCTGATGAACTGTTTCAGCTGAATCCATTTTACCATGAAAATATGCATTAGCTTCCTTATAGAACTTCTGCTCGGAAAATGAGATTTGAACACTTGTAAATCTAGCTTTTTGGTATGTGGAAATATGTCCTCTAATACAGAATGTGCGTTCATCATTCGTTTTATATTGATTAAACACAAGAAAACCACTAAAGTAACATCAATTGTGAAAGCATAATGGCAAAACAAATACTGTATCCACCTTGGCAAAAGTGATCAAAAACGAATGAGATTTGAATCGTCCTTGTATTGTGCACTGGCGCCCCCTACCTGTAGAAAACGATTTGAAAAAGCTTACAGCACCCGGTATTCCCAGGCGGTCTCCCATCCAAGTACTGACCAGGCCCGACCCTGCTTGGCTTCCGAGATCAGACGAGATCAGGCGTGTTCAGGGTGGTATGGCCGTAAGCAAACGCTCTTCTGTCAAATAGCATAATAGCTGTATCATTAGGCCTTCAACATTTGACGTTTCAAATTGAAAAGTAACAAAAGCAGTCGTCAGCGACTGAGTACTATCCAATAGCGTATTCACACTTGTAACTGGCTCATTCTGATGAACTGTTTCAGCTGAATCCATTTTACCATGAAAATATGCATTAGCTTCCTTATAGAACTTCTGCTCGGAAAATGAGATTTGAACACTTGTAAATCTAGCTTTTTTGGTAAGTGGAAATATGTCCTCTAATACAGAATGTGCGTTCATCATTCGTTTTATATTGATTAAACACAAGAAAACCACTAAAGTAACATCAATTGGGAAAGCATAATGGCAAAACAAATACTGTATCCACCTTGGCAAAAGTGATCAAAAACGAATGAGATTTGAATCGTCCTTGTATTGTGCACTGGCGCACCCTACCTGTAGAAAACGATTTGAAAAAGCTTACAGCACCCGGTATTCCCAGGCGGTCTCCCATCCAAGTACTGACCAGGCCCGACCCTGCTTGGCTTCCGAGATCAGACGAGATCAGGCGTGTTCAGGGTGGTATGGCCGTAAGCAAACGCTCTTCTGTCAAATAGCATAATAGCTGTATCATTAGGCCTTCAACATTTGACGTTTCAAATTGAAAAGTAACAAAAGCAGTCGTCAGCGACAGAGTACTATCCAATAGCGTATTCACACTTGTAACTGGCTCATTCTGATGAACTGTTTCAGCTGAATCCATTTTACCATGAAAATATGCATTAGCTTCCTTATAGAACTTCTGCTCGGAAAATGAGATTTGAACACTTGTAAATCTAGCTTTTTGGTAAGTGGAAATATGTCCTCTAATACAGAATGTGCTTTCATCATTCGTTTTATATTGATTAAACACAAG
>JAINUG010000239.1:7500-12500 GCA_029706075.1 Aldrovandia affinis
TAGGCCTTCAACATTTGACGTTTCAAATTGAAAAGTAACAAAAGCAGTCATCAGCGACTGAGTACTATCCAATAGCGTATTCACACTTGTAACTGGCTCATTCTGAAGAACTGTTTCAGCTGAATCCATTTTACCATGAAAATATGCTTTAGCTTCCCTATAGAACTTCTGCTCGGAAAATGAGATTTGAACACTTGTAAATCTAGCTTTTTGGTAAGTGGAAATATGTCCTCTAATACAGAATGTGCTTTCATCATTCGTTTTATATTGATTAAACACAACAAAACCACTAAAGTAACATCAATTGTGAAAGCATAATGGCAAAACAAATACTGTATCCACCTTGGCAAAAGTGATCAAAAACGAATTCGATTTGAATCGTCCTTGAATTGTGCACTGGCGCCCCCTACCTGTAGAAAACGATTTGAAAAAGCTTACAGCACCCGGTATTCCCAGGGGGTCTCCCATCCAAGTACTGACCAGGCCAGACCCTGCTTGGCTTCCGAGATCAGACGAGATCAGGCGTGTTCAGGGTGGTATGGCCGTAAGCCAATGCTCTTCTGTCAAATACCATAATAGCTGTATCATTAGGCCTTCAACATTTGACGTTTCAAATTGAAAAGTAACAAAATCAGTCGTCAGCGACAGAGTACTATCCAATAGCGTATTCACACTTGTAACTGGCTCATTCTGATGAACTGTTTCAGCTGAATCCATTTTACCATGAAAATATGCTTTAGCTTCCCTATAGAACTTCTGCTCGGAAAATGAGATTTGAACACTTGTAAATCTATCTTTTTGGTAAGTGGAAATATGTCCTCTAATACGGAATGTGCTTTCATCATTCGTTTTATATTGATTAAACACAAGAAAACCACTAAAGTAACATCAATTGGGAAAGCATAATGGCAAACAAATACTGTATCCACCTTGGCAAAAGTGATCAGAAACGAATGAGATTTGAATCGTCCTTGTATTGTGCACTGGCGCCCCCTACCTGTAGAAAACGATTTGAAAAAGCTTACAGCACCCGGTATTCCCAGGCGGTTTCCCATCCAAGTACTGACCAGGCCCGACGCTGCTTGGTTTCCAAGATCAGACGAGATCAGGCGTGTTCAGGGTGGTATGGCCGTAAGCCAACGGTCTTCTGTCAAATAGCATAATAGCTGTATCATTAGGCCTTCAACATTTGACGTTTCAAATTGAAAAGTAACAAAAGCAGTCGTCAGCGACTGAGTACTATCCAATAGCGTATTCACACTTGTAACTGGCTCATTCTGATGAACTGTTTCAGCTGGATCCATTTTACCATGAAAATATGCTTTAGCTTCCCTATAGAACTTCTACTTGGAAAATGAGATTTGAACACTTGTAAATCTAGCTTTTTCGTAAGTGGAAATATGTCCTCTAATACAGAATGTGCTTTCATCATTCGTTTTATATTGATTAAACACAAGAAAACCACTAAAGTAACATCAATTGGGAAAGCATAATGGCAAAACAAATACTGTATCCACCTTGGCAAAAGTGATCAGAAACGAATGAGATTTGAATCGTCCTTGTATTGTGCACTGGCGCCCCCTACCTGTAGAAAACGATTTGAAAAAGCTTACAGCACCCGGTATTCCCAGGCGGTCTCCCATCCAAATACTGACCAGGCCCGACCCTGCTTGGCTTCCGAGATCAGACGAGATCAGGCGTGTTCAGGGTGGTATGGCCGTAAGCAAACACTCTTCTGTCAAATAGCATAATAGCTGTATCATTAGGCCTTCAACATTTGACGTTTCAAATTGAAAAGTAACAAAAGCAGTCGTCAGCGACTGAGTACTATACAATAGCGTATTCACACTTGTAACTGGCTCATTCTGATGAACTGTTTCAGCTGAATCCATTTTACCATGAAAATATGCATTAGCTTCCATATAGAACTTCTGCTCGGAAAATGAGATTTGAACACTTGTAAATCTAGCTTTTTGGTATGTGGAAATATGTCCTCTAATACAGAATGTGCGTTCATCATTCGTTTTATATTAATTAAACACAAGAAAACCACTAAAGTAACATCAATTGGGAAAGCATAATGGCAAAACAAATACTGTATCCACCTTGGCAAAAGTGATCAAAATGAATGAGATTTGAATCGTCCTTGTATTGTGCACTGGCGCACCCTACCTGTAGAAAACGATTTGAAAAAGCTTACAGCACCCGGTATTCCCAGGCGGTCTCCCATCCAAGTACTGACCAGGCCCGACCCTGCTTGGCTTCCGAGATCAGACGAGATCAGGCGTGTTCAGGGTGGTATGGCCGTAAGCAAACGCTCTTCTGTCAAATAGCATAATAGCGGTATCATTAGGCCTTCAACATTTGACGTTTCAAATTGAAAAGTAACAAAAGCAGTCGTCAGCGACTGAGTACTATCCAATAGCGTATTCACACTTGTAACTGGCTCATTCTGATGAACTGTTTCAGCTGAATCCATTTTACCATGAAAATATGCTTTAGCTTCCCTATAGAACTTCTGCTCGGAAAATTAGATTTGAACACTTGTAAATCTAGCTTTTTCGTAAGTGGAAATATGTCCTCTAATACAGAATGTGCTTTCATCATTCGTTTTATATTGATTAAAGACAAGAAAACCACTAAAGTAACATCAATTGGGAAAGCATAATGGCAAAACAAATACTGTATCCACCTTGGCAAAAGTGATCAAAAACTAATGAGATTTGAATCGTCCTTGTATTGTGCACTGGCGCCCCCTACCTGTAGAAAACGATTTGAAAAAGCTTACAGCACCCGGTATTCCCAGGGGGTCTCCCATCCAAGTACTGACCAGGCCCGACCCTGCTTGGGTTCGTAGATCAGACGAGATCAGGCGTGTTAAGGGTGGTATGGCCGTAAGCAAACGCTCTTCTGTCAAATAGCATAATAGCTGTAACATTAGGCCTTCAACATTTGACATTTCAAATTGAAAAGTAACAAAAGCAGTCGTCAGCGACAGAGTACTATCCAATAGCGTATTCACACTTGTAACTGGCTCATTCTGATGAACTGTTTCAGCTGAATCCATTTTACCATGAAAATATGCATTAGCTTCCTTATAGAACTTCTGCTCGGAAAATGAGATTTGAACACTTGTAAATCTAGCTTTTTTGTATGTGGAAATATGTCCTCTAATACAGAATGTGCGTTCATCATTCGTTTTATATTAATTAAACACAAGACAACCACTAAAGTAACATCAATTGGGAAAGCATAATGGCAAAACAAATACTGTATCCACCTTGGCAAAAGTGATCAAAAATGAATGAGATTTGAATCGTCCTTGTATTGTGCACTGGCGCACCCTACCTGTAGAAAACGATTTGAAAAAGCTTACAGCACCCGGTATTCCCAGGCGGTCTGCCATCCAAGTACTGACCAGGCCCGACCCTGCTTGGCTTCCAAGATCAGACGAGATCAGGCGTGTTCAGGGTGGTATGGCCGTAAGCAAATGCTCTTCTGTCAAATAGCATAATAGCGGTATCATTAGGCCTTCAACATTTGACGTTTCAAATTGAAAAGTAACAAAAGCAGTCGTCAGCGACTGAGTACTATCCAATAGCGTATTCACACTTGTAACTGGCTCATTCTGATGAACTGTTTCAGCTGAATCCATTTTACCATGAAAATATGCTTTAGCTTCCCTATAGAACTTCTGCTCGGAAAATTAGATTTGAACACTTGTAAATCTAGCTTTTTCGTAAGTGGAAATATGTCCTCTAATACAGAATGTGCTTTCATCATTCGTTTTATATTGATTAAACACAAGAAAACCACTAAAGTAACATCAATTGGGAAAGCATAATGGCAAAACAAATACTGTATCGACCTTGGCAAAAGTGATCAAAAACGAATGAGATTTGAATCGTCCTTGTATTGTGCACTGGCGCCCCCTACCTGTAGAAAACGATTTGAAAAAGCTTACAGCACGCGGTATTCCCAGGGGGTCTCCCATCCAAGTACTGACCAGGCTCGACCCTGCTTGGGTTCGGAGATCAGACGAGATCAGGCGTGTTAAGGGTGGTATGGCCGTAAGCAAAAGCTCTTCTGTCAAATAGCATAATAGCTGTAACATTAGGCCTTCAACATTTGACATTTCAAATTGAAAAGTAACAAAAGCAGTCGTCAGCGACAGAGTACTATCCAATAGCGTATTCACACTTGTAACTGGCTCATTCTGATGAACTGTTTAAGCTGAATCCATTTTACCATGAAAATATGCTTTAGCTTCCCTATAGAGCTTCTGCTCGGAAAATTATATTTGAACACTTGTAAATCTAGCTTTTCCGTAAGTGGAAATATGTCCTCTAATACAGAATGTGCGTTCATCATTCGTTTTATATTGATTAAACACAAGAAAACCACTAAAGTAACATCAATTGGGAAAGCATAATGGCAAAACAAATACTGTATCCACCTTGGCAAAAGTGATCAGAAACTAATGAGATTTGAATCGTCCTTGTATTGTGCACTGGCGCCCCCTACCTGTAGAAAACGATTTGAAAAAGCTTACAGCACCCGGTATTCCCAGGCGGTTTCCCATCCAAGTACTGACCAGAGCCGACCCTGCTTGGTTTCCGAGATCAGACGAGATCAGGCGTGTTCAGGGTGGTATGGCCGTAACCCAACGCTCTTTTGTCAAATACCATAATAGCTGTATCATTAGGCCTTCAACATTTGACGTTTCAAATTGAAAAGTAACAAAAGCAGTCATCAGCGACTGAGTACTATCCAATAGCGTATTCACACTTGTAACTGGCTCATTCTGAAGAATTGTTTCAGCTGAATCCATTTTACCATGAAAATATGCTTTAGCTTCCCTATAGAACTTCTGCTCGGAAAATGAGATTTGAACACTTGTAAATCTAGCTTTTTCGTAAGTGGAAATATGTCCTCTAATACAGAATGTGCTTTCATCATTCGTTTTATATTGATTAAACACAAGAAAACCACTAAAGTAA
>JAINUG010000239.1:17500-243238 GCA_029706075.1 Aldrovandia affinis
TCAACATTTGACGTTTCAAATTGAAAAGTAACAAAAGCAGTCGTCAGCGACTGAGTACTATCCAATAGCGTATTCACACTTGTAACTGGCTCATTCTGATGAACTGTTTCAGCTGGATCCATTTTACCATGAAAATATGCTTTAGCTTCCTATAGAACTTCTACTCGGAAAATGAGATTTGAACACTTGTAAATCTAGCTTTTTCATAAGTGGAAATATGTCCTCTAATACAGAATGTGCTTTCATCATTCGTTTTATATTGATTAAACACAAGAAAACCACTAAAGTAACATCAATTGGGAAAGCATAATGGCAAAACAAATACTGTATCCACCTTGGCAAAAGTGATCAAAACCGAATGAGATTTGAATCATCCTTGTATTGTGCACTGGCGCACCCTACCTGTAGAAAACAATTTGAAAAAGCTTGCAGCACCCGGTATTCCCAGGCAGTCTCCCATCCAAGTACTGACCAGGCCCTACCCTGCTTGGCTTCCGAGATCAGACGAGATCAGGCGTGTTCAGGGTGGTATGGCCGTAAGCAAACGCTCTTCTGTCAAATAGCATAATAGCTGTATCATTAGGCCTTCAACATTTGACGTTTCAAATTGAAAAGTCACAAAAGCAGTCGTCAGCGACTGAGTACTATCCAATAGCGTATTCACACTTGTAACTGGCTCATTCTGATGAACTGTTTCAGCTGAATCCATTTTACCATGAAAATATGCATTAGCTTCCTTATAGAACTTCTGCTCGGAAAATGAGATTTGAACACTTGTAAATCTAGCTTTTTCGTAAGTGGAAATATGTCCTCTAATACAGAATGTGCGTTCATCATTCGTTTTATATTGATTAAACACAAGAAAACCAGTAAAGTAACATCAATTGGGAAAGCATAATGGCAAAACAAATACTGTATCCACCTTGGCAAAAGTGATCAAAAACTAATGAGATTTGAATCGTCCTTGTATTGTGCACTGGCGCACCCTACCTGTAGAAAACGATTTGAAAAAGCTTGCAGCACCCGGTATTCCCAGTAGTGGTGCAGCTTAGCTAGAAATTCCATAAGGATTGTGCATTTTGTGATAAAAGCATGAAATTTGGTACACATATAGTTAAAGGCATTCCAAAAAGATTTAGATGTGGAGCCATCATGAATTTTCAATATGTCGCCTATGGCAACCAAAATGGCCGCCATTGGTCACTATTGATAATTTTTTCTGATAAATGTTCTTATCAGGGATGGAAATGTAATGATATTGAGGACATAAGCTCAATTTATCTAGTATACATAGTTCTTATGAATTTACATTTGGATAATACAATTTTCAAGATGGCGGCCATGACTGGTATGACAATTGTAATTGCAATAAAGTTGCATAGATTATTTTGATATGGATGATCTCAGGGTCAAATTATACATAGGCCTACAATTTTATGATTCAGACTTCAAATTTGCAACTATAGAATTACAGAGAAGCTGCATTTTATCATATAATTCAAGAAGATCTTTTTTATGTGGTGGCCAACATAGAAATTGTAATTCCAATAAAATAACACGAAAGTCCAATAAACTCACAAGTCTGCAAAATGAAGAATAATTACTGTACATGTGGCTATGTTTTACAGAAAATAGTACAGTAATAGAGTGGATGTCAAAGACAGCCAGGGCACACTGGTGACACCACTGCTGTGAAACTCAGCATGGGGTTCAGTGTCAGTGTGGGACCGCTACTTGTCTGAATCTTTGAA
This sequence comes from Aldrovandia affinis, assembly GCA_029706075.1. Taxonomy (NCBI): domain Eukaryota; kingdom Metazoa; phylum Chordata; class Actinopteri; order Notacanthiformes; family Halosauridae; genus Aldrovandia; species Aldrovandia affinis. The sequence goes on from JAINUG010000239.1 coordinate 19,252, forward strand.
AGTTGCTACAAGAGCAAAGTGTGGGAAAGGGGTGCAGAGACGTGTGGTAGGTACTGCAGCCATTCCCAGGAACTGGCAAGACTTTGACAGCAATAAGACTGAGTTGTTCACCTTACTCTCAGATGCTCTGCTTAGATGGTTTGTGCAGGAAGACAAACAGCTTGTTGTCACACATGATGTGGAAGTCTTCAGCAAGCCACAACTTCCAGATCCGTCTTCAGTTGCTCTATGTACACACGAGGAAGCTGATAGTCGCATGTTATTACATGTGGCCCATGCAGCAAGAAATGGCCATCAGAAAATCATGATTCAAACTCTTGATACTGATGTTGTGGTGATGGCTGTGGCAGTGGCTCAGGGTCTACACCCAGAAAATGAGCTTTGGTTGGCATTTGGAACTGGAAAGAATTTCCGATACCTCGCAGCCCATGAAATTGCAGCAGGGCTAGGGCCTGAAAAGGCACGTGCTCTTCCCATGTTCCATGCATTGACGGGCTGTGATACTGTATCAAGCTTTGCTGGCCACGGAAGAAGACAGGGTGGGCTGTTTGGGCTGTCTTTCCTGAGCTGACACATGCCCTGCTGAAACTATATTCTGCCCCGGACAACATACCACAAGAGGTAATGGTCACAATCGAGAGGTTTATTATCCTTCTTTATGACCAAACCAGCACATGCAAAGAAATAGACAAGGCACGGAGGAAGATGTTTGCGAAGAGGCACAATGTGCTGTCAATCCCTCCAACAAAGGCTGCCTTAGAGGAGCATGTGAAGAGAGCAGTGTATCAAGGAGGCCATGTGTGGGGTCAGATGCTAGTGTCCACACCAAAACTACCTTCACCGTGTAGATGGGGATGGTCAAAGACATCTGAGGGTACGAACCCTTCTGGACATGCCTACCAGATGCAGGCCATTCCAGCTATGAACTTGTCTCTTGCAAATGTAAGAAGGGTTGTGTTAAGCAGTGCAAGTGCAAAAAAGCTGCATTAGACTGCACAGCCCTCTGTTGCTGTGAAGGGAGTGCTAAATAGACTTTGATGTGATAGACCCTATATTTGGCGGGTCATTGTTATCACTTATTTTGAGTCTTAAATTGTAGCTTCTGAGCAATTCTGAATTTCCAAATTCAAGTTCTGAATCATAAATCCTGATGATGGTCAAGGACCAAAACGTTGTTCTCAGCATGTGTAATTTGTATTAAAGTTCAGCACTCAGCAAGTTTAGACGCTTTGTGGGTGTCCTTCCCTTTTCAAGTTCTATATAACAAAAAAATAAAAATAAAAATAATAATAATAATAAGAATAATATAAAAAAGAATCGGGGAGACAAAGACAGCCTCTACGTGGCCTCCCCTACGAGTAGCTTAAAGGCCCAAAAGCCTACAAAAGTGAAACTAATGTCTTTAACACATCTGCAGACCGCAAAAGCCAAGCTGGTTTAGCGCTACTGCAGCTCAACATTGAAGGCCTTCATGCTGCTAAGGTCAATGTTATCAAACAGATTGCCGGACCTGGACAATGACACAGTAGCCTGGCTCACCTCAAACGAACAGCAGGTCTAAAAGACGTACGACAGAAGAAGAAAATTGATAAGAAAACAGTTGTCACTGGTGCCCACTGGCGGCCATTTTGAAAAAATGGTTGCATGGGTGACATATTGAAAATTCATGAAGACTCAACAACCAAATCTTTTTGGAATGTCTTTGGCTACATGTGTACCAAATTTGGTGCGTTTATCGGAAAATGCACAATCGTTGTGGTTAACTGGCGGCCATTTTGGAAAAATGGTTGCCATGGGCGACATATTGAAAATTCATGATGACTCAATATCCAAATCTTTTTGGAATGTCTTTGGCTACATGTGTACCAAATTTGATGCTTTTATCAGAAAAAACACAATCGTTGTGGTCATCTGGTGGCCATTTTGAAATAATGGTTGCCATGGGCGACACATTGAAAATTCATGATGGCTCCACATCCAAATCTTTTGGAATGTCTTTGGCTACATGTGTACCAAATTTGATGCTTTTATCACAAAATGCACAATCGTTGTGGTTATCTGCCCCACTACAGGCGTTCCCCTCATCCAAGTACTGACCAAGCCCTACCCTGCTTGGCTTCCGAGATCAGGCGTGTTAAGGGTGGTATGGCCGTAAGCAAACCCTCTTCTGTCAAATAGCATAATAGCTGTATCATTAGGCCTTCAACATTTGACGTTTCAAATTGAAAAGTAACAAAAGCAGTCGTCAGCGACTGAGTACTATCCAATAGCGTATTCACACTTGTAACTGGTTCATTCTGATGAACTGTTTCAGCTGAATCCATTTTACCATGAAAATATGCTTTAGCTTCCCTATAGAACTTCTACTCGGAAAATGAGATTTGAACACTTGTAAATCTAGCTTTTTCGTAAGTGGAAATATGTCCTCTAATACAGAATGTGCTTTCATCATTCGTTTTATATTGATTAAACACAAGAAAACCACTAAAGTAACATCAATTGGGAAAGCATAATGGCAAAACAAATACTGTATCCACCTTGGCAAAAGTGATCGAAAACTAATGAGATTTGAATCGTCCTTGTATTGTGCACTGGCGCCCCCTACCTGTAGAAAACGATTTGAAAAAGCTTACAGCACCCGGTATTCCCAGGCGGTCTCCCATCCAAGTACTGACCAGGCCCAACCCTGCTTGGCTTCCGAGATCAGACGAGATCAGGCGTGTTCAGGGTGGTATGGCCGTAAGCAAACGCTCTTCTGTCAAATAGCATAATAGCTGTATCATTAGGCCTTCAACATTTGACGTTTCAAATTGAAAAGTAAAAAAAGCAGTCGTCAGCGACAGAGTACTATCCAATAGCGTATTCACCCTTGTAACTGGCTCATTCTGATGAACTGTTTCAGCTGAATCCATTTTACCATGAAAATATGCATTAGCTTCCTTATAGAACTTCTGCTCGGAAAATGAGATTTGGACACTTGTAAATCTATCTTTTTGGTAAGTGGAAATATGTCCTCTAATACAGAATGTGCATTCATCATTCATTTTATATTGATTAAACACAAGAAACCACTAAAGTAACATCAATAGTGCAAGCATAATGGCAAAACAAATACTGTATCCACCTTGGCAAAAGTGATCAAAAACTAATTAGATATGAATCGTCCTTGAATTGTGCACTGGCGCCCCCTACCTGTAGAAAACGATTTGAAAAAGCTTACAGCACCCGGTATTCCCAGGGGGTCTCCCATCCAAGTACTGACCAGGCCCGACCCTGCTTGGCTTCCGAGATCAGACGAGATCAGGCGTGTTCAGGGTGGTACGGCCGTAAGCGAACGCTCTTCTGTCAAATAGCATAATAGCTGTATCATTAGGCCTTCAACATTTGACGTTTCAAATTGAAAAGTAACAAAAGCAGTCGTCAGCGACTGAGTACTATCCAATAGCGTATTCACACTTGTAACTGGCTCATTCTGATGAACTGTTTCAGCTGAATCCATTTTACCATGAAAATATGCTTTAGCTTCCCTATAGAACTTCTACTCGGAAAATGAGATTTGAACACTTGTAAATCTAGCTTTTTTGGTAAGTGGAAATATGTCCTCTAATACAGAATGTGCTTTCATCATTCGTTTTATATTGATTAAACACAAGAAAACCACTAAAGTAACATCAATTGGGAAAGCATAATGGCAAAACAAATACTGTATCCACCTTGGCAAAAGTGATCAAAAACTAATGAGATTTGAATCGTCCTTGTATTGTGCACTGGCGCCCCCTACCTGTAGAAAACGATTTGAAAAAGCTTACAGCACCCGGTATTCCCAGGCGGTCTCCCATCCAAGTACTGACCAGGCCCGAACCTGCTTGGCTTCCGAGATCAGACGAGATCAGGCGTGTTCAGGGTGGTATGGCCGTAAGCAAAGGCTCTTCTGTCAAATAGCATAATAGCTGTATCATTAGGCCTTCAACATTTGACGTTTCAAATTGAAAAGTAACAAAAGCAGTCGTCAGCGACAGAGTACTATCCAATAGCGTATTCACCCTTGTAACTGGCTCATTCTGATGAACTGTTTCAGCTGAATCCATTTTACCATGAAAATATGCATTAGCTTCCTTATAGAACTTCTGCTCGGAAAATGAGATTTGGACACTTGTAAATCTATCTTTTTGGTAAGTGGAAATATGTCCTCTAATACAGAATGTGCATTCATCATTCATTTTATATTGATTAAACACAAGAAAACCACTAAAGTAACATCAATAGTGCAAGCATAATGGCAAAACAAATACTGTATCCACCTTGGCAAAAGTGATCAAAAACTAATTAGATATGAATCTTCCTTGAATTGTGCACTGGCGCCCCCTACCTGTAGAAAACGATTTGAAAAAGCTTACAGCACCCGGTATTCCCAGGGGTCTCCCATCCAAGTACTGACCAGGCCCGACCCTGCTTGGCTTCCGAGATCAGACGAGATCAGGCGTGTTCAGGGTGGTACGGCCGTAGTGAACGCTCTTCTGTCAAATAGCATAATAGCTGTATCATTAGGCCTTCAACATTTGACGTTTCAAATTGAAAAGTAACAAAAGCAGTCGTCAGCGACTGAGTACTATCCAATAGCGTATTCACACTTGTAACTGGCTCATTCTGATGAACTGTTTCAGCTGGATCCATTTTACCATGAAAATATGCTTTAGCTTCCCTATAGAACTTCTACTCGGAAAATGAGATTTGAACACTTGTAAATCTAGCTTTTTCGTAAGTGGAAATATGTCCTCTAATACAGAATGTGCTTTCATCATTCGTTTTATATTGATTAAACACAAGAAAACCACTAAAGTAACATCAATAGTGCAAGCATAATGGCAAAACAAATACTGTATCCACCTTGGCAAAAGTGATCAAAAACGAATTAGATTTGAATCGTCCTTGAATTGTGCACTGGCGCCCCCTACCTGTAGAAAACGATTTGAAAAAGCTTACAGCACCCGGTATTCCCAGGGGGTCTCCCATCCAAGTACTGACCAGGCCCGACCCTGCTTGGCTTCCGAGATCAGACGAGATCAGGCGTGTTCAGGGTGGTATGGCCATAAGCCAACGCTCTTCTGTCAAATACCATAATAGCTGTATCATTAGGCCTTCAACATTTGACGTTTCAAATTGAAAAGTAACAAAAGCAGTCGTCAGCGACAGAGTACTATCCAATAGCGTATTCACACTTGTAACTGGCTCATTCTGATGAACTGGTTCAGCTGAATCCATTTTACCATGAAAATATGCTTTAGCTTCCCTGTAGAACTTCTGCTCGGAAAATGAGATTTGAACACTTGTAAATCTAGCTTTTTCGTAAGTGGAAATATGTCCTCTAATACAGAATGTGCTTTCATCATTCGTTTTATATTGATTAAACACTAGAAAACCACAAAAGTAACATCAATTGGGAAAGCATAATGGCAAAACAAATACTGTATCCACCTTGGCAAAAGTGATCAAAAACTAATGAGATTTGAATCGTCCTTGTATTGTGCACTGGCGAACCCTACCTGTAGAAAATGATTTGAAAAAGCTTACAGCACCCGGTATTTCCAGGCGGTCTCCCATCCAAGTACTGACCAGGCCCGACCCTGCTTGGCTTCCGAGATCAGACGAGATCAGGCGTGTTCAGGGTGGTATGGCCGTAAGCAAACGCTCTTCTGTGAAATAGCATAATAGCTGTATCATTAGGCCTTCAACATTGGACGTTTCAAATTGAAAAGTAACAAAAGCAGTCGTCAGCGACAGAGTACTATCCAATAGCGTATTCACACTTGTAACTGGCTCATTCTGATGAACTATTTCAGCTGAATCCATTTTACCATGAAAATATGCATTAGCTTCCTTATAGAACTTCTGCTCGGAAAATGAGATTTGAACACTTGTAAATCTATCTTTTTGGTAAGTGGAAATATGTCCTCTAATACAGAATGTGCGTTCATCATTCATTTTATATTGATTAGACACAAGAAAACCACTAAAGTAACATCAGTTGTGAAAGCAGAATGGCAAAACAAATACTGTATCCACCTTGGCAAAAGTGATCAAAAACGAATTAGATTTGAATCGTCCTTGTATTGTGCACTGGCGCCCCCTACCTGTAGAAAACGATTTGAAAAAGCTTACAGCACCCGGTATTCCCAGGCGGTCTCCCATCCAAGTACTGACCAGGCCCGACCCTGCTTGGCTTCCGAGATCAGACGAGATCAGGCGTGTTCAGGGTGGTATGGCCGTAAGCAAACGCTCTTCTGTCAAATAGCATAATAGCTGTATCATTAGGCCTTCAACATTTGATGTTTCAAATTGAAAAGTAACAAAAGCAGTCGTCAGCGACTGAGTACTATACAATAGCGTTTTCACACTTGTAACTGGCTCATTCTGATGAACTGTTTCAGCTGAATCCATTTTACCATGAAAATATGCATTAGCTTCCTTATAGAACTTCTGCTCGGAAAATGAGATTTGAACACTTGTAAATCTAGCTTTTTGGTATGTGGAAATATGTCCTCTAATACAGAATGTGTGTTCATCATTCGTTTTATATTAATTAAACACAAGAAAACCACTAAAGTAACATAAATTGGGAAAGCATAATGGCAAAACAAATACTGTATCCACCTTGACAAAGGTGATCAAAAACAGATGAGATTTGAATCGTCCTAATATTGTGCACTGGCGCCCCCTACCTGTAGAAAACGATTTGAAAAGGGTTATAGCACCTGGTTTTCCCAGGCAGTGTTCCATCCAAGCATTGACCAGGCCCTACCCAGCTTAGCTTCCAAGCTCAGACTGGATTGGGCGTGTTCAGGGCTGTATGGCCGTAAGCAAATGCTGTTGTGTCAAATAGCATAATAGCTTTATTATTAGGCCTTCAACATTTGACATTTTAAATTGAAAAGTAACAAAACTAGTTGTAAGGGACTGAGTACTATCCAATAGTGTATAAGTACTTGGATAAGGTCCTTGAGTGTCACCCCACCCCAAGGGACACTACAATATATACAAATACTATATTCTAAAAAATATCTTTAATAATATTTTTTCAGGGAAACATCTTAGGTTTGTCTGCACATTACTGTGTATTATGTTAACACATGCTTATATAATATACAGTGGGGAAAATAAGTATTTCACCCCCTGCTGATTTTGTGAGTTTGCCCTCTTACAAAGAAAGGAACGGTCTATAATTTTCATGGTAGGTTCATCTTAACAGTGAGAGACAGAATATTTAAAAATCCCAGAAAATTACATTATATGAATTTTAAACATTTATTTGTGTTTTATTGAGGAAAATAAGTATTTCACCCCCTAGCAAAACATGACTCAGTACTTGGTGGAGAAACCCTTGTTGGCAAGCACAGCGGTCAGACGTTTCTTGTAGTTGGTCAGATCAAGTTTGCGCAGATCCCAGGAGGGATTTTGGCCCACTCCTCTTTGCAGATCCTCTCCAAATCCTTAGAAATCCATTTTCAGTGTCCTGGCTGAGGGAAGGAGGTTCTCACCCAAGATTTCCCGGTACATGGCCCCATTCATCCTCCCCTCGATCCGGTGAAGTCGTCCTGTGCCCTTAGCAGAGAAACAGCCCCAAAGCATAATGTTTCCACCGCCATGCTTGACGGTGGGGATGGTGTTCTTGGGGTCCAAGGCAGCTTTTTTCTTCCTCCAAACACGGCGAGTCGAGTTGATGCCAAAGAGCTCGATTTTAGTCTCATCTGACCACAGCACTTTCTCCCAAGCCTCCTCTGAATCATCCAGGTGCTCATTGGCAAACTTCAGACGGGCCTGTACATGTGCCTTCTTGAGCAGGGGAACCTTGCGGGCACTACAGGATTTCAATCCATTACGGCATAGTGTGTTACCAATGGTCATCTTGGTGACTGTGGTCCCAGCTTCCTTGAGATCATCATAAATTGCTTTTAGACTCAGCTTACGTTACGACTGTGGGGGATCTCCCTCTGTGAGAATGGACATCCTGCTCTCACAACCCTCTCATCCTTTGAGAAGGGTTTTCGACCGTTCCTCGGTCGGACGGGCGGCTGCCCGTCAACTGCTTCATCTTCGCCAGGTAGAACAATCCGTCTCGGTCTACTCCATCGAGTTCCGGACTGCCTCAGCAGGATGGAATGCCATGGCCAGCTACGACACCTTCATTCACGGTCTCTCCGAGAGGGTTCTGGACGAACTGACAGTGTGCGACCTACCTCCGGACCTGGACAGACTCGTGGACCTGACCATCCGCATCGACATGCGTCTGCAGGAGAGAGGAAAGAGGCGTCACGAATCCCCTGCTCCCCCTTGCTTCTGGCCTGTGATGCGAGCCAACTCCCCTGCTCAACCCACTGCGATCACGGAGCCCATGCAGTTGAACCGGGCCCATCTATCTGAGGCCGAACGCCAGCGCCGCCGGGAGGGAGGACTATGACTTTACTGCAGAGGCAGGGGACATTTCCGGTCATCATGCCCAGTAAAGAGACAACGCCCGTCAGTGAAGAGGGAGTGCCTCGCAAGGGTTCTGACGGGTGCCTCGCAAGTATCAACCTTACGACCCCAACGTCCCATGCTCCATGTCATCCTCTCCTGGCAAGGAGAGCAGTTTCCGGTGCAGGCCCTGATTGACTCGGGGGCCGACGCTAATCTCATCTGCCCTACCCTGGTTCGTCGCAAGGGAGTTCCAGTGTCTCATCTAGCGACACCTCTCCAAACCAAGACCCTGACAGGTACGCCTCTAGCACTGATTGAGGAGATCACCCAGCCTCTGGAGCTGCTTGTTTCTGGAAATCACAGGGAGAGACTGGTCCTCTATCTTATGGAGTCTCCCCACACTCCAGTGGTGCTTGGCGGACCCTGGCTGGCAACCCACAATCCCAGTATTGACTGGACTACTGGACATATCTGGGAATGGAGCCCTTTCTGTCAAAAGTCTTGCCTACGTTCCACAGCTACCCCTGGAGACTCTACGCCCGTGGCTAGAGAGAAACCAGTCGACCTGTCACTCGTGCCCTCCGAATACCACGACCTCGGCCAGGCTTTCAGCAAGTCCCGTGCCTGCACCTTACCACCTCATCGCGCCTACGACTGCCCCATCGACCTACTTCCTGGTTAAAATCCTTCTAGAGGTCACCTATACTTGTTGTCTGTCTCTGAGAACAAAGCCATGGAGGAGTACATTGCCACCTCATTATCGCCAGGGATCATCCGCCCTTCTTCATCCCCTGCTGGCGCCGGTTTCTTTTTTGTGATGAAGAAGGATGGTACACTGCGTCCTTGTATTGATTACTGGAGTCTCAATGCCATAACTGTAAAGAACCGCTACCCACTTCCATTAATGTCTTCGGCTTTCGACAACCTCCAGGAGGGACAATTCTTCACCAAATTGGATCTCCGCAACGCTTACCACCTGGTCCGGATTCGGGAGGGAGATGAATGGAAGGCCGCATTCAACACCCACACTGGCCATTATGAATACCTGGCCATGCCATTCGGACTCACCAACGCTCCTGCCGTCTTCCAGGAATTAGTTAACGACGTACTCCGGGACATGCTGTCTCACTTCGTTTATGTCTATCTGGATTACATTCAGATTTTTTCTAAAACATTTGAGGAACATGTACAGCATGTACACCGGGTTATTCAGAGACTGTTGGAGAACCAATTATTTATTAACGCTGAGAAATGTGACTTTCATAAAGACTCTGTCCAGTTTCTAGGTTTCATAATATCCCGTGGCCAGCTGGAGATGGATTCCGCCAAGGTGCAGGCGGTGCAAGAATAGCCTGTACTTTCTGATCGCAAACACCTCGAACGCTTCCTTTGGTTTGCACATTTTTACAGACGTTTTGTGCGGAATTACAGCACGGTCGCCACACCGTTAATAGCACTAACCTCTATCAAGATCTGTTTCAGATGGAATCCTGATGCCCAGGCGGCCTTCGAGAAACTCAAGTTTCTGTTCACGTCAGCCCCGGTCCTCACACTCCCGGATCCCACACGTCAGTTCATTGTGGAGGTGGATGCCTCCGACTCAGGAACAGGGGCAATCCTTTCACAAAGAGCCCCTGATAACAAGGTACACCCATGCGCCTTCTTTTCTCACCGCCTTTCCGAGAACTTTTAGCCATTAAATTAGGGTTTGAGGAGTGGAGACACTGGCTAGAGGGGGCCTGTGGTGCCATTTCTGGTCTGGACGGACCACCGCAACTTGGAATACCTCCACTTGGCTCAACGTCTCAATCCACGTCAGGCCAGGTGGTCTCTATTTTTTGCCCATTTTGTTTTTACTTTATCCTTTCGCCCAGGTTCCAAGAACATCAAGCCCGACGCCTTATCCCGTGTCTACGCCTCTCCAGAAGAGGAGAGTAATCCAGAGCCAATCCTGCCACCTAGCTGCGTGGTAGCAGCAGCAGTGCTCGATGTTGTTCGGATGGTGGAGGAGGCTCCTCAACACACCGGGTCCCAGAGATACGCCGGCTAACTGCCTGTTCGTGCCAGAGACCGTCCTGGAGTGCTGGAGTGGGCCCACTCTTCCCCCATAGCCTGTCACCCCGGTGTTTCTCGCACCCTAGCTCTGTTGTCTCGTAGATTTTGGTGGCCCACCATGAAGGACGACACCGCCGAATTTGTTGCAGCCTGTGTGCTCGGTCTAAATCCACCAATGCATGCCCCAGTGGTCTCCTTCAGCCCCTGGTGGTTCCACGACGCCCGTGGTCCCACGTCGCCCTGGACTTTGTAACCGGTCAACCACCATCAGAAGGTAACACAGTCGTACTTACAGTGGTAGACCGGTTTTCCAAGAGTGTGCATTTCATTCCGCTGCCCAAACTCCCCTCTGCCAAAGAGACCACAGAACTCATGGTGAGACATGTTTTTCGCCTCCATGGGTTACCACAGGAGATGACCTCGGACCAGGGGCCCCAGTTCTCCAGCAGGTTCTGGAGAGCATTTTGCTCCCTGATCGGCGCCAAGCCCAACCTGTCCTCTGGGTTTCATCCAGAGACTAATGGCCAGACAGAGCACTACAACCAGGAGCTGGGGAAGGGACTGCACTGTCTGGCTGAACAAACTCCGGCTACCTGGTCACGCTCCCTGCCCTGGGTGGAATACGCTCACAATTCCCTTCCTGTTTCCTCTACCGGAATCTCTCCGTTCCACTGTTGCGAGTTAAATAGGACTTAAATAGGACAGTGTGCATCTGACCACGGTAAGAGTATCTTGTTGCGTTCCAGTCCGTGTTGGTTACCCGGCGTTAGACTTCGTGTGTAGTTCTGCGTTCCCTGCCTGTTTGCACCCGTTGAAGGAGCAGGTCTCGTTACTTTGTTAGTCTAATTAGTAGCTTGTTGCTTTTGTTCCACGGTTTATTAGTTGATTACTAGCTTCAGTCGCTGCTTAGAAGATTTAGTTCAAAGTTTGATTGATACTTAGCGTTTCAACCAGTTTTGATTAACAGGCTTAGCACCCGTGTTTGCAGTTGATTAATGTAAGGAATTGGTAATTAGTCTGTATTGTTGTCAGGGAGGATTTAAGCGCGTTATCGGCTGAATCTTATCAGTGTGCATCTGACCACGGTAAGAGTATCTTGTTGCGTCTCCAGTCCGTGTTGGTTACCCGGCGTTAGACTTCGTGTGTAGTTCTGCGTTCCCTGCCTGTTTGCACCCGTTGAAGGAGCAGGTCTCGTTACTTTGTTAGTCTAATTAGTAGCTTGTTGCTTTTGTTCCACGGTTTATTAGTTGATTACTAGCTTCAGTCGCTGCTTAGAAGATTTAGTTCAAAGTTTGATTGATACTTAGCGTTTCAACCAGTTTTGATTAACAGGCTTAGCACCAGTGTTTGCAGTTGATTAATGTAAGGAATTGGTAATTAGTCTGTATTGTTGTCAAGGAGGATTTAAGTGCGTTATCGGCTGAATCTTATCAGTGTGCATCTGACCACGGTAAGAGTATCTTGTTGCGTTCCAGTCCGTGTTGGTTACCCGGCGTTAGACTTCGTGTGTAGTTCTGCGTTCCCTGCCTGTTTGCACCCGTTGAAGGAGCAGGTCTCGTTACTTTGTTAGTCTAATTAGTAGCTTGTTGCTTTTGTTCCACGGTTTATTAGTTGATTACTAGCTTCAGTCGCTGCTTAGAAGATTTAGTTCAAAGTTTGATTGATACTTAGCGTTTCAACCAGTTTTGATTAACAGGCTTAGCACCCGTGTTTGCAGTTGATTAATGTAAGGAATTGGTAATTAGTCTGTATTGTTGTCAGGGGGCATTCGCCACATATAAGCAATCATAGTTGTGGATAGCGGCAGCTTTTCGCGGCAGCCTCACCTTCCTAGCCTCACCGAATGAAGACTCAGCGGACAAAGACAAAGGAGTCTACCTGCAGGAGTCCACCAAGGGGGGCCAGCTAGGGAGTGCTCGCCGCAAGGTAAGTATCATAGTTTTGTATCTCCCTGTTCTACTTCCTCTGCATCTAACACTACATGCTTCCTCCCTATCCCAGTCCATGTCTCCTCTTCTAGATTGCCTAGAAGGAGAGATTCTACCCACACCCGTAATCTGTCCAACCTCATCCACCCTCCTAGATCTCCCGGTGTTGACGTGGTGGTAGCTGGCGGACTATGGAACTGCCAGTCCGCTGTCCGGAAGGCCGATTTCATCTCGGCCCAGGCCTCGCTACTCTCCCTGCAGTTCCTGGCGCTTACGGAGACCTGGATCACTCTGCAAAACACGGCCACCCCTGCTGCTCTCTCTGCCGCCTACACCTTCTCCCACACTCCACGACCCTCAGGTAGAGGTGGAGGGACAGGTATACTGATCTCCCCCCTGTGGAGATTTGGTATTGTTCCTCTTCCTCACTTCTCCTCCTCCTTTGAATTTCATGCTGTCACTGTCACTGTTCCATGTAAACTGCACATCATTGTTCTTTACCGCCCTCCAGGTCCACTGGGAGTTTCCTAGACGAGATGGATGCCCTACTCAGTGCCTTCCTGAGGATGGCACTCCCGTCTTACTCCTCGGGGACTTCAACCTGCAGCTAGAGTCCTCCCAGGCCTCTGCATTCCTCCCCCTGCTTCAGTCCTTTGACTTCACCATGGCTGAATCCCCATCCACCCACAAGGCCGGTAACCAACTGGACCTGGTCTTCACCAGGAACTGCGCCTCACCCAACATTACGGTATCGCCTCTACATGTGTCTGACCATTCCTTTCTGTCCTTCTCCCTCCCCCTCCCCTCTGTCCCTAAACCATCTTCACCTGCTCCCACTGTCCTTGTCCGTCGCAACCTCCGCGCTCTCTCACCCGCTGCCCTGTCAGCTACTGTCCTATCTTCCCTTCCCCCTACTGATGCCTTCTCTCAGCTACCTGCTGAAGTAGCATCATCCACCCTACTTTCCTCTCTCTCCTCCTCCTTTGACTTACTCTGTCCTCTATCCGCTAAACCCGCTCGTCTCCGCCCCCCCGCCCCCTGGCTAACCGATTCCATTCGGGCTAACCAACTGAAGCTGCGTGCGGCAGAAAGGAAATGGAGAAAATCCAAATCCCCTGCAGCTCTGTCTGACTTCCACACACTCCTGGCTTCCTTCTCCACTAACCTCTCCTCTGCTAAGTCTGCATTTTTCCTTTCTAAAATTCAATCTTCTGTTTCCAACCCACGTAAACTCTATGCTACGTTTTCCTCTCTCCTCACCCCTCCTCCTCCCCCACCCCCTCCTCTATAACCGCCGATGACTTCTCATCCTTCTTTCACGAGAAGGTTGAGGTCATTCGCAACTCCTTCCCCCAACCTCTCCTCTCCCATCCCGCTACCTAAACCTCCCACTCCTCTGTCCTCCTTCTCACCCCTCCCTGACTCTGACATCCTTCAACTTGTTCTCTCCCACCGTCCCACCACCTGCCCTCTTGATCCCATCCCTTCCCCCCTCTTCCAGTCCATTGCTATGGACATCCTCCCCTTTGTCTCTAATGTCATTAACTCCTCTCTTTCCTCTGGCTCTGTCCCCTCCTCCCTCAAATGCGCTCAGGTTGTCCCCCTCCTCAAAAAACCCTCTCTGAATCCTGCTGTCATCTCTAACTACCGACTTGTCTCTCTCCTCCCATTCCTCTCCAAAACATTAGAGCGGGCTGTCTATAATCAACTGTCTGCTCATCTCTCACAGAACGACCTGCTCGATCCTAACCAATCTGGGTTCAGAGCAGGCCACTCCACAGAGACTGCTCTCCTTGCGGTCACAGAGGCTCTTCACATCGCTAAGTCCCGATCCCTTAGCTCCGTCCTCCTTCTCCTCGACCTGTCGGCGGCATTCGACACCGTGGACCACCGGATCCTGCTCTCATCTCTCGTCGAGATGGGAATCTCTGGATCTGTGTTGACATGGTTTGAGTCCTACCTGGCTGACCGGTCCTACCAGGTGGCCTGGAGAGGATCCCTCCTCTCCCCCGCACCCTCTCTACCGGTGTCCCGCAGGGCTCGGTGCTAGGCCCTGTCCTATTTTCTCTGTACACCAAGTCACTTGGTTCTGTTATTTCTGCTCATGGTTTTTCCTATCACTGTTATGCTGATGACACTCAACTGTTTCTCTCCTTCCCTCCATCTGATACCCAGGTCCCGGCACGGATCTCTGCATGCCTGGCTGACATCTCCGCATGGATGTCCACCCACCACCTGAAGCTAAACCTGGGGAAGACAGAGCTGCTCTTCCTCCCAGCGAAGGGCTCCCCGATGATTGATGCATCAATCACCGTGGAAGGCTCCATAGTGTCTCCGTCCCAGTCTGCCAGGAGTCTTGGGGTAACCCTGGACAACCAGCTGTGCTTCTCGAGCCATATTGCAGCGATCACTCGGACCTGCCGTTTCTCCCTCCACAACATCCGGAGGATCCGACCGTTCCTCACCCAAGAGGCCACTCAACTCCTGGTCCAGGCCCTGGTGATCTCACGTCTGGACTACTGCAACTCCTTGCTGGCAGGCCTTCCGGCCTGTGCCATCAAGCCACTGCAACTAGTCCAGAACGCTGCTGCTCGCCTGGTGTTCAACCAGCCGAAGTTCACCCACGTCACCCCTCTACTCTCCTCTCTGCACTGGCTCCCCATCGCAGCACGCATCAGATTCAAGTCACTGGTGCTTGCTTTTCAAGCGGCCAGAGGTACTGCTCCCCATACCTCCAGTCACTCATCACGCCCTACACCCCGTCCAGACCTCTCCGCTCCGCCTCCGCTGGCAGACTGACTGCCCCATCCCTCCGGGCGCCTGGCAGCCGCTCCTCGCGGTCTCGCCTCTTCTCTGTCCTGGTCCCTCGTTGGTGGAACGACCTCCCGCAATTGGTCAGGACTGCGGAATCACTTCCAATCTTCCGCAAGAGACTCAAAACCCACCTCTTCAGACTCCACTACCCCTGATCTCTGTCCATCTAGCTAAATTGTCTTCACCACTGTCTACTTGTTCAACACTACTCTTTATTTAAAAAAAAATAAAAAATAAAAAATAAAATTGTACATTTTGTAAACATTGTAAAATACCTTTTCCTCCCCGGTGTTACAGGTATGGTACGCAGATGCCTGCAATGATGTCTATTGCTGTATTTCTGCACTGATCTCGTGCGCTAACTGTGATTGTTCCTACCATGTATTGATGCACATCTTGTAAGTCGCTCTGGATAAGAGCGTCTGCTAAATGCTTAAAATGTAAAATGTAAATGTACTTAATTCTGCAGTCTGCATTTTTTTTAAATGTGTAGTGCAGTAAGTCTATGAATCAGGGCATCTGCCAAAAACTACAAATAAATAAATACCATCATCACAGTCATACTCAAAATATGAATACTATTATGGCCATGAGGTTGTTGTGCCAGGGTTATGCTGCACCCAATCCTTGCACAAAGCAGTACTCCCCAAGCCACTGAAAGCACTCCTGCCAACAGCTGCTGATACACAATAAAGAGATTACTGGCCTTAACCCACTCCAGATTTACAATGAAAATAAAGAAAAGTACAAACCCCCCCAAACACCCATACTGTTAGGTTCACGAATTCAGAACACCTTCAAAGAGGATAGAGAATACTTGCACCAAATGAGAAAACAGAACATTCAACCAAAACCAAGCAGAGTTTATTTAACCAAATGCATTCGGGGTTCAATGCCTCCCTGTCAGACAATGAACAACTCATTTCCGGCAGATTTCTCGCTTATACACAATACTTCCATGTCAGATGCATTAGCCTCGCCCATATAGCAGTCACAAGACAGTTATTTTCCCCATCTCTGAGAGAACCTCGTAATCTTTTTTGGCAGGCTCGCTCTGACCTTGAGACTGTGGCGGTTTAGCTAACTCACTGCAAACAGATTTAGTCAAAACATGTGAAGTTATTCAGAAACACTTTTAAACACAGAATTTCTCTATCAATCCCTCCTTTTTATGATTTTATCCCATATAGTCATAAAATACTTTCACATTTTGAACAGCGCATAGCAAGTTTTTTTCAATGCAGAAGCTTAAACATCTTTAAACAAGTTTTGCAAGGCCATGGCAGTATCGTCATAGTTTGGAGGATCAATTATCTCTTCATTCCCAGAGTCAGATTGTCCTTCTTCAGAATCTAGGTTGTCATACTCATCAGTCACTAGGTATTTTTGTCGGGCCACCGCATTGTTATCAGGTATGTAGGTACAACACGCAGTTCCAATTATGTGGCATATTCCTCCCTTGGAGGCAGTCATGAGGTCCAGGACCATACGATTTTGAATTGTCATTCATCTAAGTGCAGTTAACTCTTTTTTTTTTTTTTTCTCTCGGTTGCATTCAGTGTAAAATGTATCAATGCACTCAGGCGGTAGTTTATTGTCTCTACCCTTAACATTAATTTGCCCACCCCCATTTAAGGAAAAAGACTAAGAACCGCTTTGTTCCCTGTACCCCAAAGTTTGTGATCTTTTGGAACATTACTTCCCCATATTGCATCATGCTTATCCTCTAAGGATCTTTTTGCACGACCCTGTGTTTCAGCGCTTATTACCCATGTATGGTCAGTTAGCATCACATATGCACAAGTTCCGTGCCACTTCTTAGGCAGAGCTATGTACACATTGTGTCCGCAAAGCCAGTACCACCCATCCACTGCCCTAGTGCCGTTTTCTGTAGGCGCTAACGTGGAACACCTTGTCCCATTCAAGGGCATTCCGGTGGTTCTACACAATTTACAAAGGTCTTATGCGGGGTATATGGTACTACAATAATGGGCGTAATCAAATGTTGTTGTGAGGTTTGTAATAAACTTTGTCAATCAGTGCAATTTATTCCCGTCAGTATATTCGTAGCAGTTCACTTTGGTTGATTTGGTTGTGACGTTTGTTAACCATAGCTACCATCCCTCCTCTTGAGACATGGCATATTCCATGACTCAACTCTGCAGCTATGGTAAACAAAGATCTCGGTAATGCAGGTTTCTTTTCTGGGCCCACCCACAGGCCAGTTTCGTTCTCAGTACATTTTTGGTTGCCCCACATCCTTTTATCTGGTACCCCCGCTTCATGTTGCATGTCTCTCAAGAGAGTGTCTGCAGCTGCTTCTTTTGCAGCAGAGTCTGCGAATGCATTCCCCAGGGACACCTCATCTGTTCCTTTCGTATGTGCTGCACATTTACATATAGCCAGTGTTTTGGGTTTCTGTAATGCTGCAATCAGTTCCAGTATCACTGGTGCATGTGTTATTGGTTTACCTGTTGAAGTCATTTTTTTTGCAGGATCCATCCACATAGAATGTTACTTCTGCGTCAAGAATGGGTGTGTCCATTAACCCGGGGCGTGCTGCCATAGACCTAGATGTTTCAGCTACACAATCGTGAGGATCTCCATCCTCAGCAGTTGTCAGCAAGGTAGCCGGATTAAGTGTGGTGCATTTTACAATTGTTAGATTAGGAGCTGTTAGTAGAGTCGCCATACAGCTCAGCTGTCTTGCTGGTGACAAGAATGTATGAAGCCAAAGTGGACCCTAAATGCACACAGGCAGAGAACGTGTGACAAAGGAGGTGGAGGGAGGGGTGTAATTGAGAGCAGTGTGTGTTGAGAAGGGTATACAGACTTTGGGGTTGGAGGTCAATTTGGAGAGATTGGACATGGTTGGTGGGCCACTCTAGTGTGGGGTCACGTTTATTCCGGGGAGGGGGAGGGAGAGATTGGGATAAGAGGCAGTGGTTGTAGCATGCTCTGTCTGAGAGACTCTGTCCGTGAGACTCTGTCCACCTGCGCAGCCTGCCACTGCAGATGCTGGCCGAGTTCGTGGTGCTGCTGCAGCAGCTCCTGGGGAGGGTTCTTCTGGCTCTGCCTGCAGTCCAAAATCTGGAGGCGGGGTTACACATATGGCTGATACATAGAGAAAAAGAAACACAAACACTGACCTGCCAGGAAACATAAATTAAAAAAACTCTTCCCACACACACCTGCAACATGATCCATGTGAGAATTTCAAGCAGATCACGTCACCTTATTTATATTGTGAGATAAAATTCCAACAAAAAAAACATCATAATAGGGCCATTCCAACACTGCCTTTACTAAATCAGTTACTTTTATTTTGTTGTTATCATACATATTTTAATGCTTAATGCAGCACAAGATCACTTATCATGCAAATAAAACAAATTTGAATTTGAATATATTCTATCCTGGGAATGTAGTTTCTGTCTTTCTAGCCCCAACATGCCATACCCCCCTTCTATAAGAATGTAATTTTCACACATACACACACACCCACAAACAGATACAGACCAGAAGACAGACTCAGCAACCATACTGTACAGATTAGGAGGCAGAAACCCATACCCAGGAGGCATACTGTAAAGACCAGCAGACCTTATTCTCCAGAGTCTCTTTATGGTAAGTCAGCAGATTGATGCTGTGGAGCTTGTACTGAGGGGGATGACAGGGGCTAAGAGAGAAAGACAGGCAGACACACATTGCACTTCGGTATTTAAGCTTATATTATAAAGTACCATACATAGGGCTTTCAGGTGCTACTTATTGGTGGTGGCTGAGGTGAATCACCCCTCCGCCCTGCTTTGCCGTGGAGCTTTTCCAGATACATGAAAGTATGTTGTGCTTAAATTAATTTATCAATACATTACTAATATTATTCATATTAATAATAATAATCATAATAATCTCAATTATACTCAATTTTAACTAAAATCACGGTCCTGTTTTTCTCTTTCTCTTACCCTTACAACGATGCCTCTAAAGCGTAAATCCGATGCAAGTGCTCGTGATGCATCAAAGAAAAGTAAAACAATCACCATGGAAAGTAAAGTTGAAATAATAAAGAGATCGGAGAGAAGTGAAACGCCATCAGCCATTGGGAAAGCATTAGGCTACAGACGGTCAACGATCGGTTTTTAAAAAACAATTTTAAAAGACAATGGGAGAATAATGGAGCATGTGAAAGGCCATGCCCCGATGACTGCCATGATTATTACCAAGCAACGCAGTGGTTTAATTGTTGAGATGGAAAGGCTATTGATAATTTGGATAGAAGACCAAAATCAGCGTAATATGCCTATTAGCCTTTCTTTAGTGCAATCAATCAATCAATCAATCTTTATTTTTGTATAGCGCCATTTACAAACAGGTTGTCACACAGCACTAGTGCAAGAAAAAGCTCAAAGCCTTTCTTTAATGGTTTTTTTACAGTACTGTATGTACATAGTTACTTTTATTATTACAGTATTATTATGTACTGAATGTTATGTTTAAGATGTTTTATTGTATTTGGAAGTTTTTCTTAAGTGTTTTATATGCACAGAAAGGTAAAATAAATACTATACTAAGGCAAACATTTGACTAAGTGACGATTAATAAGAACTGTATGTACCTGTTCCGACTTACATACAAATTCGACTTCAAGACAGACTTAAGAACGGATCTTGTTCGTAACCCGGGGACTGCCTGTAATAATAATATGATTATTATGAAAATGAGATAGTGATTGGGAGATAGTGACAGGTCAGGGCAAATGTGAAGAGGAGTTTTTAGATATGGTCAATGACTGCTTTTTGGTACAGTCTGTTACTCAGCCTACGAGAGGGAGATCAATACTGGATCTGGTTTTGTGTAACATTCCTGATAGAATTTGCAGCACAGAGGTAGGAGAACCACTAGGAGCAAGTGACCACACTGCAGTTATCTTTGATATTTTTTGGCAAGTTAAGACAGCCTCCTCTAACTCTCGAATTTTTTATTTTAGAAGAGCTGACTTCAATAAAATGAGAGAGAATTTAAGTAATATAGAGGGTAAAACTTGCAGATTGCAGAACTGTGAATGAAAAATGGGATATATTTAAAAGGGTTATTGTAGATGTACAGTGTAAATTAATCCCCAAAGTAAGGAAAAATAGGATGAAAAAACTGTCTCCGCAGTGGATGACTAAATCTTTACGGGAGATTTTGAGGCAAAAGAAACGACTGTACAGAGCAGGGCTGGGCTGGCTATATAGTCTACCGGGCCGATTCCCGGTGGGCCGGTCTAGTTTTGGGCCGGTATAATAATTATTTTTAATTGAAAAAATATAAATATATATATATATATATTTTTTTTTTTGTCATCTAACGGCCAACAAAAATGGACAGCGGCCCATTGGTTCATTTTCTATACTGACACTGGGCCGGCCCAATCACATGCTTTTTTTGCCATCGAACGGCCGCCCCAAAATGGACAGCGGCCCATTGGTTCATTAGTGATGGGCCGGTCTGAGCCAAATGGCAGGGCCTATTTTTTGTCCCAGTCCAGCCCTGGTACAGAGTATATAAAAAGGATAACTCAGAGAGAAACAAGTTAGATTATTGTAATATGCGGGCTAAGGCTAAAAAGGAAATAAGATCAGTTAAAAGGCGGTTTGAAATAAAAATTTCCCAAGGTGCAAAAAGTAATCCTAAGACGTTTTTTCAATATTGTAGTAGAAAAAGGAAAGTTAAGGATGAGGTTAAGTGCATTAAGAATAAGGAAGGAACTTTGGTTTATAATAGTAAGGATATTGCTAACACACTAAACAGTTACTTATTGAGAGCTTTACTAGAGAAGAGGTTATAAATATGCCTAAATGTATAGACAAGGTACAGAATGTTTTGGAGGACTTTGAGATAAGGGACGTAGAAGTACTACAAAAACTACAAAAACTTAAGACAAATAAGGCAGCAGGCCCAGATGGTATATATCCCTGAGTACTCAAAGAACTTGGGGAAATTATATATAAACCATTGACAGATATTTTCATTCAATCCATAATGACTGGAGAAATACCAGATGACTGGAAGCAGGGTAGTATAATTCTAATATATAAGAAGGGGGACCGTATGGACCCAGGGAACTATAAGCCTGTCAGTTTACTTGCATTGCATGTAAAATGCTGGAATGTATTATTAGGGATAAGTTGGAATCATTCTTAAAAAATAATAGTATTTTAAGGGAGAGCCAACATGGATTTCTCAAAGGGAGGTCATGCCTAACAAACCTCCTGGACTTTTTTCGAAGAGGCTACAAAGTGTGTTGACCTGAACCAGGCTTATGATATTATATATTTGGACTTTCACAAAGCATTTGACAAGGTACCACATGAGAGGCTCATTGCGAAAATGAATTCAGTAGGAATTGCAGGAGTAGTTTCAGAGTGGGTTCATAATTGGCTACAAGGGTGAATACAAAGAGTAACAGTAGGTGGGGCCGTATCTGACCTCGGTGCTGTGGGCAGTGGTGTCCCGCAGGGATCGGTGCTGGGACCTCTGCTCTTCCTTATTTACATAAATGATCTTGACATGGACGTTAGTAGCAAAATAGTTTAATTTGCAGATGATACTAAACTTGGGGGTTTGGCAAACAGTTTGGAATCGACTAAAGTAATCCAAGATGACTTAAACAAAATCCAAAAATGGGCAGATACATGGCAGATGACATTCAATATTGCTAAATGTAAAGTTATGCATGTGGGAAATTAGGGTTTCATTAGACAGGAGTATTTTATGGGAGAAGAAAAGTTAGTAGGTGTTCAATTTGAAAAGGACTTAGGAATTGTAGTTGATCAAAGCCTATCTGCATCAAAGCAGTGTGCTACAGCAGTGAAAAAAGCCAACAGGATGCTGGGATACATAGCAAAAAAAATATTGAGTATAAATCAAAGGAGGTTATATTAATGTTATATAATGCCTTTGTCAGACCCCACTTAGAATACTGTTTGCAGTTCTGGGCACCGCACTATAAGAAAGATATAGAAGCTCTTGAAAAAGTCCAAAGAAGGGCAACTAAACTGATACATGGTATGAAAGGTAAAAGTTATGATGATAGACTTAAGGCACTCAATCTATTTAAGTTTAGCAAACGGACACTTAGGGGAGATTTGATTGAGGTTTTTAAATTCCTAAAAGGGATTAACAAAGTAAAATACCAAAGATTTTTTAAGATAAGTGGGGTCAGCAGAACAAGAGGCCACAGGTGGAAATTAGTTAAAGGCAAATTCTGCACAGATATTAGGAAGTTTTTCTTTACACAGAGAGTTGTCAATGCCTGGAACAGCTTGCCAGGTCGGGTAGTAGAGGCAGAAACGCTTGGGCTATTCAAGTCCAGGCTAGATGTAGTACTAGATACTCTTTAGATTAGGACATGATCAAATCAAATCAAATCAAATTTATTTGTATAGCGCTTTTCACAATAGAATTGTCACAAAACGCTTAACAGAGGGGGAACCCAGGCCTAGACCCCCCCAAAAGCAAGCCTAAAGGCAACAGTGGCAAGGAAAAACTCCCTTGGTAGGGAGAAACCTTGGGAGGAACTAGACTGAAAAGGGGGGGAGCCCATCCTCTTCTGGCCGGCACAGGGTATGTCCAAAAAAAAGACCATGTCATGGTCAGTCCAAGGTGGCTCAGGGCTGAAAGACTTTGCCCCTCCTGAGTTAGGTAGTCAGCGTGGGGGTGAGGGTTGATGGGGGCAGCTCACACTTCTCGCAGGATCTAGGGCTCGGGGGCAGGTGCCTAGATGGCCCGTTCTCATCATTATGTATTCTTATGTTCTAATGTTCTTATAAATTATTTGATATGCTACTATAATAAATCTCTAGTTTTTACAAAAATACAGCCTCCTCTCTTCCTCACCACCCCAGCAGATTTATCGGATGCTGACAAAGCTACAGTCATCGCACAGTGCTCTCACTCACATGGGACAGAGCACAGCAAAGCAGGCTTATCACTGTTCTCTCATCCATAACACTGGCAGCACTGCAGGTCAACATTGGTTAAGGTTAAGGTGCACTCTACATATTCACGTAAACAATAATACCACAATTTTACGTCCTTTGGTCCAAGAGTCATACAACAGCACTAATTCATGGCTTTATTAAAATATCAAATATACAGTCAGGTCCATAAATATTTGGACATTGACAAAGTTATTGTTAAAAATACAAGATTCACCGCGACACAAGGCTGAAAAATTACTTATACTTTATTAAGCTAAAAACGAACAACGCGTTTCACAAAAGGCTTCCCTGAAGGGAACTTGAAGAAGCCTTTTGTGAAAGGCGTTGTTCGTTTTTAGCTTAATAAAGTATAAGTCATTTTTCAGCCTTGTGTCGCGGTGAATCTTGTATTTTTATCTACGTTTTTCCTGCCATCACCTGCACCAAGGACTGACAGAGCTGTGCACAGGGCATCCACTTGCTTTAAAGTTATTGTTATTTTAGCTGTCTACCACAACATATTGGAGTTGAAATTAAATAATACGGTGTAGGAATTACAGCACTTTTTATATGTGGTCCCCCCCTTTTTAAGGGACTAAAAGTAATTGGACAATTGGCTGCTCAGCTGTTCCATGGCCAGGTGCGTGCTATTCCCTCATTATTTCATTTACAAGTAGGCAGATAAAAAGTCTAGAGTTGATTTCAAGTGTGGCATTTACATTTGGAATTTGTTGCTGTTAACTCTCAATATGAAGTCCAAAGAGCTGTCACTGCCAGTGAAGCAAGCCATCATCAAACCCATCAAAGAGATAGCAAAAACATTAGGTGTGGCTAAATCAACTATTTGGTACATTCTTAAAAAGAAAGAACGCACTGGTGAGGTCAGGAACACCAAAAGGCCATGGAAAACAACTGTGGTGGATGACAGAAGAATTATTTCCCTGGTGAAGAAAAACCCCTTCACAACAGTTGGCTAGATCAAGAACACCCTCCAGGAGGTAGGCGTATCTATGTCAAAATCAACAATCAAGAGAAGACTTCACCAGACTAAATACAGAGGGTTTAAACCATTGGTAAGCCTCAAAAACAGGAAGACCAGAAAAGGAACTGCTCATGATCCGAAGCATACCACCTGATCTGTGAAGCATGGTCGAGGTAGTGTTATGGTGTCGGCATGTATGGCTGCCAATGGAACTGGTTCCCTTGTATTTATTGATGATGTGACTGCTAAAAAAGCAGCAGGATGAATTCTGAAGTGTATAGGGCTATATTATCTGCTCAGATTCAGCCAAATGCTTCAAAACTCATTGGACAGCGCTTCACAGTGTAGATGGACAATGACCCGAAGCATACTGCGAAAGCAACCCAATACTTTTTTAAGGCAAAGAAGTATAATGTTCTGCAATGGCCAAGTCAATCACCTGAACTGAATCCAACTGACCATGCATTTCACTTGCTGAAGGCAAAACTGAAGGCAAAACGCCCTAAGAACAAACAGGAACTGAAGACAGCGGCAGTAAAGGCCTGGCAGAGCATCCCCAGGGAAGAAACCCAGCGTCTGGTGATGTCTATGGGTTCCAGACTTCAGGCAGTCATTGACTGCAAAGGATTTGCAACCAAAAAAATGTGTTAAAAATGACAATTTAATTCCTACACGGTTCATACAATATTTTTGACAAAACCCTTAAATTAAAGCTGAAAGTCTACACTTAAAGCACATCTTTATTGTTTCATTTCAAATCCATTGTGCTGGCGTACACAGCCAAAATGATGAAAATTGTGTCACTCCCCAAATGCTTATGGACTTGATTGTATAAGATCAAAAGATAAATGATCAAAAATTACATTTGAAAGATATTTACATATAAACAATTAACAAAATCATTAGAGAAATCTTACAGGTTGTTAAATGTTAAAAGTAAAGTAAAATGTGCAGTGCAAAATGTAGACATATATTATATCTGTGGCTCAGAGGATGCAATGGCAATGTAATCAAATTCAGTCTGGTAACAAAAAAATGTAGTCCCTTGTCTCACCTCCAGATGCTCAGTCTCTGATAGATCCTCTTGATAACGTAGTTCACTTTTCTGGCCTCAGCTTTCTGCAGCCTGACTTGTGCCAACAGATTACAGATTTGGTTGGTTTAGGCGATGTATCTTTTCATGCACCCACTCTATTGTGGGATTCATCAGAAGTAGTAACTGACCATTGATGTATTAGCAAAGCACATCCCTAGAGGTTGTGCAGAGTTAAACCGCATCGGAGTGAGAAGGTAGCCAAGCTCATATCAAAATTACTGGGGCAGCAACAGAATGGAGGGTAAAGGTATCTCATGAGACCTCTTCAGTGTGACACCATTTTCTGTGAGACTGAAATTTCAAGGGACCATCTCTGCTCAGTATCATTGTCTCTGCCATTGTTTGGTCATGTCTATCTTCTTAAATCTCAGACAAGGACAATGTCCTGTGTATCTCGCTCTCTGTCTCCAAAACACTCCATGTGCCAGTGTCCCCAAAGGGCTGAGAGTGTTCCAGTGTCGGTGCAGTTAAACAGTAGGGAGGTGTGTGGTCCTGGCCAGTTTTGGGACGGTCACACTGAGGGTGGTCAGAGGAGAGTGCAGACTGATGATCTGTAAGGCAGAAAAAGAACTTACCAGACAAAGGCAGACTGTAGTCTTCTTCTCTCATTCCCCCCTCTCCAATTTTTTCTCTTTCACTCTTGTTTTCATTCTGTTTTTCTCATTTCATTTCTTTCCTGAGATAACAATTTAAGGAATTCATTCGCATAACCAGACTGAGTTTGAGTTGTACACAGATAGACGGAGAGCAAGAAAGAGGGGTAGGATAGTGAAAGAATGATATTAGAGTGCAGAAACACACAGCCAGACAGGCACAAATATGGAAAATAGGTAAGGTTTGGTAAAGGTAATTTAAGGGTTCAGTTTCGCTATGCACAGATGTGAAACCTGATCCAGAGCTTAGGGCTCTCATTACATATAGACAGGTGTGTTCAATGAAACAGACAAATAGAGAGACAGACAGACACTCACAGTCAGACAGACACACAGAGTGGATAGATAGGTCAGTAAACAAGTGGATGAACAGATAATCAGATTAACTGATGGCAGCTGGACAGAGAGACAGGCAAGTCAGTGAAACAGGCAGGCAGGCAGACAGACAGACAGACAGACATACACAGACAGAGAGACAGTGGCTGACCTGACATTGACGTTTATCACAGTTTCACTCTGCGGTTTGGGTTAAGGAACAGCGACCTGACACACAGAAAGACACTGGTTACAATGATAATAAACCAATAATGGATATGATTATAATGATAACAATAACTGAAATCATTCAATACCCCCCCTGTCCCCTGCCAGTCTCACCGTGGGCATAGTGAGTTGGTCTAGGACCAGCCAGCGCTCTGTGACGGTGTGGACCTGTGGCCCCCCAAGCGGCTCCCGAATTTTCACCACCACCTCTAGATGCCCCACTGTGGATTTCCGTCCATCCAGCACCTTGTGTCAGTACAGACACACACACATACACACAAACACACATTAGCACAGACACGCACACAGACGCACACACTAGGGCTGTCACTTTCAAAAATCCTGTTTGATAATCGGAGAAAACATGTAAATTCATTAGAATAGTATTTGAATATGCATTGGATTGTAGTTTTAAGTACCACTTGTGGAAAAATTGTTGAGCAGGGGGATTCCTTTCATTAGTTAAAAACCTGAATGTGAGGGGCCCCGAGTGGCTGTAATCTCCCAGAGTGCAGGTTGCCCACTGCAGCCGGGGTTCAATCCCGTTCGGGGGCAGCGATTGGTTGTCCGCCCCTGGGGAGGGGGAAGGGAAGCCGGCATAAGCTCACCACGTAAAAGAGTGGCTCTGTGTGTACCAGTTCTGTCTCGGAGGAGGTGGTTCATCACCTTTTTCACTGCTGGTCCCAGAGCTGCAACGGCGAGCTCGTAGTACGAGTAGTACTAGTAGATAACAAGTAGATAGTTGATGAAGAAAGAGGATACAATTGGCTACTAAATTGGTTGAAAAAGGGAAAATATCTGAAACAAATGAAAGAAAGAGCGTGAGAATTGCTATTTCACGCCACCAATTGGCTCCAGTCCAAATATGAGTTCTGTATAACTACGTTTTAACTGAAGCCTCATTTGTGCATAGTTAAAAGTGATACCCATGTACCTGTGTAGGGCAGATCACAGAACTATGCCCTGAATTAACCCAAAATAATGTGAACTGTGTTTATGATGCTAGCAGGGAGCCAACAGGCGCGATGCGTAAACAATGGTATTGGCCCAGATGCCTTACAACCCCCACACTAATAGAAGCAGTCCTGCTGTCTCAGCAAAACAGGACAAGGAGGAGGCTGTTCTCAGGACTGTTGACCACATCACTGAGTTTAATGTGGTATACTGTAACATCATCATTTACATGTACAGTATAATCATGTTTGGTGTTGTTGGAAAGCTGATATCATGAGCAGTGGGTTGGTGTCATTGATGATGTGGTACAGGTGGCGCTTACAAAAGATCTCAGAACACTGTTCGAAAGTGAACGGTGGAAATGCAAATGATCTATCAGCGGCCATCTGTAAAACTAATGTAGTGTGATGCGCGTACAGAAACAGCACAGGGAGTGGTTCCGTTTTTCAGTGATTGTGTCCTTATTTGGTGTTTTACGGTTTCCTTTGATGTGTGGGGATATTGGGGGAAAAGTGGCATACTTTGAGGAGATTCGTTACTACGACCTCTTGCGCAACATTTGCGTATAGCCATTTTTGTATGCTTACATTACTCAAATTCAGTTTGATGTTTCTGGGCCCGTATTCACAAAGAATTTTAAGGGTAAAAGTTGGTCGTAACTCCGGAATTTAGGAGCAAGTCCCAAAAATAATGGGTGTGTCACTCATAAATATAGGAGTCCTACATTTTTGGGATAAGAGTATTTCACAAAGGGTTTGAGAGCTAAAAACAGCTCCTAAGTCCAGGAGAAGTTAGAAGCAGGCAAGAGGACTTCTAAGTCGCTAAAGACCTACTCACGGCGATCCGAAAATCTGCTGCTGGCGGCAATCGTTGTCGCAATCGCGTCAACACTGGAGATATTGAATGATACAGAGCTCATAAAAAGGTACCGCCTCAATTGCGAGGGTATTATATATATAATATTATATATATTATATATAGATACCCTCTGATTGTTTACGAGATGCAGACATGTAACCAATTGACTAGTCAGTATTCTTGGTTTCATGTTAAATCAGTGACACGTAGCCTACATTTGTATTTTAGAATCTTTATTAGAATATAATAGGGGTGCATCGGATCATTTTTCGGATCAGCAAAAAAAATTATAACGGGACCAAAAGCGCCTTTCGAATGAATGATAATTTCAGTTTTTCAATGTAAGTTATTTCACTAAATCTTTATTCGAAAATTTCACAAAATACATTTTTAGATTCAGTACGCCTTGGGCGATGTAACTAGGGTGGTCTTATGCCTGAATTAATTTAATTAAAAAATAAAAGATCGCTAATGTTTCAATTCTATTTAATTCGGTTGCGTTTCTAAAAACATGCCTCCCAGAAAGGCATTTAGTATGAAAAACAAAGCAAACCAAAACATACATGGTTGTCTATCTCTTCACTGTAACTCTGCATCGAGATTTAGGGAATTGTTACTGTAAAAACAGCGGCAGAAAAACTACAGTATTGACGGTATATATATAAGACGAATATAAGACGATGCGACTTTTTCAGACTTTTTTCTAGGAAAAAAACCCTGTCTTATATTCGGGTCAATACGGTATTTCTCTATGATGACCCATCCCCTATATCAGCCAATCACTGTGGGCATTCTGAGTAAGCTCGTTCATGAGAAAAAACGTCATCCCTAGCAACGACGCGTCAACCCCGCCCTCACTCTTAGCTAGGAATTCCTTTGTAAGAGTTGGTCTTTGGAGCTTTGTGAATAGGTTTTAAGGTGGGACTCCTAACTAAAAGGTTTTAGTGCGATTTAGAAGTACTCCTAGTGGTAAGATAAAATTCTTTGTGAATACGGGCCCTGTAACAATTTCTGCAAGTCTGGCTAATAAACATTTTCATACCTCAGCATTTCTCATGAATCTAAACAACTGCAGTTACATATTGTGGTTTCAAGATTACTGTTAACACACACACATCGCACGTCGCACTCCGTAGTCATACATTAGTGCCATTGCAAGATACGCAATAGTATCCTTGGCAGGCTTTACACAGGCCAAAGGCACGTCTGCATCTCATATAGAGATAGCAATACGTATAGAGCCACACTACGCAAGCTGAGAGACTATAGTCTCTCATTTGCATATACGATTCTAGAAGTAACAGTTAACAGAGAGAAAAATTACATAAATTGGAGTCAGATAGAGTATCCGGTATCACAAAGGTAAGGCTAAACGCTATCCTTCACCACTCGGACACTTCCGCCATTTGGTGTGTTTGAGTGGAATCTTACAGGATTCTGCATGCTTTGACAAAGCAGATAATCTTTCCCATGGTAGAATTATATTCACAAATTGCAAAATATGAAGACAAAGATAACACCGTCATAAACATAATATAACATCTTAGCATAACAGGGTAGGCTATTGTTTAAAATATCTATTGCATTATTGGTCATTTGAATCGCCATTTGGTTAGCTTATGGCACACCATTTTATTCTTTAAAAAAAAAAGAATCTTGAATCTCCCCAGTCATCTTCAAAATTGGTGTTGGAATGCAGATTCGAAATTAGATTTGATATTCAAATAAACATCGAACAAAAAGTTAGGAAATTTGTGTTTGCTAGATTATTTCTCTGTTGTAACAATGCTTCTTGGCAATACATTTTATACCGTTGGAAAGCCTGTTTATTTCCCTTTTAAATGGTGCCCCATTTGTAAGGAACATGCATTTGTGGGATGAGCAGCACAGCTGAGTGGGTTGCGCCCATAAAAAAATTGCCAAATCTTCTCTGCCAATGCCAAACAGCTTATTCTGCTGTTGCTATTGACTCTTGTTTGGTGTTGTTTGGTGGATTGGATGATTGAAGTCTATCAGTAACAAGGAAGAAACAAGTCATATTTGCAATTTTACAATTTATTCATTTAACAAACAGTCAGCAGCCTCAGTAGCGTATGGAAGAACCATACACAGCCACAACAGCCTGGCACCTCCTCCTCATGCTGGTCACCAGCATGGTCACACACTGCTGTGGGATGGCATTCCACTCCTCAACCAGGATTTGTCGCAAGTCAGCCAACGTGGTTGTGTTGGTCACTCTAGCATGAACAGCACGCCCAAGCTGATCCCACAAGTGTTCAATTGGGTTGAGGTCAGGACTGTTGGCAGGCCATTCCATTCTCTCTACTCCCAAATTCTGGAGGTAGTCTCTGTGGGGGCGAGCGTTGTCATCTTGGAGGATGGAGTTCAGTCCCAGATTGTGGAGATATGGGATTGCTACTGGTTCCAGAATCTCATCTCAATATCTCTCTGCATTGAGATTGCCTCCAATGATGACAAGCCTCGTTTTTCCAGTGATGGAGATGCCGCCCCACACCATCACAATGCCTCCACCAAAAGGTATTACTCTATCGGTGCAGCAATCAGCATAGCGTTCTCCCCATCTTCTCCACACCCTACGATCCAACTTCCGTAGGAAGAATCTGGACTCATCGCTCCACATGTTCAGGTTCCAGTGCAGGTGTTGCCGACACCAGCGCAAACGGGCCTGATGGTGAATGGCAGTCATGGCAGGCCTCCTGGCAGCCCTATGAGCCCGGAGATTGGCTGCGTGCAGTCTGTTCCGGATTGTCTGGGCCGAGAGCCGTGTGCCATATCGTCCTGCAAACCTTGACTGCAAATCTGTAGAAGACATCCTACAGTTCCTAAGTGCTGAAAGGGTGAGGAACCGGTCTTCTTGGGGTGTCGTCTTCTTGGGACGCCCACTTCGCGGTCTGTCTCTGACACCCCCCGTTTCATGGAACTTGGCCTTCAGTTTGGAGATGGTACTAGGGCTCACTCCAAATAATGCCGCAACTTGCTTTTGCGGAACACCAGCTTGAAGTTGCCCTATCGCACGGGCCTTATCAAGATCAACGTGGCATGCCGATTCTTGGAGCAGACACCAATTGACCCTTCGCTAAACCACGCCCCCCTTAGTTATTGTTGCTATGTACGTCAAGCTTTCGGAGCCAGCATGGCGCTCCCACTGTCACTAACTGCACTCCCTGGAGAAATATTGTCCAATTTTTGGAAAATAGAAAAAGCGATTTCAGATAGAAGCAGACAGAAGGGTATACAATATGCATTTGAAGGTTATATTCAAGATATCACACTGACTCAGCAACAAAATGACGTAAAACAAATTAACCCCCTGAGGTCGGCTGGATCGGCGCCGATCCAAGCAGCAATACAAGTATATTACTATTTCTAACTTCGCGATATTTTATCATACACACGCGGCAAAAACATTGACAGAAACCTTAGAATCGCGACTTTCCGATTTGAGCACTGGCAAATCAAATGGGATTTTTAAATTAGGTTAATTAGACCAAAAGTAAACCTTGCCTTTTACTCTCTTTTTTACCTGGTAGTAACGTCCCCCTTCTATTGACATGGTAACTAGGGCGAGTTTAGGCGAGGTGTGTGTGGGGGGGCGTGGGGCCATGTGTGAAAACGCCGCGTAAACACATAAACTGTCCCGACAATTTGAAGCAAGATTTTATACAGACATACAATTTTATTCAAGATGGAAAGATTTTCTGCGCTGCAGTGTTTGAGAGTATTGATGAAAGCGGCGAAGACAATAACTGACGAGGAGTAAGTAACTATATTTGATTTGCCATGTTATCAAATACTCGTATATATATTCAATATATGAATTCCGGCGTGACTACATATTCCGCGTGTTGCAACGTAACAAATTGCAATATGCACACAAGATCTATGGAAGAATACTTTTCAAACAGCCTAAAATGTTATTTATTTAGCTTGTTTTCAAATACTCGTGAAAATATATGAATTCAGCGTCTTAGTGACGCCAAACATATTCCGGCGTGTTAGTAACTAATCTAAATCCCTAACGTTAGTAGATTAGTTGGTTAGTTCTATACACATCTACCTAATATATACAAAGTGCAATCTAGAAAGTAAGAAGGAAGAAAACGAAATAATAAGCGAAGGCGGAAAACCCCGAAAAGTATAAACTCCCGAAGTGCATGACAAGACAAGGTGTGGATCTCGAAATAAACGGAACAAGGACAGACAGGGAGCAGAACGTGACAGAACAGGAAAATGCAATACTGGATAAAGAATAATGAATAAGGACTGAATGAAAAATAAACAAAGGCCAAAAAACAACAGAACAGGAACTCAGAATATAACACTGATGGCCCAGTGAGATGGCCCATCTGACAGTTCTTAGAGGTGTGGACAATGAATAATGAATATTCAGGTATTTAGCATTTAGCCCTCCCACAGCCTGAAATAAATGTGACCAGTTCTGATAAAAACAGGTTTTAGCTATTTAGATCTCAGATGTGCTAAACTGTTTTCACACCCTTACATAACCAAGACCTTGATGAACAAACGCACATTGGCAAAACAATTCGTCACTATAGTTTAGTGTGTGCTTTCACAACTTTTGTTGTTTGTAGATCTATTTACAAGCTGCATATGATACTGACCAAACTATTGATGGCATACAAATGTAGCTGTGATTGTCCTTCAAATAAAAATATCAAACACGTTGGAGTAAGTGTGTGTTAAATTGATGAAATTGAGATAAATATCAGACCATGCCAAAATCAAAAAACGTCTAAAAGCTTAGCACGGACCTCAGAGGGTTAAGATAGAAGCGAAAGCCTACAGATCAGAGTAAAAGTGAACCACCGCATCACCGGGCGATTGAGACAGAGGACAACGACATAAAGTTACACTGTTCCTGTAAAGCTGGGTAGGTCTCTATTCACTATTACAATCATTAAAAAGCAAAAGCAGTAGGCCTATATAACGTTACATTCAGTAGTAAGTTAGCTAGCATTAGCTAACTAACATAACATTAGTCACCTATAGTGTGCTGTAACGACATTACTCTGGTTAGCTCCACAGGTAGCTCCATACTCTGGACCTCTGTAAAGCAAAAAATATCAGCAGTGTGTCAGCCCAGTCTTCCACAAGATTTGGGTACTCGGGACTGGGCTTCCCATTTGACAAAGTGCTGAAATAGTAATGAAAAAATAGTATTACATTTTGACATCAAGGTAACGTTACCCACTTGGTTTTCTAGAGCTTGACTGTAACATCTTAACGTTAGCAAGCTGTCTGGATCACGAATAACAAAGCTAACATTTAGTCTAACTTTACCAACGTTGCAACCCGGAGCTGTATATCCAGACCGTAGCCACGTTAGCTTAGCTGGCTAACACTTTTCAGGATTTTATTTAGGTTTTATAAAGGGAAAAAAACTTATATCTCCTTCAAACCTCTCTGGGTAACGAGTGTCACTGTTACACGTGCCCCAGGCACAACGTTTAACCATAATTTGCTAAAAATCCGCAAAACCAGCTCGAAAATGAAGAAAATTTCAAATTTTTGCGTGTAATTCAATGGAAGGCAGCCAAACACTGTTGGATCCTCTGTCGGAGTATGTAAAACACGGCGCTGTGATTGGCCAGTTTGCGTTTTTGGGCGTGGTTTAGCGAAGGGTCAATTGACCACCGTAGCAGGGCCCATGCTCACAGGTGCTGCTAATCAGGTGCCAATCAGGCACCTGATTGTCAGCACCTGGGGGTACCGGAAGCTCAAAACAAGAGTCAATAGCAACAGTAGAATAAGCTGTTTGGCATTGGCAGAGAAGATTTGACAAATTTTTCATGGGCGCAACCCACATACCCACAAATGCATGTTCCTTACAAATGGGGCACCATTTAAAAGGAAAATAAACAGGCTTTCCAACGGTATACAATTTATTGCCAAGAAGCATTGTTACAACAGAGAAATAATCTACCAAGCACAAATTTCCTAACTTTTTGTTCGATGTTTTATAATGTGTGTCTGTGTGTGTGTGTGTGTGTGTGTGTGTGTGTGTGTGTGTGTGTGTGTGTGTGTGTGTGTGTGTGTGTAGCAGATTAGATGATTCCCTTGCCACAAGCGGGGTTTGCAGTAGGACCGCCCCTTGTGCCCTCGAGTTCTGGGCAAGAGACCTTTTTACTCTGCCCAGTCGTTACATGAGTTTGCTGGGGTAGGTAGTGAAATGTTAAGCACCTGTTGTTTTATATTAATGAATGTGGCGAATGTAAGATTTTAACTTTTTATTGTTTATATAATTATTGTGTACTGTTTGTTTAATATTCTGGAGACCTGTAATATGGTTTATGATAATTATTTTGATTTCATTTAGTGACATTAGCTATTCGAAGGTTAGCTAGCTAGCCAGCAGGCTATTGCTAGGCTAATCTGAGGTAGGTAGTGAAATGTTAAGCACCTGTTGTTTTATATTGATTAATGTGGCAAATGTAAGATTTAAACTTTTTATTGTTTATATAATTATTGCGTACTGTTTGTTTAATATTCTGGAGACCTGTAATATGGTTTATGATAATTATTTTGATTTCATTTAGTGGTGTTAGCCATTCGAAGGTTAGCTAGCTAGCCAGCAGGCTATTGCTAGGCTAATCCTTCTTTTCTTTGTTAGCCACACAACGTGTATGCAGAGCTGCGCACGAGACATGTGGGTCCTGATAATGTTCATCTGTTACCAGGTACAGCGTTTGTGTAATGTACAGTATATTGTTTTATATGAAAATTGTGGGCCCAGTCATTACATGAGGTTGCCGGGCCACACAACGTGTATGCAGAGCTGCGCACGAGACGTATGGGTCCTGAAAATGTTAATCTGTTACCAGATTGTGGAGTCCTGACAATAAATGGCTGAGAGCCAAAGACAGCAGTGACTGGACATCATTGATTTAAACACAACGCAGAGCAGAGTACTACCCGCTACATGTGTCTACAGTTTGTGGGTGGATATGGAGATAAATCTTCTCTCATCACTATCAGCTGTCTAATCTCGCACTCTTTCTCCAGGGAGTCCAGCTTGAGTTGAGCGCTGCCCACCACCTTGTCTGTCTTAAACAACCCACTGCAAAGAGATGCCTAGTCACTGATGTGCATGCCCACACACACACAGACAAGCATGCGCACACATACACACACACACAAACAAGCACACACACACACACACCCTTGAGGCCACTCAACTCCTGGTCCAGGCCCTGGTGATCTCACGTCTGGACTACTGCAATTCCTTGCTGGCAGGCCTTCCGGCCTGTGCCATCAAGCCGAAGTTTACCCACGTCACCCCTCTACTCTCCTCTCTGCACTGGCTCCCCATCGCAGCACGCATCAGATTCAAGTCACTGGTGCTTGCTTTTCAAGCGGCCAGAGGTACGGCTCCCCCATACCTCCAGTCACTCATCACTCCCTACACACCTCCCAGACCCCTCCGCTCCGCCTCCTCTGGTAAACTGACTGTCCCTTCCCTCCGGGCGCCTGGCAGCCGCTCCTCGCGGTCTCGCCTCTTCTCTGTCCTGATCCCTCGCTGGTGGAATGACCTTCCACAATCGGTCAGGACTGCGGAATCACTTGCGATCTTCCGCAAGAGACTCAAAACCCACCTCCACTACCACTGAACGTGTTCAACACTATACTAAAAAATAAAAATAAATAAAAAATCACGAACCTTTTCCTTCCCAGTGTTACAGGTATGGTATGCAGATGCCTGCAATGATGTCTATTGCTGTATTCCTGCACTGATCTCGTGCGCTAACTATGATTGTTCCTACCATGTATTAATGCACATCTTGTAAGTCGCTCTGGATAAGAGCGTCTGCTAAATGCTTAAAATGTAAAATGTAAATGTACACAAAGAAGCATGTACACACAGAAACAAGCACACACACACACAGAAACAAGCATGCATACACACATGCACACACAAGCATGCACACATACACAAAGAAGCACACACACACACACACACGCACATACACACACACACAACAACACACACACACATACACACAAACAAGCATGCATACACACATGCACACACACATAAACAAGCATGCGCACACACATACATACACACAAGCAAGCATGCACACACACACACACATCACACCCTCAAAGCTCACCCCTTGTGAATGACTTCAAACTTGATGCCCCTGGACTGAATGACCCTCTTTAAGCTCCGATGACTTTGACTGATGGTGAGCTTGAACTGCTCCTTGAACTCTGAGAGAGAAAGGGAGGAAGTAAGTATGAAAGAGAGAGAAGGAGAGCGAGAGAGAGAGAAGGGGGGGGAGAGAAAGATGGAGCAAGAGTGAAGGAAGGACATAAAGAGAGGGAGCGAGAATGAGGGAGAAAGAGGGAGGGACAGAAAAGGAGAGGGAGGGTGGGGCACAGGGAAATTATTAGTTAGGTACCAGAGGTATAAGGTCATTGCCTCTATTTATCACTGGGTCATTACATTGTTTCCACATTTTAATTTGAGTGCGTGACTGTGTTGATTCAGTGTCTCAGTGCACCTGTGTTTTCTCAGGAGTTTGAGTGTGTTTTTCTTAAATGTTTCACTCTGTCAGCGTGTTTCAGTGTGTCAGTGTGATTCACAGTGTCAATGTTTCAGTGTCTTTAAGAGTTTCAGGTTGTCAGTGAACTGGTACCTGGACAGTTGGTATTTTTCACAGTGCTGGTTAAATCCTTCTGGGCCTCTTCCTGAGAGCACAGAACACACGCACACACACACATAGCGGAGTGAGTACAGAACACACATATCCATCAACAAATAGTCAGTGCTTGGGGTGAGTCTAAACCTATGGGAACCATTTACACTTTGTTTCTACACAATTGTTTATATTAGCATACCCATATTGGGTGTGTGTGTGCGTGTGTGCGTGTGTGATTGCCTTACCGAGCTGGGGAATGGAAATTCGAAGCGCACACTTGTGTCCAGAGCCTTTCGGGAAACTCCTGAATAAACATACAGACAGACAGTGTGAAACAGTGAGAAAATTACACAGCAACACAATAACCGTGCAATGTGAGCCAGCCTGGTATGCACATACACAGTGGGTATAAATAGTATTCACCTCCTTTGTCATTTTTCACATTTCATTGTCTTACTTCATGGAATCAAAATTGAATTAATGTGTAATGTATTTTTTAAATGACCTAGATTGTGTTTCAGCATGAACCTCTGCCCTAGTAGGTTAGGTTAATATTACGTTTTGGATCCTTTACTTTTGGGTTATTGAGCTCTATGGAATCAAAGGAGCCTTGATTAGATGTACTTTTGACATAGCCAGCTATTTCACAGGTGTGCTGAATTGTTGGAGAATTGTTGGAGCTGACTATTTAAGGTTTTTGTTTCTTTATTGCCATTTTTTATTTTAGTTTTTCACTAAAGATACTGTATATACCTCAACTGCATGGGAATTACAGGAATAGTCTATTGAAATTGGTCATTGGGCTAGTAAATTAAAGATAATAACTTGTAATGTAAAAGGGCTTGGTCATCCAATTAAAGGAAAGAAGATATTATCAGCCTTAAAAAAAGAGAATGTGGGAATTGCACTTCAGGAGACTCACCTTTCTCCCTTAGAGCATCTTCAATTATGATGCCATTGAGTTGGGCAGGTGTACTATCCCTCTTTTAAATCAGCACTGTTGATGCACTATTTATACATACATTATCATACATACACATTGTTTATGTATGAGGTACAGCAATCCTCTTACATAAAGAAATCTCTTTCATATTGGAGGAGTGTATCTCTGATCCGGAGGGAAGATATATCATGATAAAGGGAAAACTACATGGGCAACCTCTGTCTATTTTGAATATTTATGCTCCAAACCTAGATACACCCATTTTCATAGCTGATATGATTTCTTTATTCAATGGTCATTGCACTTACTTAGTTTTTTTTCCTGGGAATTTAAATATGACTCTACCCTCTTTAGATAAGCCATCTTGTGTACAAATCCCAAATCAGTACAGATGATGTACACTTTAGCAGCAGAGACAGGATTGGTTGATGTCTGGATCGAGCTTAACAATAAAGAAAAAAATTCAAAATTGTATTCCAACACACATAACTACCACTTGGATTCTTTTTTAAATTCCCAAATCATATGAATTGTGTCTCATCCTGCAAGATAGGCCCAATTGTTTTATCCGATCATAAGAACAAGAATAAGATCCTGGAGAGGCTGATTCACAGCCGCATCGAGCCAGTGGTGGACCCACAACTCCCACCGGAACAAGCCGGCTTCCGCAGAGGCAGGTCAACAGTGGATCAGGTAACGCTACTCACTCAGGACATCGAGGAAAGCTTTCAGGATAACGAGAAAGCTGGAGTAGTATTCCTGGACCTGGACCGAGCCACCAGTATGCGGCGTCAACTGGACTACATACTGGTAAGGAGGAAGTGGAGGAAGTCCATCCTGAACGCAGAGTCCTACAGCACGTTCGACTCTGTAGGCTCCGATCACCGTGTGGTTGCTGCGAGGCTGCGCCTGAGCCTGAGGGTCCCCAAGAGCACCCCGAGGGCCCGGCCCGACTGGGAAGCCTTCGCGGGAAGCCCTGAACTCCAGGCCAACTACACAGCGGAGGTGAGAGGCCGCCTACATCTGCTGGCCGAGGAGGGGGAGCCAACGACCTACGAGCGGTTCCTCTCCGCCAGCGAAGAGGCAACCAGGAAATAGAGCCTCCCCTAGGTCCAAACACCCGGAGGTTGTGCGAGCGCGGACACGGGTGGAAGAGGCACGCAGAAGCTTTGAGAGAGAGGGGACCGCGGAGAGTCAGGAGGAGCTGAACGGCGCCAAACAGCAGCTGTTCAGCACCTATGACAGGATCAAAGGGGAGGGATTGATGGAGAAGGTGAAGAAGGTGGAGACAGTACATGGCGAACGGAGATACAAGGAGTCATGGAAGGTCATAAACGAGATGAGTGGGCGCAAGAGGTCGTGGG
This sequence comes from Aldrovandia affinis, assembly GCA_029706075.1. Taxonomy (NCBI): domain Eukaryota; kingdom Metazoa; phylum Chordata; class Actinopteri; order Notacanthiformes; family Halosauridae; genus Aldrovandia; species Aldrovandia affinis. Next base: position 58,547 of record JAINUG010000239.1, read on the forward strand.
AGGGACAGCTGGCAGGCTGCAGCCCAGAGGAGAAGGTGACCTCCTGGTTCACCCACCTCCGGGATCTCCTAGGCACCCACCCAACAGTGGACGGAGCTGAGGAAGAGATACCTGCAGTCCTCACAAATCTTGAAATTGACAATGGCCCCTTCACAGCTACGGAGTTTGCCACAGTGAAGTCCACCCTGAAGGAAGGAAAAGTGCTGGACCGGACGGTATCCCCCAGAGGTCCCTAAAAACTGCGATCTCGATGACATCATACTGGAGATTTGCAACCAGGCTCTGATAGAAAACATCAAGCCCGATATATGGTCCCTCTCTAACATCATCCCGGTGCCCAAGTCTGGAGATCTGGCTAAGCCTGACAATTATCGTGGCATTAGCCTGACCTGTGTCATAGCGAAGATGTACAACCGCATGATACTAAACTGGATTAGGGACGCCATTGACCCACACCTGAGGGATAACCAAAATGGCTTCAGAAAGGAAGGGACCACCGTAGGCCAAATCCTGGCCTTAAGGAGAATCATTGAGGAGGTGAAGAAGAACAACTTGACAGCGGTGCTGTGTTTCATTGATTTCAGAAAGGCATTTGACTCAATAGACAGAAGCACAATGCTGAAAATCCTTAAGGCTTACGGGGTCCCCCCGAATCTACTCCGGGCCATAGAGGCCATGTACAAGGGCACAAGAGCCAAGGTTGTAACCCCAGATGGCATCAGCGAGGAGTTCGACATCCTAGCAGGGGTGCAGCAGGGGGACACTCTTGCCCCCTTCCTCTTTATCGTAGCCCTGGACTACGCGCTTAGGAAAGCCATCAACGGGCGGGAGCAGGAGCTTGGCTTCACAATTACACCGAGGAAGTCCAGTAGAAGCCCTGGCATAGCCCTGGCAGACCTAGGCTACGCAGATGACATCTGCCTGGTGTCTGAACGCGTGGAGCAGGCACAGGAACTCCTGAACAGAGTGGAGGTGGAATGTGCTAGGGTTGGCCTCAGATTGAATGCAAAGAAGACTGAGGTAATCACCTATAACATCCACATGGACCATCCGCCAATTACAACATCAGAAGGCAACACTCTGCAAGAGGTCAATGACTTCAAATACCTGGGTTCCTGGGTGAACTCCACAGAGCAGGACCTTAAGGTCAGGAAGGCTCTGGCGTGGAGGGCCTTGAACGGTATGTCAAGAGTGTGGTGCTCAAATCTCCCCCGACACATAAAGCTGAGCCTATTCCATGCCACTGTCGAGTCTATCCTCCTGTATGGCTGCGAAAGCTGGACCCTGACGCCCACCCTGCAGAAGTCCCTGGATGGGTGCTACACCAGAATGCTACGAGCAGTTCTGAACGTAGACCAGAACATCCACATTACCAACAAGGACCTGTACGGGCGGCTGCCGAGGCTCAGCAAGAAAGTAGCATCCAGGAGGATGAAGCTGGCCGGCCACTGCCACAGACATCGGGAGCTCCCAGTCAGCAGGCTGGTCCTGTGGGAGCCAACACACGGGCATCGGTCGCGGGGACGTCCCGTGCTAATGTACGTGGACGTGCTGAAGACAGATGCGGGAGCTGAAAGCTCTTCGGAGCTGGCCGGGTGTATGGAGAACCAAGAAGATTGGAGACTCCGATGGAAGCTCGTCTGAGGATGACCTAGAGAGACCTGACAGCCGCCTATGACACCGTGTGGCACTGTGGACTACATCTGAAACTGTTGAGGACAATCCCGGACCGGCACATGGTGAGGTTCATCATGGAGATGCTATCAAACCGAAGCTTTATACTACAGACCAGCGATGGCCAGACCAGCAGGCTCCGAAGGTTGAAGAACGGTGTCCCGCAAGGCTCCGTCCTCTCACCAATGTTGTTCAACATCTACATTCACGACCTGCCGGATACAACATCTAGCAAGTACGGCTATGCGGACGACTTGGCCATCATGCTTCGATGCCCAACATGGAAGGCGATGGAAGATGGCCTCAACCGAGACATGGGCACCTTGGCAGACTACCTCCAGAAGTGGCATCTTCTGCTCAGCATGGGTAAAACAGTATCTGCAGCTTACCACCTCAACAATCGGGAAGCAAGAAGGGAACTAGACGTGCATGTTGGCAACAACCGCCTGGAGTTCCAGCAAGCCCCCAAGTACCTCGGCGTATGCTTGGCCGGACACTGTCCTACAAGCAACACCTGGATGAAGTGAAGACCAAGACAACAGCAAGGGTCTCACTCATCCGCCGCCTGGCGGGTTCAACTTGGGGAGCTTCTCCCCAGACCCTACGCATATCCACGCAAGCCCTGGTCCTTCCCGTAGCAGAATACTACGCCCCTGCCTGGAGCAGAAGTCCACATGTGAACAAGGTAGATACTGTCATTAACAGCGCCCTCCGGATAGTAACTGGTTGTCTGAAACCCACCCCTGTGTCCTACCTGCCAGTCCTAGCTGGAATCGCCCCAGCCAGTCTTTGACGGGATGCGGCTACCCTCGCCCTGGCAAGAAAAGCCCAGAAGTATGACTGGCACATCCTGCACAAAGCCACAACAACACCGGCACCACCATGCAGGCTCAAGTCTCGCCATCCCTACAACAAGGCAGCACAAGAGATGCTACAGTCTATCCCTGAGGACTTGTCCAGAGACGCCTGGCTGGCAGCATCCTGGAAACAGACGTGGGAGACGGCTGGGCCCTCCCGCATCCTACAATACATCCAGGACCCAGGAGACGGGGTAAAAGGAGAAGACATGCCACGCCATCTATGGACCTCGCTGAACCGTCTGCGCTCTGGTGTTGGACGCTTCAAGTCATCTCTGAAGATGTGGGGCCTATCGGACAGTGCGGCATGCGAGTGTGGCGAGCCTGAACAGACTGCCGAGCACATAATCACCGGCTGCCCCCTATACAGCCCACCCTCAGAAGCTGGCCTTTTCAACTTAGGACCGGAGACGAGGGCGTGGCTGCACGACACTGAGTTGGCCATCTGATGATATACGAAAGAAGAATAAGAACATAAGAATACATAATGACGAGAACGGGCCGTTCAGCCCATCTAGGCTCGTCATTGTTATGACGTAGATGCTGGCCTGGATCCAAATGCAGACTCCGGAACAGAACTTGAATTGCACTCCACACAGGAGGCGTTTAATAGCTGAGTGCAACAAAGGGGTAACTGGAGAAACAGACAGGAAGCTGGCAAAAACATAACAGGCTGGACAGGCTACAAAAAACTAAATACAACTGGCAAAATTCGAACTGGAAAAACAGATAAACAGAGTGAACCAAACTAGGGCAGTACAAGATACACGAGTACGGTTTGGCACTGGAGTGTGTGAGTGCTGAACTTAAATAGGAAAGGGTGAAATTACTAAATTGATTCTGGCATGCGGAATGTGCAGGGGAGTGGGTGTGATAGGCTGAATCTAACGAGGGGAAAAAAGGAACCGAGTGTGGAATGCCACGCCCAGCCTAAAACAAAAGACACCCAGGGTAAAAGCAAAAACAAGACATGACATGCAAGGAATGGAATGGCAAAAAACACAAGGAAGGTTGACAGAACGGGGCTGAGATGTTACAGTCATGAACTAATCTAAAGAGTATCTAGTACTGCATCTAGCCTGGACTTGAATAGCCCAAGTGTTTCTGCCTCTACTACCTGACCTGGCAAGCTGTTCCAGGCATTGACAACTCTCTGTGTAGGTTAAGTCTATCATCATAACTTTTACCTTTCATACCAGGTATCAGTTTAGCTGCCCTTCTTTGGACTTTTTTAAGAGCTTCTATATCTTTCTTGTAGTGCGGTGCCCAGAACTGCACACAGAATTCTAAGTGAGGTCTGACAAAGGCATTATATAACATTAATATAACCTCCTTTGATTTATACTCAATACTTTTTGCTATGTATCCCATCATCCTGTTGGGTTTTTTCACTGCCTTAGCACACTGCTTTGATGCAGATAGGCTTTGATCAAGTACAATTCCTAAGTCTTTTTCAAATTGAACACCTACTAACTTTTCTCCTCCCATAAAATACTTCTGTGTTGTTTTTATTTCCCACATGCATAACTTATGACATGCAATATTGAATGTCATCTGCCACATATCTACCCATTCTTGGATTTTGTTTAAATCATCTTGGATTACTTTAGTCGATTCCAAATTGTTTGTCAAACCCCCAAGTTTAGTATCATCTGCAAATGTAACTATTTTGCTACTAACATCCGTATCAAGATCATTTATGTAAATAAGGAAGAGCAGAGGTCCCAGCACCGATCCCTGCGGGACATCACAAAACTCAGATGTATTATACTCCGCCCTGGTATCTTCCATCTGGGCAGTCTGTACCTCTCTATCCTTAATACTACTAGTAATTTCCCTCCCTGCCCCCCCAGTCCCTAGTTTAAATATTCCTCCGCTACCGTAACCATACGTTGGCCCAATGCAGCTGTACCCCTCTGGTTCAAGTGTAGCCCGTCCCACTTACCAAAAGGAGACTCAGTGCCCCATAAACCTGTACCCCTCTTTCCTGCACCAGGTTTGTAGCCACGTGTTAAATCTCCCTATAAAATTCTGCTTGCCTTTGCTAGCACGTGGTACTGGCAGAATTCCAGAGAAGACCACCGTGGAGTTTCTGATCCTTAATTCTGATCCTAATTCTATACATTTGTCCTGCAGAACCTCAAACCTACCGTAACACAGTCTGTTCCAACACTGCTTTTATACAGACAGAGGGTTTGTAAGTAATCAAAAAGTTGGGACCAGCCTGTAGGAATTGTTTGCATCAAATTTCAAGGCTTAATTTACTTCAATTGCTGCAGAACTGCTGTAAGTTGTTAACCCATTACTTGTTCCCTGAAAAGGGCCTTTTTTAATAACTGAAATGTACCTTATTTTTCCATTTTTGGTAACCTAAACTTTTTTTCTTAACCTCTGGAAGTTTATCTCTTACCTTTGTACCATTTCAGGTTATTCACTGGACTTGAACTGCTTAAATTTCAGTAAAAACTGGAAAATGTGGGTGTTCTAAACCTTTTGTCCGGTAGTGTATATATATTCTATCTATCTATTTCTCTATTTTCTGTATGGTGACATTGATTCCACATGTCATCTTAGTGATGTTTATTACTGCTTAACACTGTAGGATATATATTTTCCTCTCAGTAAACCATCAAGTAGGCCAAGAGACACTGATTTCAAGTAACATGTCACTGGGTTCTGCCCTATCTGTTGGTTGGGGTGGGGCAGAAGCGCACAGAGTACATCACCTTTTATCACTTCCTATGGGAAAGAATAGAGAGGGCAGAGACGATCCTGGGTATACACAGGAGACTCCATTTTTATTCACACCCTTGATAAAGATGAACAAAATAGATCATATAAAATAAACTATATAAGTAAGGAGCTTTATTTTATGTTCACAAAATTATATTCTTTAATAATAATGCATTGGCATGAACCACAATCGAACGATTCACAAAAAATCAAGAATCACAAATATTGACACCCCTCTTATCAGTACCTCTGTGGTTCCTTCCTTGGCCATATAACACCAAGTAGTCACCTTCTGTAGTGTTGTACAAAGTTATGGATCTTCTTGGGGGGGATTCCTCCACCATTCCTCCATGCAGAATTGTTGTAGTTCCTTCAGATTCTTGGGTTGACGTTTGTGGACTGCTTTTTTAAGTTCAAACCACACATTTTCAATTGGATTCAGGTCTGGAGACTGAGGCCACGTCAGGACATTGATCTTGTGCTCTATCAAGGATTTCTTAGTTTCTTTGGACATATGTTTGGTCGTTGTCTTGTTGGAAGGTTGTAGTTTCCTGGCAGAGGGAACAAGGTTTTTGGCCAAAATGGCTTGGTACATGCTGGAGTTCATGGTTCCATCTATCTTAATAAGGGCCCCAGGGCCTGTTGAATTAAAACAACCCCAAAGCATTAAAGACCCACCACCATGTTTCACCGTAGGCATGAGGTGCTTTTCAACATTACTTGCATTCTTTGGAGGCCAAACATAATGCATAATTTGTTTCATCTGACCACAAGACACAGTTCCAATTGTAGTTCAGATGTAGTTTGGAGAATTCAAGATGCGTTTTTTTATTTTATTTATTATTTTTGCTGTTTTTTTGCCGCCACTTTTTTAGTATCCAATTCCCTCTCTTTTTTAGTGCCAATTATCGCCTCCCTCATATGAGAACTCGCTGCCATAGTCCGGCCAGTAGCGAGCGCTGCATTGCCTCCTTCAAGCCAGTGCCCACCTAAGCCGAAGCCTGTCACTAATGTTCAACCACTCATATATGCATTTCGTTTGGCTTTTATCCCTCTCCCCAGGGGCGGACAGCCAATTGCCACCCCCTAGTGGCACTCCCGGCCAGAGCCGAAACTTGTGGAACCGGTGGAAACGAACCCCCGGTCGCCGTAGCTTACCGCTAGATCACGCGGGAGGCCCCCAAGATGCCTTTTTTTGGTGAATTGTTTTCAAAAGAGGCTTCCTTCTTGCAACTCTGCAACTCTCCACGGTGGTCTTCTCTGGAATTCTGCCAGTACCACGTGCTAGCAAAGGCAAGCAGAATTTTATATGGAGGTTTAACACGTGGCTACAAACCTGGTGCAGGAAAGAGGGGTACAGGTTTATGGGGCACTGGGACTCCTTTTGGAACAGGGGTGACCTGTACAAGCGGGACGGGTTACACTTGAACCGGAGGGGTACTGATGCATTGGGCCAGCATATGCTTAGGGTAGCGGAGGAATATTTAAACTAGGGACTGGGGGGGCAGGGAGGGAAATTAGTACTAGTATTATGGATAGGGAGGTACAGACTTCCCAGATTGAAGATACCAGGGTGGAATGTACACAAACATTTTCGGACTCCAGCTCCCCTGACCTGATTAGTGTGAGAATTAGTGCTAAACTGCCACCTACTGAATTATCCCCATTCTTTACTGTTCCTCCTTTTATTACTAAGCACAGGAAAAGTAAACGGTTGGTAAACGTCGGCTGCAATCACAACAATTTAATTAACATTTTAGTCAAACCTGTAACTACAACAAAGTCAGGCATAAATGTCAATATGGCACTTTAAATGTAAGGTCACTAGCTAATAAGAGCTTTTTAATCAATGATTTTATTTCTGAAAGGAATTTACAATTCTTTTTTCTTGTTGAAACCTGGTTGAAAAATGATGATGCTGTAACACTTGTCGAGACATGTCCCCCGAATTTTAAGTTCTTTCAGAAGTCTAGGCAAGGCAAAAAAGGTGGAGGCATAGCTGCTATCTTCTCTGATAGATATTGCTGTAGAGAGATTGATCTGGGTAATTTCCCATCGTTTGAATACCTGGCTATTGTGCTTAAAGCAGAATCAAATGTGCTTATTTTAACGATCTATAGACCTCCCAAGTATTCCGCAGTCTTCCTTCCTGAATTCTCCGAGCTTATTTGTACCATTTTTACCAGCTACAAAAGTATAATCATTATTGGAGATTTGAATATTCACGTTAACAATAGTACCGATTTGAAGGCTATGGAGTTTGTGAATCTCCTAGACAGCCTAGCTTTAATGCAACATGTTACAGAGGCCACCCACAACCAAGGCAATATAGGCTACTCGATTTAGTGATATCTCATGGGACAAAAATTGACAATGTTTCAGTAACTGACATTAATATCTCCGACCATCATTGTGTGTTCTTTGATGTTCTGTTAAATGCACCTAGCATCATAAAATAATTTACTATTCAAAAGGGGTATTTAGATGCCACAGCAGAAACAAAGTTTTCTGATCTTGTAAATTATTTTGAGCCATGTACGCAACACTGCTCTATCAACGAAATGGTTGATTCATTTAATACCAATGTGAGAAATGCACTGAATACTGTTGCGCCAGTTAAAACTAAAATTAGGTCACGCAATAAAATATCACCATGGTTAAACAGTAATATTCGTGACCTAAAAAGAGTGTGTCGAGCAGCTGAGCGTAAATGGAGGAAAACCAAATTAGAAATCCATCGCAGTATCTTTAAAGAGAGAAGAGCCCATTTTTCAAGGATCATTGCCGAAAACGGCGGCAATTCCAGAGTTTTATTCTCAACCATTGACCGATTACTGAATCCTGCACCAGCCTCCGACATTCTTAGCCTAGCATCTGCCTCAAAATGCGAGGATTTTGCTCAGTTTTTTAACAATAAGTAACTACTATCAGGGCGGACATTATCAGACATTCCAATAATATACATAGTTTACCTTGTAACAGACCGCCAACGTTGAGGCAATTTAGTAACATCTCTGAAGCAGAGCTCTATAAAGTTGTAATGCAGAGTAAATCCTCTACCTGCAATCTTGACCCCATTCCCACAACTTTTTTTAAGAACACCTTCAATAGTCTCTCCGTCTCAGTTCGAAAAATAATTAATACATCTCTTGAGACTGGAATTTTTCCTAATGCATATAATACCGCTATTGTGAAACCGTTACTGAAGAAATCAAATCTGGATTATAATGTACTAAGCAATTATAGACCTATCTCAAATCTATCTTTTATGAGTAAGATACTGGAAAAAAATTTTTAATCAATTAAATAACTTTTTAAATGAAAATGGAACAATACTAATAAATGCGATTGGAAAACATGGATCTGGACTATCTGATTGGAAAACATGGTCGGACTATCTGATAGTTGGTTTTTCAAACATATCTCTCAGATCGAAAATTTTATGTTAGCTTAGGAGAGTATGTTTCTGAGAAACAGGATTTGACTTTTGGTGTTGCAAGGAAGCTGTCTTGGTCTGTCTTTTTTTCCTTTTCATCAGTCCTTTCATAACCATTTTTTCTTGAACAATTAATACTTTTTTTTTAACTTTGAGGATAAGAAAAATACTTTTAATTGGCCCCAAAGCCAAAAGGGAGGCACTTTTTTGATAGTTTAAGTTTGCCAGAGCGTTTTGTAAGTTTCTTTTGTTCAAGACAGCATTCTTCCATTTGGAAATATTTCTGTTTACGGATGCTGAGAAGCTACAATTTCTGTAATGCCCTTTTAACTGGTCTTCCTAAAAAGTAAATCGAAAAACTAACCATTTTCATTGTACCTACTTTAGAAACTTTGCTCGTGGTTAGGAGCGTTTTGTCCTTTTTAAACGAAAGAACTTATTTAGTTTCTTTTGTTCAGTCGCCAAGGCTGTTTACGGGGTTACAATTTGGTTCTGGTGGCTCCCCAACGCTTAGCTCCTGCGTTTTCACACGCTCAGAACTTTTCATAACCATTTTCATTGGACCCTTGCTTTAGAAACTTTGCTCGTGGTTAGGTTCTTTTGGCTAACTGCATTTTTGTTTTGGACAAAGAGTTTTGGTTTTGTTCATAACCTTTGGTTTTAGGCGTTAGCGTTTCCCCTAGCTTTCCCATTTTCATTGTACCTACTTTAGAAACTTTCTTTTTATTTGTTCCTGTTTTGGTTCTGCTTTTTCACACGCTCAGATTCTGTCGTTAGACTGGTTTCTTTTGTTCACAAGTTCTATGTGGTTCTGGTGGCTCTCCCTAGCTCCTCCGCGTTTCCGGACGCTCAGATCTCTTGGTATAGGTTTTACTCTGTGGTTCTGTCGGTCCCCCTTAACCGCTTTCAGATCTCTTGAGTTTTGGTTCTGGACGTCAGATGTGGGTCAAGTTGTGCCCTGTTTGTCTGCCGATCCCCCCTAACTGTTTCAAGTTTTTGCGGATGTCAGATGTGGGTCAAGTTGAGCCCTGCTGTCTGCCGATCCCCCATAACTGTTTCAAGTTTTTGCGGATGTCAGATGTGGGTCAAGTTGGGCCCTGCTGTCTGCCGATCCCCCCTAACTGTTTCAAGTTTTTGCGGATGTCAGATGTGGGTCAAGTTGTGCCCTGCTGTTCTGCCGGTCCCCCCTAACCGTTTCGAGTTTTCGGACGTTCAGAACTTGTGGGTCAGGTCTTACCAAGTTATTCTGTGGGCTCTCCAAGCTCTTCCGCGTTCTCGGACGCTCAGAACTTTTGGTTATGTCCGGTCATAATAAATTATTTACTTGTCACTTACTAATAAAAACCTTTGCTCGCTATTATGCGTTTTTCATTTGGTTTTTGTTTGTTCAGTCGTTTAGACTGTTTTCGGGTGACAACCTTGTTCTGTTGGCTCTCCTAGCCTTTCACGTTTTCGAAGTTCAGAACTATTGGTTCAGGTATTTACATAATACTTATTTAAATTGTACCTTCATTTGAAACCTTGCTCGTTTGTTATGGGCTTTTGTTGGGTTTCGTTTGTTCAGTCACTTCGACTGTTTCGGGTTGCAATGTGGTTCTGTGGCTCTTCTAGCTTTTCGTGTTTTTGGACGCTCAGAACCTTTTGGTGTTATGTAAACAAAGGAACATGTGTATTGTACCTACTTTAAGAACCCTTCTCGCTATTAAGCGCTTTTCGTTCGGGTTCCTGTTGTTCAGTCTGTTAGACTGTTTCCGGGTTACACCATGTTCTCTCGGCTCTCCTAGCCTTTATTGTTTTGGGAAACTCGTGTCTTAACTTACGAACTTATTTAGTTTGTACCTATTAAAAAGAACCTTGCCCGCTGGCCGGTGCTTTGACTCAGGTTGCTTTTGTTCAGTTCGGTTCGACTGGCTCAGGTTACAATCTGGTTCGTTTGGCTATCATAGCCTTTGTGTTTACAGACACTTGGAGTAACCACCCGTTGGGTGTGATTTTCCGTTCCTCCCTGGTTATTATCTTCCCTATTTCTCTGTTTTGCAGAGCTAGTGGTTAGACTGGTTCAGTCTAACTTTTTGATCCCCTAGGGTTTCTGCGAGTGGCGCCTATCACCACCAACCCTTACAGGAAGAGAGAGCATATAACGCCTGTTTTATTTTCACTGCACTGGCTTCCAGTATCTTTTAGAATTGATTTTAAAGTCCTTTTTATTGTATATAAAGCACTAAATGGCTCAGCACCCTCATACATTACAGACCTCCTGTCTTTTTATGTGCCAACTCGAGCTCTCAGATCTGCCACAGCCAACCTCCTCAATGTACCTCATGTACTTCACAAAAAGAGCGGTGAGAGTGCCTTCAGCTACTATGCCCCAAAACTTTGGAACACTCTCCCGCAGGACATTAGGATGGCAGACTCGGCTGGCATTTAAAAAAAAAAAAAAAAAGCTCAAAACATACCTTTTTAAACAAGCTTTCAAATGATCGATTTTATTGTATTCTATCTTATGTACTTTTAATGTATTTTTCTTTTATGTACCTGAAAGGTTTTTATCTATGCACTTTTCCTTTCCATTTACCTATGCACTTAAATGCCTCTATTTATACATTTTCAATTAAGATCAGCATTGTGGGTCGATTGTGACGTGCTAACGCAGCGCCGTCATGCCACCGAGAGCGAAAAACGATGAGGACTTTGTATCTTTAACCCAAGTGCGTGATTTAATGGAACAGCAGAAACTGTTTTATAGAGAGTTGTTGGAGCAACAGGAACGGAGCTATAAGAACTTTGTGACAATCATTACCGAGACAAACAATAAGAGACTGGATGAACTCGTTAAGGAAATAAGTGGATTGCGTGAAAGCCTCCACTACACCCAGAATGACGTGGAAGAGCTCATAGCCAAGGATAAGCGATCTTCCTCGAAGCTTTCTGAAATTGATTCAGAAGTTTCCATTGTTGCTGCAAACATCCGTTCATTCCTGCCAAAGCTAGACTACTTGGAGGGTCAGTCGCGACGAAACAACATTGTGATTGACGGGATCCAAGAGTCTGGAAATGAGAGCTGGGCTCAATCAGAGGAGAAGGTACGGAAACTCCTTTCTGACAAGCTCAAACTCACGGGGATTGAATTTGAAAGAGTGCATCGAACCGGACGATCAACTGGAGAGAGAACCAGGCCGATAGTCGCGAAATTCTTTAGATATAAAGATAAAGTCAGGGTTATGGAGAAAGCAAAGGATTTAAAAGGAACCAACGTGTACATCAACGAGGACTATACGGACGTTGTTCGCCAAAAACGGAAAGAACTCATACCAGCTATGAAGGCCGCCCGAGAGCGAGGGGACATAGCATTCCTGCGACACGACAAACTTATTGTCCACCCTGCCTCCCAACGCCCAAGGAGCCAGAAGAGTGATACATAAGTCCGAGGAGTGGGTCAGTAATCCACTGCATAGATCTACTCGTGCACCCACTGACTATTACAATTTCAAGTTCACATAATGACTGAACAACACAAAACAATAGATAGAAGTGATACAGATGCTGAACCGAATTATTTGAAACAGGTTTTCAATCCATACAAGTTAAATGATTGTAAATACACGGACAATATTGACTCATATGACCCAGATGCACATTTTTTCAATTATGCAAACAGTGAGTCTCGCCCCTGTAATTATTATAATGAATGTGAGTTCAGCACTTATATTGGTAATTTATCAAAAATGTCGGACATTTTCTCTACATTTCACTTAAACATACGCAGTTTACCAAAAAATAATGATCAACTAACTCATTTTATGTCAACTCTAAATCATGAATTTTCTGTTATTGCTTTATCGGAAACATGGCTCACTGAGGAAACAGCAGATGTTTACAACATGTCTCAATACAGTTCTGTTCATGCATGTAGAAAGGACAAGTTAGGAGGTGGAGTTTCTATTTTTGTGCACAATGATTTTCAGTTTAGAATAAGAAAAGACCTTACTTTAATTTCTGATGAAATTGATGTTGAATCTGTATTTCTGGAAATACCTTCGTGTTCGCATTTTGGTGGAAAAACTATTATAATTGGAGCCATTTACCGCCCACCTGATAGTAATATCAATTGCTTCAATGATGTGCTTGCTGCTGCTCTGGATGTTATTAATGATGAAGGAAAACTGTGTTTTCTACTTGGCGATTTCAATATCAACCTTTTCAAAAGTGAAAATCATTCTCCTACAGCTGATTTTTTAAATGTATTGTATTCATCTTATTTCTATCCTCTCATATATAAACCAACTAGAGTAACAAATAAAACTGCCACCCCTAATTGATAATATTCTAACTAATTCTTTTGATTATGTATCCAATTCAGGGATATTGTATAGTGACATTTCAGATCACTTTCCAATATTTCAACTGACTTCAGCAACTGGTGGTTTACAAAGAATGAATAGAGATAAAGCAAGCTATCGCAAGTTCAATGAAGCGAATTTAGAATGTTTTAAGTCCATGATTGAGGATGTTCCATGGGATCATATCTATACACAGCATGATGCTGAATTGGCATACCAATCATTTTCTCAAATATTCAACTCTACGTTTAATAAATGTTTTCCTTTAGTTAAGTATAAGATCAAGTCAGGCCAAGTAGCTAGTAAACCATGGTTCTCTTTGGGATTATTAAAATCCTCTATAAAGAAAAATAAACTATATAAAAGATTTCTGCAAAGCCCAACCCCCCATAATCTTGATACATACAAAAAATATAAAAATAAATTTTCACATCTACTTCGTATAGCAAAAAAGAAATATTACTCAGACAAGTTTAAAGAGTCTGCTAGTAACATTAAATCCACGTGGAACATCATCAATCAATTACTAAATAAGAAAAAAGCTCCTGTGAAAATCCCGTCTCAATTTACTGATGGCGACATCTCATTTAATAACCCTTCTGATATAGCAAATGGATTCAATAACTTCTTTGTCAATGTGGGTGGCACTCTTGCAAAAAATAGCTCATACAGACGAATGTCCAATAGATAATATTACTGGTCATTTTCCCACTTGTGTAAATTTGAACCCCTACATCCAGAGAAGTGCTTGACATCATTGTCAACCTCAATAACTCTGCTGCTGGTCACGATGAAATCAAGGCCAAGATTTTAAAAGAAGTGGCGTCTGCAATTTGTGAACCACTAACCCATGTTCTCTCTGTCTTTAAAAACCGGGGTTGTCCCAAAGGACCTGAAAGTTGCAAAGGTTATACCGTTATTCAAGGAAGGATCCTAGCATTTTTACTAATTATCGACCAATCTCTATTTTACCTTGCTTCTCCAAAATTTTGGAAAAGCTAGTCAATGCACGAATGCTAAAACACCTGAATGATAACAATATCCTGTATAAACACCAATATGGATTTCGACGAAACCACTCAACATACATGGCCCTCTTACAACTTATAGACAAAATCTCCACAGCTTTAGACAATAATATGTTTGCAATTGGTATATTTTGGATTTATCTAAGGCTTTTGACACAGTCGATCATAAAATTCTCATTTCTAAACTTCATCGTTATGGTTTTCAGGATGTTGTTATCAATTGGCTTAGTGACTACCTTAATAATAGAGATCAATATGTATCTATAAATGGTTGTATTTCAAACAGAATCAAGCTATACTGCGGAGTGCCTCAAGGGTCTATTCTTGGGCCACTTCTATTTCTAATCTATATAAACGACTTTGCTAGGATGTCTGATTCTGCATTGCCCATTCTATTTGTTGATGATACCAATATTGTCATATCACAAACAAACTTTAGGTCATTGATCAGAGAAGCCAATGATATTCTATCATATACTGCAAAGTGGTTCCAGATGAACAAACTTTCTCTAAATGCAAAAAAATCTAATTTCATCATTTTCAGAAACAAAAATAAAAATTACGCAAAGGAAGATGCAAAATTGTTTGTGAATAATATAGAAATTAATCAAGTCACTTCTGCAAAATTTTTAGGTGTACTAGTTGATGAAAAACTGTCCTGGAAAGATCACATCGATTATGTGTGTAAAAAAACAATGAAATCTTTTGGCATCATTAGAAAAGTTTGTTCATTGGTAAATCAATCCTGTCTTTTAACACTCTACTATAGTTTAATGTACCCATACATATCATACTGTAACATCGTATGGGCCAGTACATATCCTTCTGCCCTTCAAAAATAACTTTAATCCAAAAGAAATTTTTACGATTGGCAACTACGTCAAATCGTTATGAACCATCAGCTCCACTGTTCAAGAAACTAAATCTGTTAACCATCTTCAACATCAATGTCTATCAAACATGTATTTTTATGTATAAATGTATGTCTCAAGATCATCACAGCCTACCAAGTGTATTCAACAACTTCTTTTTAATGAACTCAGATATCCATTCATATCCAACTAGACGAGCAAAGGACATTCATATTCATTATTGTCATACAACTCTTGGTCAACACTCCTTTAAATACAGAGGTCCATCACTCTGGAATACCTGTCCCCTCTCTATCAAAACCTGTCCATCATTGTCTGTATTCAAGTCCAACATGAAAAAACACCTGTGTCATAATTAAGGTGCTCTGTACATGGATGTATGTGCTATATGTCTGTGTTTACTCTTTTATTTATTTTTTATTATAAATAATTATTACTGTTATTATGAATTTATTTGCTTTTTTACTTGTTTTTAATTTCATTTTATGTTAAAGAACAGGATAAATAGTAAATCCTAGAGGGGAGGTTTTATTATAAGCCCTTTGGGGTTTCTTACCTCTCCTGCACAAATTTGTTATGTTTATTTGTTTCGTATACTTTGTTGTATTATATATATATATTTTTGTGCTAATAAACTAAACTATAAACTAAGTTTATTATTATTATTATTATTAAAGGCCATTGTCATGTAGGCCTTGTGGAATGGTAGCTTTAGACATCTTGTAACCCCAAGATGCCAGATTGTTTCTGAGATATTGAACTATGCCCCTTGGACTTCTTTTTGCCTCTCGAACGATTTGTCTCACTACATGTAAGGACAAGATAGACTTGCGTCCTCTACCTGGCAGGTTAGCCACTGTTCCAGTGGCCTTAAACTTCCTAATAATTGGCACAACAATGGAAAGCGGTATCTTTAACTTTTTAGTATTTGTAGCCATCTCCTGATCTGTAGAAGTCAATAACCTTTTGTCTGATGCTTTCAGGGAGTTCTTTGCCTTTTACCATGATGATGGCTGACCACAGTATTTCAAATGTGTGTTCCCTAATTTTTATACCCTAGGGAAACAGGAAACCATTGTCGGCCTTATATAGTTTATTTTATACAATCTCTTTTGTTCATCAGGAACGAACCCAAACGCAGACACGGAAGGTTAGGATGGAGAGTGAAAATTTAATAATAATAATACAAGTGATGACAGAGGTAGTAGAGACGATGGGCTGGATTCTGGAAGGGATGCACAGGAGGGCAGATAGGAGGAGGGAACCGGGGAGGCAGCGAAGCGTGCAGGCAGGCAGGGCTGGCAGGATGAACAGAGCTGGCAGACGGATGAGTAATGGACCTGAACACGAGGGGGAAACGACAAGAACAAGGGTAAACATACAAAACACGCAACACGGAGAGAACAGTAAACACAGCGTAGGAAACAAGTAACAGGAGTCAGCTTCTACCGAGTAGAGGAAACAACGATCTGACGAAGAGTGACTGGAAAACCGGGTAGATATACTCTGCAGGGCTGATGAACTTGATGGGAGGCTGGTGTGCCGAATAGGCAACAGGTGAACATGATGAGTGGTAACGAGGGAATGATAATAGAATAATTGAAAATAATAAAACAATTAACACAACAATCACAAGGGAGGAACAAGACAATGGAAAAACGAGACAGGAACATCGGGAATATGACAGTACCCCCCCCTCAACGGATGCCTCTGGGCATCTGAACAGGGTGGTTAGGGTGAGACAGGTGGAAGTCCCGAATGAGGGAAGGGTCCAGAATAAGGGCGCGGGACACCCAACTGCGTTCTTCCGGACCATAACCCTCCCAGTCGACCAGATACTGGAATCCACGACCTCGACGGCGTGCATCCAGCAATCGCCGGACGGTGTAGGCCGGGTGGTCGTCGATGATCCGGGGGGGTGGAGGGGCGACGGCAGGAGGGCAGAGTGGGCTATTGGAGACCGGTTTAATGAGAGAGACATGGAAGGAGGGGTGGATCCTCATGGAGGCCGGAAGTCGAAGCTTGACCACAGAGGGATTAATAACAGAGTCAATGGGGAAGGGACCAATGTAGCGGGGTGTGAACTTGCGGGAAGTAGTGTGAAGGGGAAGATCCTTGGTGGAGAGCCAAACCTCCTGACCCGGTTGGTAGATGGGCGCCGGGGTGCGATGGCCGGTTCCGATCAGTGGAACTAAGCAGGGCAGTATGGGTGAGCTCCCAGGTCCTGCGACAGCGATCCAGGTGGGCCTGGACCGAGGGAACTGCCAGTTCCTCCTCCTGGACAGGGAAGAGAGGGGGTTGGTAACCAAGGGAAGCCTCGAAGGGGGACAGACCTGTGGACGCGCTGGTCAACGAGTTGTGAGCGTACTCGATCCAGGGAAGTTGAGTGCTCCAGGCAGAGGGATCTTCTGAGGTGATAACACGGAGAGACGTTCCCAGGTCTTGATTGGCGCGCTCTGTCTGGCCGTTAGTCTGGGGGTGAAAACCAGAGGACAGGCTTACCGAGGCTCCAAGAGCGGCACAGAAGGTTTTCCAGACGTGGGAGGTGAACTGGGGTCCGCGGTCGGAGATGATGTCCAGGGGAATGCCGTGCAGGCGGAAGACGTGGAGGCAGAGAAGGTCCGCTGTTTCAGAGGCAGTGGGGAGTTTGGGAAGAGCAACAAAGTGCACGGCTTTAGAGAAGCGGTCGACGATGGTGAGGACCACGGTGTTACCTTTAGACGGGGGGAGACCGGTGACAAAATCCAGGGCGATGTGGGACCAAGGGCGACCAGGAACAGGTAGGGGACGGAGCAAGCCAGCAGGAGGTTGGTGAGTAGCCTTGGACCGGGAACACAAGGGGCAGGCGAGCACAAAAGAGTGGGTGTCGACATCGATGGTGGACCACCAGAAGTGCCGCTTGAGCAGGCTCAGGGTGCGGCTGATGCCAGGATGACAAGCAAACCGGGAGGTGTGAACCCACTGAAGGACCTGAGATCGGACGGGGTCTGGGACGAAGAGTCGGTTCGGAGGGCCGGTACCTGGATCCGGATGGGTCTGCTGGGCGTCACGGACAATCGACTCGATCTGCCAGGAGACAGCGGCCACCACACAGGACGGAGGAAGGATAGTCTCAGGAGTAACGGGAAACACCTCGGGGACATGGAGACGGGAAAGGGCATCGGGTTTCACATTTTGGAACCAGGACGAAAAGTCAGGTTAAAATTGAAACGCCTGAAGAACAGGGCCCAGCGGGCCTGGCGAGTTCAGACGTTTGGCCGTTTGGATGTACTCCAGGTTGCGGTGGTCAGTCCAGACGATAAACGGCTGCTCGGAACCCTCAAGCCAGTGGCGCCATTCCTCAAGGGCGAGCTTGACCGCCAGGAGTTCACGGTTCCCGACATCATAATTACGCTCAGCAGGGGACAAGCGACGGGGAAAAAAGCACAAGGGTGGAGTTTCTGGTCCAGGGTCGAGCGTTGGGATAACACCGCTCCCACCCCGAGTCGGAGGCATCAGCCTCGACCACAAACTGGTGAGAAGGATCTGGTAAAATGAGGATGGGTGCGGAGGTGAAGCGCCTCTTTAGCTCCGCAAATGCGTCGTCCGCTTCCGAGGACCAGACGAAACGGGTAAGGGAGGAGGTGAGACGAGTGAGGGGAGCGGCAACCCGACTGTAATCCCTGATGAAGCGACGGTAAAAATTAGCAAAGCCCAGGAAGCGTTGTAGCAGCTTCACGGAGGTGGGTTTAGGCCAAGTCACCACCGCCTGGATCTTTTCGGGGTCCGTCCTAACCTGACCGCTCTCAATGATGTAACCCAGGAAGGAAACAGAGTGAACATGAAAATCGCATTTCTCCGCTTTCACAAATAATTTGTTTTCTAAAAGTCTTTGGAGAACCTGGCGGACATGCTGGACGTGCTCCTCGAGACTGCGGGAAAAAATAAGGATATCGTCCAAATAAACAAAAACAGAGTGGTTTAAGAAGTCCCGGAGAACGTCATTGATGAGCGCCTGGAAAACGGCGGGAGCATTAGTAAGCCCAAAGGCCATGACCAGGTATTCAAAGTGGCCGAGGTTGGAATCCAGGAAGTTCTCGTCCGATCCGGAGTCGATTAATGCAGACAAGGGCAGGGACTGCTGATTCCAGGACAACACGGCGTTGAGCTGCATATGAGGTCGCGGAGTAGGTGGGGTGGTAGAACGACTCGCCAGGACCCCCAGAATCACTGGCGAGCCTCCTCTTTTGGTCGAAGGGAGCAGGAAGACAGGAAGTGCCCAGACTGACCGCAGTAGATGCAGGATCCCGATTGCACCCTCCGGAGACGCTCAGCTGGTGAGAGACGAGCCCGACCCAGTTGCATGGGAACCTCTTTGGAGACGGCTGAAGTGGAGACAAGGCTGGGAAGAGAGGCAGCAGGGGGTTCAGGTCTCGATCTAGGAGGGTAGAGAGGAGAGCCACGGGAAGAGGAGATGGAGGAACGACGGACAGCTCTTTCCCGGTAACGCTCGCGGAGGCGGTTATCCAGTCTAATGACCAGGGAAATGAGGTCGTCGAGACTTGATGGGTCATCCCTGGCAGCCAACTCATCTTTCAAAGAGTCGCTGAGACCGTGCCGAAAGCCCCTTTGAGCGCCCGGTCGTGCCACCGGACTCCGCAGCAGTGATGCGGAACTCCACCGCGAAGTCGGCCACAGAACGGGCACCCTGGCGAATGGTGAACAACCGTTGATTAACGTCCGTACCTCGGACGGGGTGGTCGAAGACATTCCTTAATTCCGACATGAAGCGGGAGTAGGAGGTGAAACAAGAGGAACTGCTCCCCCACAAGGCGGACGCCCATGCCAGCGCATCCCCCTTGAGCAACCCCATTACATAGGCGATGCGGGACCCATCGGTGGAATACGAGGTGGGCTGCTGCTCGAAACCAGGGAGCATTGGATGAGGAAGGCGCGGCACATACCCAGGTCTCCGGCATAACGATCCGGAGCAGGAACGTGAGGCTCCTTGTGCAGGAAGACTGGCGGATCCGGGGGTGAAGCGACGACAGGAGGGGAGCCTTGGGCAGCGAGTTGTGAAGACAAGTCTTGTATCTGATTCTTACTCTCCTTTGCGCCGGCGGAGAGGTCGTGCAGTGCTACCGTCAGCTCCTGGAGGGATTGAGCCTGTTGGCCGATAAGAACGCCCTGTAGGGACAGGGCTTTGCGGAGCTGGTTCGTGTCCGCTGGGTCCATGCTTGGTCAGATCGTTCTGTTGTGATGATCAGGAACGAACCCAAACGCAGACACGGAAGGTTAGGATGGAGAGTGAAAATTTAATAATAATAATACAAGTGATGACAGAGGTAGTAGAGACGATGGGCTGGATTCTGGAAGGGATGCACAGGAGGGCAGATAGGAGGAGGAACCGGGAGGCAGCGAAGCGTGCAGGCAGGCAGGGCTGGCAGGATGAACAGAGCTGGCAGACGGATGAGTAATGCACCTGAACACGAGGGGGAAACGACAAGAACAAGGGTAAACATACAAAACACGCAACACGGAGAGAACAGTAAACACATCGTAGGAAACAAGTAACAGGAGTCAGCTTCTACCGAGTAGAGGAAACAATGATCTGACGAAGTGTGACTGGAAAACCGGGGTAGATATACTCTGCAGGGCTGATGAACTTGATGGGAGGCTGGTGTGCCGGAATAGGCAACAGGTGAACATGATGAGTGGTAACGAGGAATGATAATAGAATAATTGAAAATAATAAAACAATTAACACAACAATCACAAGGGAGGAACAAGACAACGGAAAAACAACGAGACAGGAACATCGGGAATATGACAGGGTGAATGATTTTTATACCCACTGTATATGTTTGTAGACAGGCTGAGGGATGTATGGCCAGACAGACAGACACACAGGTACCTGAGGGGGCAGGTAGGTTGATGCCCTTCACTATGGTCAACACCATGTCACCGTTCATCAGTTTAGGAAGAATCCTACAGGCCAGACATTTGGAGGAGATTAGAGCTGACAACCTCACTATTAAGAGAGAAACTTGTCAGCCGATGAGTATTGAGATTTATATCTAGGACAGCTCAGCACTACATATCCATCTGTCACTGTGTGAAGGGGTCTGTGTGTGGGTGTGTATGTGCGTCGTGAGCGAGAGAGAGCGAGAGTAAGAGAGGGTGTATTTTCTATGTGAAATGTGCTTGTGTGTACATAGAGGTGCAGGTACCAGTGTGTACATGTCAGTGTTTTTTTGTGTTTGTGTGTGTGTGTGTGTGTGTGTGTGTGTGTGTGTGTGTGTGTGTGTGTGTGTGTGTGTGAGGGCCTAGTTCTGATCAGGTTTGTCAGTACAGGACAGCTGAGCATTCTGGGGCAGTCTGTGTGTTCTGAGTCAGAGTATCCATCTATCTAGTTAATAAGCAAGCAAGTATCAACAATGTTACTATAACCCAGTGGCGGGCCGTGCATTTCACACCTAGGCCTTCAGTAGTGCTCCGTCTGAATCAATCCACCCCTCAATAACTATTTTATGGCTATAAAAGCAATCTTATTGTTATGTTTTGAGTGTCTGTTCAGTTTGTTTTTGCACTTTGTTTATTTATCTTTCTTCAGTCATGTTTCATTCTCGTTCTGTCATGCACTTCGGGAAATTCTATGTTTCGTTTTTTCCGTCTTCGTTTCTAATCTCGTTTTACTTCCTTCTTACTTTCTAATTACACTTTGTATATATTAGTTAGATGTATATAGTACTAACCAACTAATCTACTAACATTAGGGATTTAGATTAAGTTACTAACACTACTAATCACTAATTATCTCACACTTCTAACTATCGCTGTCATTCTCTCTCGTCCTATCTCTGTACGCTTCTCACGTTCCGCTTTATTCGCACGCAGATTTCTTTATGCGTTCCTCCTCTTCCCTAAAAAAACGAAACATAGAATTTCCCGAAGTGCATGACAAGACAAGGAGAGGAACTCGAACAGGAACAATGACAGACGGGGAACAGAACGAGAATGAAACATGACTGAAGAAAGATAAATAAACAAAGTGCAAAAACAAACCGAACTGACACCTGTTGCCGTTGCATCGCAGATAGATAACTCGTGTATCCAGAATAAATGCCTTTACTGAAGAAACAAACCCGGGGTGCTACAGCTGCGACACACATATCAATAATAACCTCATAAAATTGCAATATTATTTAGGAAAATAGCAACATTTTACTCACCAAAAATCCTTATTATTTGTACACAAAATCCATCCTCCTTTCTTTCCTCAAAAAGAGTTCAATTACTCTGTCGTACAGATTATCCGTGTGTTTCAGTTCCATCAAGAAGTCCTTTTCTATCGCCATCGAAGCTAATGCTGAAAGTCGAGCCTGCCCTGTCGTATTTCTTGCATAAGTTTTCATTCGCTTTAGGGCTGAAAATGTCCGCTCAAATGTCTGAATCACATGTATTTTCATATTAAAGCATTTAACCAATCACATTACATCATAGTCAGACACTCTCTGACTATCCAATCAAAGGGTGTGAATACGCTGACGTTACCTAGGCCTTCTAGAAGGCCTCCGTGTCCCCAACTCAAAATCTGATTGGTTGAAGCAACAGTTTGATCAACACTTATTTTATGCTACAGGGCCTGCAGAACTGATTGTGAAGGCCTCCAGGCAGATTTCTTTGACCCTGGCAACAAATGATGGCTGAAATGTGATTGGTTAAATGCTTTAATATGAAAATACACGTCTGGAAGCAGCGCAAGCAGGGGAAAAGCTATGAAAGGAAGCGGACAGACCATTTGGAATTATTTAATAAGTATTCATGGAAAAAATATAATTAACATCAGTCTGTGATTCAGATATTTTTTAGGCCAGCAGAGAAGGCCTTGCAGGCCCTGACGGCCCACCACTGCTATAACCACAAAATAAATGATATATGGTGGCTTCATTCAAGAGGATGATTGTTGTGTAAGTAAGTCACCAGTCTGAACTTCTGGCTTGGCATTAATTCCATATACAATATACATATACATTTTCCAAAAAATGTGCGAAATCTTGAATTCTTTAGGAATGACTGATGACTCATGGTGAAAAATATTACTTTTATTATCAGTTTTAGTCCCTGGGGAGGCATGGCTCATCGGCTGTGAGGGAAATCTCATTTTCCTAGCATAAGTTCTATAAGGAAAATAACGCATTATTTTCATTGTAAAATGGATTCAGCAGTTTAGCTGAATGAGCCAGTTACAAGTACAAATATACTATTGAACAGTACTAAGTCGCTTACGACTACTTTTATTACTTTTCAATTTAAAATGTAAAATGTTGAAGGCCTAATAATACAGCTATTATGCTATTTGACACAACAGCATTTGCTTATGGCCATACCAACCTGAACACGCCTGATCTCGGAAGCTAAGCAGAGTCCGGTTGGGTTAGTACTTGGGTTAGATGGGAGACCGCCTAGGAATACCAGGTGCTGTAAGCTTTTTCTAATCGTTTTCTACAGGTAGGGGGTGCTACAGTTTCAATGTAATACCCCAAATGTTGAAGGCCTAATAATACAGGTATTATGCTATTTGACACAACAGCGTTTGCTTAGGGCCAAACCACCCTGAACACACCCGATCATGTCTGATCTCATGTCTGAGCAGGGTCGGGCCAGGCCAGTACTTGGATGGGAGACCGCCTGGGAATCCCAGGTGCTGTAAGCCTTTTCAAATCGTTTTCTACAGGTTAGTTCAGCTGAATGAGCCAGTTACAAGTACAAATACGCTATTGGATCGTACTCAGTCGCTTACGACTAGTTTTGTTACTTTTCAATTTAAAACGTCAAATGTTGAAGGCCTAATAATACAGCTATTATGCTATTTGACACAACAGCATTTGCTTACGGCCATACCATCCTGAACACGCCCGATCTCGTCTGATCTTGGAAACTAAGCAGGGTTAGGCCAGGCCAGGCCAGTACTTGGATGGGAGACAACCTGGGAATCCCTGGTGCTGTAAGCTTTTTCAAATCGTTTTCTACAGGTAGGGGGCGCTAGTGCACAATACAGACGGGGTAGCCCTTGCCTTGGGCCTGCCTCAGCACCTCAATGTTGTTCATGCACTCCTCCGCCAGCTTCTCAAACCTGCGCACACAGGCACAATGCAGAATGAAGACTGATCTCAAACCTGCGCACACAGGCACAATGTAGAATGAAGTCTGATCTAAAACCTGCCCACACAGGCGCAATGTAGAATTAAGTCTGATCTGCTGTTATACTGAACAAACAAAACACTACACAGGACACTAAATTTCTCAATGTCTTGAGTGGGTTGCCCTTGTACAGACCTCACTACACTTCAATAATACACTGATATGTTCCAATGTACATCATAGCACCATCCGACGCCATTTTTGTTCGCCACACACTATGTTTTCAAACCATTCACTAATGTTCACCTAAATGCCTTTACTTGCCAATTTGAACGCACCCCTGGTCTTGATTATGACTCCCCGGATGGTCTCTTCAACCTTGCCTATGTGGATGAACTGTTGGGAGTAGCCAAGACACATCTGTGCAGACAGACAAGAACTGTGAATACTGCTCTGAGACAGTCACTAGCCTAGTCACTAGTCACTAGTGTGAATACAGTGTGAATTCAGTGTGAATGCACTAAATACAGTATGTATGGTAGTTAAAATGGTGATATGATTTCAGGGAAAATATAAATGGGTGACAGCCAGACAAGTTTCCATGCAAGGTGTTCACACACAAATTTGCACGCTCTAGTAAATGTTGAGCTAAAACCCAAATGAATTCCCACCCCTTTGTAAAGAAGAAACAGCTTTTGTAAAATCTGCAAGGATCAATAACATATCACATACAACCTCTCCATTTAATAACCATGAAATCTGCTGGAAAACAATTATGTGTGAAACCACCATGGAAACTCTTGATGTCTAAATTGAAAAGAAGTACAGTTTCATCGGGGTGTGAGTTTACTAATGGCACATGTGCAGTTTTCCACTACGTAGTGCAATGATTATAATGCAATTATATATGTCAGTGTGAATGCAATGTGAGTTGACTACAGGAGTGACTGTGAACTGGTGGGAACAGGATGTGGTGTGAAAGCAGAGTGACCTTGTGCTGCTGGCGAAGGAGCTCCATGAGCTAGTTGTACTGCTCAGTGGTGTGGGGTGAGACTGCAGAGCCACTGGCCTGGGCCAGGGAGTATTCATTCTCAGCCACTGGAGCACCAGGCACCTGGTAAGGGATAGAGGTAAAGAGAGAGAAAGAGTGAGAGAGAGAGAGAGAGAGAGATGTTGGGTGTGGATGGTTTGGAACTCCCTCATGGCTGCGTGTATTCTCTGTCCCTCTCCTAATAGGTATGCTGCCATAGCTTACACCTGTCGGGACTATCTGTATATTTCCTATGCTCTTCTGCTCTCACATGATGCTACTGGCTATAGCACTGTTTTTTTCTGACTACATGTTCTCTTCCTCATTCTGACTTCCTGTTTTGCTGACTTCCTGTTTGCCATTTGAACGCGACGCGTGCTGTAGCCACTACTGCTCCAAATTGTACTTTTCCCTGCTATTTCACCGCCCGCATTTTCTGCATTTTTACACTGGTTTAAACACAAAACTATTTTCTATTTTTTAAACTTTTTCGGTTACTCCTGACCAATCAACTTATACGGTAAGCACAAACGATGGCTGCTTCTTCTCCTCCTTTTTGCTCTGGTTGTAGCATGTATAGTCTTAGCTCTCCTGCCGATGTTACCGATAAAGTTAATTTTACATGCCATAAGTGTGAGCTTAATTTAGCGTTGGCGGAGAGGATAGTTGAGTTAGAGGCCCGCATCCGGACTCTCAGAGAGATTAAGGATCATGAGAGCTTTATTCAGTCGTGTGTAGCTACGCCGGATGCACCTGTGAGAGCTTCTCCCATCGCACCAGCAGAAGGGCCGACACAGCACGGCCAATTTGTCACGGTTCGGCGGGGACATAGTTGTTGGCCTAAGCCGGCCGTACACCACCCAACTCACGTTTCAAATAGATTCTCCCCACTCACACCTATTGAGGAAAAAGAGAAAGCTCTTATCATTGGCGATTCCATACTTCGAAACGTGAGAATAGCGTCTCCAGCGACCATAGTCAATTGTATTCCGGGGGCCAGAGCTACCGACATTGAATCCAATTTAAAAGCGCTGGCTAAAAGTAAACGTAAATTTTCCAAAATTGTTATCTACGTCGGCGCTAATTATGTCCGGTTGAGGCAATCGGAGATCACTAAAACAAATTTTGTCTCGTTGTGTAAATTGGCAAACGAGATGTGTCGGGAAGTAATAGTCTCTGGCCCCCTCCCAGCTCATAGAAGTGACGAAATCTACAGTAGATTAACGTCGCTAAATCGCTGGCTGACTGAGTGGTGTACATCAAATAGCATAGGGTTTGTTAATAATTGGCCTACGTTTTGGGGAGAGCCTGGTTTACTGAAGAGAGACGGACTCCACCCGAGCTGGAGGGGTGCTCTTCTTTTATCTAATAACAGAGGCCATAGTCTGAATCAGCGAAATTGACATTCAAGAGCTACAGCCAGGCAGCAGACAGACGGTCTTAAACAATTGTCTGCAAGTTTCCCTGAGCTCGTGACTAGTTTCCACCCCAGTTCCCACATAATTGAGACTGTGTCTGTTCCACGTAGAAAAAAACGTAGTCTATTGAAACTCAAACCCTCTCGTGGGATTTTTTCTAATAATCTGATAAGGACCAACACGAACCATCGTATTGCAAATGCTAAACCTAATTTCGATAGAAATATCCTTAAAATTGGGTTGCTAAATATAAGATCACTAGCTCCTAAAGCTGCCCTTGTGAACGAACTGATCACTGATTATAAATTTGACATTTTAAGTTTGACGGAGACTTGGCTTAGACCTGATGAATACATAGCATTAAATGCATCCACCCCGGTTGGATACTCTGCTTGTCACAATCCTCGACAGTCAGGCAGAGGTGGTGGCGTGGCTGTTATTTTTGACACTAGACTATGCCTTACTAAGAAATCTATAAACATATTCTCTTCATTTGAAGTGCTTTCCCTGGGCTCCATACAGACTAATGTAGATAATAGATCTATATTTACTTCATCTTTTATACTAGTTACAATCTACAGACCCCTGGACCCTATGCTGCTTTCCTCTCAGAGTTTTCTGACTTTTTATCAAACCTAGCAGTTATGGCAGATAAAGTTGTGATCATAGGAGACTTTAATATTCATGTTGATAATGGAAATGATTCTCTAGTGAAGGCTTTTGCTTCTATTCTTGACTCCGTTGGTTTTGTCCAAAATGTGTCTGACTCATTGCCATCAACATACACTGGACTTAGCTTTATCCTATGGTATTAGCATTAGCAATCTAGTTGTCTCTCCTCATAATCCTGTGCTCTCTGACCATTTCCTTATTACGTTTGAAATTCACGCTACCACTGCTATTAGATCAAAACCAGTGTTCTACTTTAGTCGCTCCCTAAATTCCTCTACGATACCTAACTTTGTCAGCCTGTTCCAAGAATCATTTACTGTTAATCAGGATCCCACTAGCCTACAATCTATTGATCAGCTGACGGACAATCTAAATTACACCCTGCGCAACACTCTTGATGTTGTTGCGCCTCTCAAAAAGAAAAAAACTAGCCAAAAGAAGCTTGCACCATGGTATACTGACCACACACGTGCTCTTAAACAGGCTTCTCGCAAGTTGGAACGTAAGTGGCGATCGACTAAATTGGAAGTATTTTATTCTGCCTGGAAAGACAGTCTGGTACAGTACAAATATGCTCTGTCCTTCGCAAGGTCAACCTATTTGTCTGATCTGATTGAGCATAATAAGAATAATCCAAAATTTCTTTTGATACAGTCGCCAAACTGACAAAGAACCAGACTGAAACCAATGCTAAGCCTCCGGCAGCCTATAATAGTAATGATTTCATGAACTTTTTCTCTGAGAAGATTGAGAAAATTAGAGATGAAATTACTAAAATGGCACCTTCTGCTGTAACGGACACTGTTCAGAAAGCACAGGCTTACCAGGGTCCTATGGCTACTCTTGAGTTTTTTAGCGCTCTGGAGTGGACTGAATTTTCTAAATTGGTTATGTCCTCCAAACCATCTACTTGCCAATTAGACCCAATCCCAACAAAACTTAAAGAACTTCTTCCTGTTATGGGGCAGTCCATGCTAGACATTATTAATCTGTCTCTATCATCAGGCTATATGCCAAATTCTCAAAAAGTGGCAGTAATTAAGCCACTTTTAAAGAAACCAAACCTCGACCCAGAAAATCTCAGTAACTACAGGCCAATTTCTAATCTTTCTTTTCTCTCAAAAATTATAGAGAAAGCCGTAGCTCAGAGACTGACTTCATTCCTGACATCAAATGACATCTATGAAACTTTTCAGTCAGGATTTAGGCAACACCATAGCACTGAGACTGCTCTTATTAAAGTTGTCAATGACTTACTGATATCAGCTGACCGTGGATGAGTCTCTATTCTTGTGCTTTTGGACTTAAGTGCTGCGTTTGACACAATAGACCCCCAAACTCTTCTGAGCAGACTTGAAAACCTAGTTGGACTGCATGGACAGGCACTCTCCTGGTTTAAGTCCTACCTGTCAGATAGGTATCAATTTGTGCAGTTAAATGATGAGCCCTCTGCTCTCATCAAGGTGGAATATGGTGTCCCTCAAGGTTCTGTTTTGGGGCCATTATTGTTCTCCCTTTACATGTTGCCACTTGGTGATGTCATTCGTAAACATGGCGTACATTTTCACTGCTACGCAGATGACACACAATTATACCTATCAATGAAACCTGGCGAAGGACAATTCGAACAGTTGGAGGCCTGTTTTAAAGACATAAAAGACTGGATGTCAGATAATTTTCTATTGTTGAATACTGATAAAACAGAGATGTTGGTCTTGGGGCCCAAAAAACCTCAGAAGAGGGTTATCTGATTTATCTCTTAATCTGGATGGTTGCTCTGTTGCTGCAAGTTTGGTGGTAAAAGACCTTGGTGTTACTATAGATCCTGGTCTCTCATTTGATAGTCATATCAAAAACATTTCCAGAATAGCCTTTTTTCACCTGAGGAATATTACCAAAATTAGGGGCTTCCTGTCATTAATAGATGCAGAAAAATTGGTACATGCCTTTGTTACATCTAGATTAGATTATTGCAATGCATTACTGTCTGGCTGTTCCAATACCTCACTCAGGAGCCTACAACTTGTACAGAATGCTGCTGCAAGGATCCTGACTAGAACAAAGAAATATGAGCACATTAGTCCTGTGTTAGCGTCACTCCACTGGCTTCCTATAAACTATCGTGTAGACTATGTCACGGGGCCGGTAGATGTGGAACCAAATGCGGGTGAGAGAGAGAGAGAGATCCGGAAGCAGTGACGCGATTAAAGCCGATTTTAATGCTTAATCGCACAGGACAGAAAACAAAACAGTGTCTGAACAAGACACGTAAAAATATAAATAACCAAACCAAAAGCAACAACGAGAAAAACAAAACACAACTAGCGAAACTGAACAATCCAAAACGTATACTAAACAACACGTAACAAAGCTAAACATAGGCTTACGAATAAACAAACAAGAAAACACGAACACGAACAAGAACAAGAAACACGAAAGCTTTAGCGAGCGAGAGACAATTGGCAACAATAGTACAGAGAACAGAAACACAAATCTAGCAAAATGTCCAAGCACTGAACAACGAGAATCCCGGAGTATAAATGTTCTCACGGTAAATTGTTTCCAGCCGTCGGTAATGACCTGGCTAGATTCTTGGCATTCCTCACGCTTCTCCTAATAGCTTGATTCGTGACAGACTATAAGGTACTCCTCTTAACTTATAAGGTGTTGCATGGACTTGCACCCTCTTACTTGACGGATCTACTTCATCCATACAATCCCCCACGTTCGCTTCGCTCACAAGATGCAGGCAACTTGGTAGTCCCTAGAATATCAAAAAATACAGCAGGTGGCAGAGCTTTCTCCTATAGAGCTCCTTTACTGTGGAACAATCTACCCGTCTCTGTGAAGGAGTCAGACACGGTCTCAATCTTCAAGTCTAGATTAAAAACACATCTCTTTAGTCTCTCTTATAGTCATTAGGTGCAGATGTGGAGGGGGCGTAGCAATAGAGCCCTCTGGTGCAATGAGCTGTCCTTACTGTCACCAATCATAAGTGATGATCCGCCCCTATCAGGACTGCTGATGATGTGGTGGGATGGTCTCTGGCTGCGTGCTCCCTGTGCCACTCACCTAATTAGCCCTAGATTACTTCTGCTGGTGCAAAAGTGTTATCACTACTCTTTCCCCTGATCCGGTGTGATATTTATCATAGTCATAATTGTACCTTTCCTCTTTTCTCCCCGGCTTCGTGGCACCTGCCTGGAGCTCACCTGCCCCAGAGTCAACCCCCCACCCCTGCCATGTGTTAGCCGGATGCCGCTGGCCCAGACCCTAGCTGCTGGTTCCATCCCCCGCCCTGCCCTGGTATCTGGAGGGATGAGGTCCACCCCACCCCTACACTGCCTCATGAGCCTCAAGGACTATTTGTTTTGTTTTTCTCTATAACCCACAATTTTCCAGGAGTTCATCTCGACCGCCTTTTAAGGGGTCAGGGAATAATTTTCCAGTCTCCCACACTGGTCCCAATGGTTTTCAGGTTTTTTGATTCCCTCTGGAAAATGCCAATTGTGAAGCGCTGTGTGAAAACCTGTTTGTAAATGGCGCTATACAAAAATAAAGATTGATTGATTGATTGATTGATTCTCTGCCTCGCCCTTTGACTTGGGGGCAGGTGCCCTGGATCTGGACCCCTTTCACATGGTTTAGCCTCTCCCCCACCGACTACCTAACTCGACTATCCTAAAAACAAAAAAACCCACTAAAAAACAAACTAAAAACCCATACCTCTCCCCATCGCGCCAGAGTCAACTCTGGCCGGGAGTGCCACCAGGGGCGGCGATTGGCTGTCTGCCCCAGGGAGGGGGGGAGGGAAGCCGACAGGACATTCGCTGCGCACAGCAGTGGCTCGGAGGAGATGATGCTCTGCCTTCGTCACTACCGGTCGCAGGACTACGGCAGCAAACTCACATTGCTAGGGGGGATTGACATAAAATAGCGGGTGTAATTGGCTACTAAATTGGGAGAAAATGGGATGAAATCTGAAACAAAATCTTAAAAAAAACAAAACATACCTCGACAAAACATGGTAAATTTTTTACCAATTCATAATCGGCATGCTCCACCCAAAGGCAAGCAGCCAGCAACCCCCCTAGCATCTGGACAGGGTCTACCAAAATAAACAGTACATTAATGCAAAAATCTCACAAAAGGACAAAACCCACTATCCTGGGGCCTTGTACGACCCCTGGTACAGCCAGTTCTAACAACCTCTCCCGCAGGTGACAGAGTGAAGGCTCTATCGCTAAGCTGTACAATTGTCCTGAAATTGGACAACCTTACCTGAACAGGGATTGAGCCACTTGATGAGCCAGCCTCACCTCTACCTCAACCATGCATGATAACCGAGCATACAGCAATGAGAAAAACTATCCCCAAAACCAAAAGCCTTAAGTGCTGAAAATAAATAAATAGTCCACCCTGTCAAATGTGTTTTCTTGGACAGAAAACCCATATTGAGATTATAAAATCTAAAACATCTCTAATAAGAAAAATATTGTCCATAATAGAGTGATTAGGTACACAATAGGATTGGTCTTCATCACCCAAATACCTCTTTAACCTACTGTATTTGAAAGGCATTTGGACAATAGGTTGTAGCCTGTGTAGAGTAATGCCACAGGGCACAAGTTCTTTGAAAGTCCCAAATTCCCCTTGTTTGGAAGAAGGGAAAGTGCAGCACGTTGGCATGAGAGAGAAAGTGAGCCCTCCCTGGAAGACTCACAAAAAAACTCATACATGTCCTCTCCAACACCATGTTTATAAAATTCAGATGGCAAAGTATCAATACCAGGGGCACAGCCTGATGTGAGCTGTTGCACCACAGTGACTGATGTCAGAGTCTAAATCAGCCTTTTGCTCCAGGCGCAGCTGAGGCAGACCCGGCAGCAGCTCAGCAGCACACGCAGGATCACAGTCTTCACATGCAGAATCACAGTCTTCACATGC
Organism: Aldrovandia affinis; assembly: GCA_029706075.1. Taxonomy (NCBI): domain Eukaryota; kingdom Metazoa; phylum Chordata; class Actinopteri; order Notacanthiformes; family Halosauridae; genus Aldrovandia; species Aldrovandia affinis. The sequence continues at coordinate 90,677 of JAINUG010000239.1, forward strand.
AGGATCATAGTCTTCCACCCCGTAGAGCTCAGAATAAAACTCTACAGTGTGCCAACGCATCTCCACAGGGTTAGTGGTTACTCTCCCATCAGGAAGACAAAGACAAGCCATTTGCTTATGTTGTGCCTGTGACCACTCCAGGTTGAAAAAAAAAAGCACTCGGTGCATCCATGTCTGCAAGTCCCATGCCATGGCCCCTTTAACCCTCTCATGCAAGAAAAAACGTTGTTCTGCTCATGCAAAGATAATTTTGGGCCAACAGTGACTGTTCTATGGCAGCAATTTCACCACCGCTATATCATTCCCCGCTGACCACTTTCCACACCCGCACAGGGCACGCTGTCGTCAGTCGTTCGAGAGAGAGGTACTTCAGAATCCATGCAACCAACTTGCCACAGCCTCAACCCCCCTCAGAGGAAACAGACTGAAGGCTGCTGCTCAGAGGCCACCGAGTGCAATTCCAAAACGATGTCAGTAGAGGAACCCTGCGATTCCTCTGGCCGGGGCTGCACCGCTAAAGCCGGCATCCCACTGCCCTCGCCAGTATCCCCGGAAGTTGGAGGGACAGGGCCTGCTTCAGCATTTATGCCCGCTGGATGGATATGCATGCCTCTTATAACCTACTGTATATCCCAACACTCAAAACATTGTATACTACCCATACCCTTACCCATCCAGAAACATAAATACCTGTCTCCTAAAAGACAGTACGTGCTTTAAAGATTGGTTCTTACATCCAAGAGAAATCCTTTTGATCACACTTGCAAACTTCAAAAAAATGCATCAGCTCTCTCTCCAAAGCATCATTGGGATGAAACGGTGGCACATTCAAAATGGTAGTCCTAGTAGATGGGCAGTAAAGTGGCGCAACCTGAATTAATTCCCCATTCACCAGGACACCATTCTCAAACATGCGATTCACTAATCGCTCCGTTTTGAGAAAAACATCAACTTCTTTATTCATCTGTGAAGCAGATACAATATTTTCATGGCCAACCACAGCAAGGAGAATGTCTTCCACTATAACACTAGGATCAGGTATACAGCTGAAACCATGGCGGAGAGACAGGGATGACATATCATCATCTGCAAGAGATGCCATCCCTATCAAAATGCAACCTGCGGAAACCCATGCAAATCCAGCCAGCAAACACCAGAATAAAACTGGGGCAAAAAGTTACCAAATCATGTACTTTGGGACAGAAAAGTGGGGAAAGGGGAAACCAGCCAGCACAACCCAATACAACTCAACACAATAGCACCCAACTCACAGCATGCAGAGAGAGAGAGATTTAAAATCAAATCAAATCAGAACAAAATCAGATCAAAATCAAAAAGAAACCATGCATCAAAAAAGACCAAAAGCAACAGAAAATCAAGCATCAGAATCATAAAGAGAAACAATTAAGCTATAAATAAAATGTCTGTCCTCCCCAGAGTACACAATGCTCTACTGCATCCATTTTTCTTCCAGGTTATTGGTTGAACTATGGAACCTCAATTTCAGTTTAATTTGTTTCTTTAACATTGACATAAATAAAAACCCTACATCTTTTCTTTTCTGCTTATTGTAAATTGACATTTGACCTGCCATGTACATTACATTACATTACATTACAGGCATTTGGCAAACGCTCTTATCCAGAGCAACGTATAACAAAGTGTTAACCGTAGTCAAGAACAGTTTAGCTGAAAGCCACCCTAGTGGGAAGTACAGTTCCTGGGTGCTAGGAGCAACCACATAGTTAAACTAGGACCCTGTAGGTAAATCTGCAATCAATGCAGAAAATAATGCCTAAGCCTAATACAATACATAAATAAGTAGACATGTGTAAAACTAAGCAACTATGTCCCTAAGTTAACAAAAAACGGACTACGGGGAGAGGTGCACCCTGAAGAGGTGAGTCTTCAGTCGTCGCTTGAAGGTGGCCAGGGTCTCAGCTGTTCTGACTTCCACAGGAAGGTCATTCCACCATCGTGGAGCCAGAACCGACAGGAGACGTGACTGGGAAGCGCAGGTGCGGAGGGGGGGAGGTGCTAGGCGTCCTGAGGTAGCAGAATGGAGTGGTCTGGCAGGTGTGTAGGGTTTGAAGATCTTGAGGAGGTATGTTGGGGCTGATCCCTTGACTGCCTGGTATGCTAGGACCAATGTCTTGAATTTGATGCGAGCTATAACAGGCAGTAAGACTGAAAAAGAGAGAGAGGTGAATGTCCAGACAACAAGGGATATAGGGAATTTAAAAAATGTGGAGAAGGAGAGTAAGGAAGTGGAGGAAAGAAAGTTATGAAGAGGATCAGGTCAAGGAGAGAAAAATAAGAGCAGAAAATTGAGGGTAGTAAACTTGGTCAGACAGAAACAGCAGGAGAACTTAAAGTACCACTGCCTCGGGCCATTCCTTCCCCATTTCCTTCCTTCATCTGTTACGCTAAGAGCCTCCTGATCACACAGACAGAGAGGCAGTGTGGGATGACATCCAATAACTTCCCCCTGCTACCACGGGCAATCTTAATTATCTTGGTGATGTCAACGGGCAGCCCCCCCTTGGCGGTGGTGATCATGTGATACAGGCCCTTGGCGTGGCAGAGGTGGAGTGCTGCACCCTGCATGTCGTTCATCTGCTTGGAGCACAGTGCTGCCCACACAAACTGCTGCCTCCTGGCCAAAATGAAGTTCAGCTGCTGCTGTGGTGAAGGGCCAATCAGACACAGTCTCAGACATACAGAGAATAACCCCACCCCCATGCAGCACATACTGTCGGCAATGCCCAGTGAAGATACAGCGATGTCTCCAACACCACTGCCATGGACACAGGGCAGCAAACACTGTGACCTGGATCTAATCAACATTTGTCCTGAACTTTGTTTGTTTGTTTCTTTAGTGGGTATCTTTAGTAGGATATGTCAGTCATGCTAATAGGGGCAGTTTTGGAAAACCAATGTGTGTTTTTGTTTTTCCACAAGTAGCCTAGCTTATGTTGTTTTAATTTATTAATTATTTTATTGTGCAAACCATTACGTATAGCCTAAACAATGTCTTCAATCAGGTAATACAACTACAACAGCATCTACTACTACTACTACTACTACTCTTTACAAACACTATTACAGGAATACAAACCACCATGAAATCGCCAAACTGTGTTTGTGAAGAAACAGAAACCAACATGAATTAAGTTAAAGTTGAAGACAAATCTTAATTGAATTCAGGCCTGTTACACACAGAAGGTACTACTGAGGGATGTCACAACAATTCTACAATAACAACAAGAACACACTGATAACATGACAGTTCAGTTATAAAACACATGATTATACTGTACTCTGTATGTAATGTTTTCTATGTATACACTACATACTAAACATGCAGTAGGTAGCTCTCACATAAAAGGACACAGAGCACCTGTGTGACCACACACCCACCTTTGGGTCCCAGTTTGAAGCTTTGACTGGGGGCCATGGGGTCCCAGGGGCCCTCAGACTTGGGGAAGGAGGAGCTGGGGCTTTAGCTTGATTAGAGGCCAGTTTCACTGCTGGCTTCAGAGTCGGACGGATACAACAAAAGAACCAAAGCAACATTTTCAATTTTACAACAGCCATATCAATAGGCACAGTACAAAAGTCGACTTGCGACAGTACCTAGTTAGTTAAATAAAGGTTGGAAAAAATTAGATATCCTTTTTGCAGTGACGAGCTGGGGAATCAAAGTATGTAGAGAATACCAGGGGTTGTGTAGCCAATCAAATGTAAGAAATTAGGAGACCAGGGGCCTCATTTATTTAAAAAAAGTTGCGTAGAAACCATCCTACATTTGATCTAAGATCATTTCTGAAATGTGCGTACGTGTGATTCAGAGAAAATGAACGTACTCAAAAAAAATGTGCGTACGCCACTCCCCCAGATATGAAATCTCTAAATCACAAATGATCTTGAAATTGTGCGTAGCTGAATGGTTTTAGATCTCCGCCTTGTAAACGCTGCCTAATTAATATCATTAGCATATAAAGGAGCTTGAATGAAAACCCAAATCCTCTACTTGATAATGGCGAGCTGCAAGAAAAATTATTTTAGCGAGGCCGAAATCGAGGTCCTGTTGACGGAGGTGCAGATGCGTGCGGGGACGCTTTTTGGGAGCCTTTCCAGTGGCTTTACCAGTAAAACCAAGTATGTGGTGTTTTACACGTGTGGAACCATAACATGTATATTAAATACATTTCCTTCAAGGATATGTCAGTTATGCTAATAGGGGCAGTTTTGGAAAACCAATGTGTGTTTTTGTTTTTCCACAAGTAGCCTAGCTTATGTTGTTTTAATTTATTAATAATTTTATTGTGCAAACCATTACGTATAGCCTAAGCAATGTCTTCAATCAGGTAATACAACTACAACAGCATCTACTACTACTACTACTACTACTACTACTACTAATAATAATAATAATAATAATAATAATAATGAGGAAACAATTAGGCAGCAGATGACATGTTGGCGCTCTGAGATTTCTGAATACATTTTACATTACATTTATGTTTTAAGCATTTAGCAGATGCTCTTATCCAGAGCGACTTACAAGATGCATAAATACATAGTAGGAACAATCATAGTTCGTGCAAGAGATCAGTGCAGTAATACAGCGATAAACATCATTGCAGGCAGCTGCGTGCCATACCTGTAGCACTGGGAAGGAAAAAGTTAGTAAATGTATTTTTTTTAAATATTTCTTTTTATGGAGTAAGCAGGGGTATATAGTGTTGAGCAAGTAGGCAGTGGTGATGACAAGTAGCTATATGTACAGAATTCAGTGGTAGTGAAGTCTGAAAAGGTCTCTTGTGGAAGATCGCAAGTGATTCCGCGGGCCTGACCGATTGCGGATGGTCGTTTCACCAGCGAGGGGTTAGGACAGAGAAAAGACGAGACCGTGAATACCTGCAGTACTCCAACATTGCCACAAGGAAACGTGCGTACGCCAAGTTGGAACCTGGGGCCTCATTTATAAAAAGTTGCGTAGAAACCATCCTATATTTGATCTAAGATCATTTCTTAAATGTGCGTAAGTGTGATTCAGAGAAACTGAACGTACGCACAAAAGACCGTGCGTACGCCAGTCCCCCAGATGTGAAATCTATGAATCGCAAATGATCTTGAAATTGTGCGCAGGTGAATGGTTTTAGATCTCCGCCTTGTAAACGCCCCCTAATTAATATCATTAGCATATAAAGGAGCTCGAATCCAAACACAGAAAAATTATTTTAGCGAGGCCGAAATCGAGGTCCTGTTGGCGGAGGTGCAGATGCGTGCAGGGACGCTGTTAGGGAGCCTTTCCAGTAGCTTTACCAGTAAAACCAAGTACGTGGCATGTTAGTCTGTAGCCCAGGCTGTGAACAAGGTGCGGGGGCAGCAAAGGTCCCTGAAGGACGTAAAGAAAAAGTTGTCTGATTTAAAACTAAGGTCAAAATCTCGAATAACTCGTTCCCTTCTTATTGCGCGGTTGGCGATATCTTCGAGAAGTGACAATGCTACCATTCTTCCTCTTGAAAACCACTGCATTATTGGACATTTTATAGCCTACAGATTGACCTAAATGTTTTACGGAACTATAATATTTATTAAATCAATTTCAAGGATGTGTCAATTGTGCTAATATGGGTAGTTTTGGGAAAACCAATGTGTGTTTTTGTTTTGTTTTCCACAAGTAGCCTAGCTTATGTTATTTTAATTTATTAATACATTTATTGTGCAAACCATTACGTATAGCCTAAGCAATGTGTTCAATCTGGTAATAATACTACTACTACTACTACTAGGCTACTACTACTAATAATAATAATAATAATAATAATAATAATGAGGAAACAATTAGGCAGCAGACGACATGTTGGCGCTGTTAGATTTCCGAATACATTTACATTTTAAGCATTTAGCCGACGCTCTTATCGAGAGCGACTTACAATATGTACATTATTACATGGTAGGAACAATCATAGTATGCGCAAGAGATCTTTTTTTTATTTTTATGGAGTAAGCAGGGGTATATAGTGTTGAGCAAGTAGGCAGTGGTGATGACAATTAGCTAGATGTACAGAATTCAGTGGTAGTGGAGTCTGAAAAGGTGGGTTTTGAGTCTCTTGCGGAAGATCGCAAGTGATTCCGCGGTCCTGACCGATTGCGCAAGGTAGTTCCACCAGCGAGGGGTCAGGACAGAGAAGAGACGAGACCGCGAATACCTGCAGTACTCCAACATTGCCACAAGGAAACGTGCGTACGCCAAGTTGAAACCTGACGTGGAGGTAAGTACTTTTCCACGTCAAAGACCGTTTTTATAAATCTGAACTTTGACGTGGATTTGAGCGTACGCACGTTCTAAGATCAAATCTGTGCGTAAGTACGTTTTATAAATGAGGCCCCTGATGTGGAGCTAAGTACTTTTCCACGTCAAAGACCGTTTTTATAAATCTGAACATTGGCGTGGATTTGAGCGTACGCACATTCTAAGATCAAATCTGTGCGTAAGCATGTTTTATAAATGAGGCCCCAGATGTAGAATCTACTTTTTGTGGGAATTTGTCCAGGACACCAGGGTTAACGCCCCTACTCATTCAAAAAGATGTGTTATCTTTAATAACCATTGTGAGTCAGGTGAGACCTTGGTTTAATGTCTCATCTGAAGGACAGCATCCTCTACAGCACAGTGCCCCCATCACTGTAATCTATTTGGTCCAGAGGGAAGACTGCCCCCTACTGGTCCACCAGCACCTCTTCCGGCAACAACTTAATTTTCCCAGGAGGTCTCCGATCCATGTTCTAACCAATCCCACACCTGCTATTTATGCGGCTTTAAGCTTTAGGTGGCTATAAGTTAGCAGAAAAGAACATACATGATGACTGCCTCTTTCTCAGTCAAGTTTTAAATGCTACCCTCTACACTTCATCTCTGTGGTCATAATGAAGCCCAATCTGCATGCCTGTATTAGCCTGTTCTCTTTTCAAGTGCCATGTGTCACAGATTGAAATGGCCCAAAAAGTGAGAGAGGGGCATGAGAGCAGCAGGTGCTGAAGGGAAATATTAGATCCAAATGACCATCCAAGCATTACCAGAAGCCATTCGCTTTTCTTTTTGCATTTGGTTTCTGTTAATCATGCCTTCCAGTGCATCACATTTAATAGCACATGTATGCTTGTTCCTTGTTAATCATTTTTCTCCCTCCCTCCTAGAACTAACATGCAATCGAAATGTCTCCTACCTTTGGCACTTCTTCCCCTTGCTCCTCCTCTTCTTCCTCATCTACATCTTGAGTGGCCAGCTTTAGGGCAGCCTCCAGCACCCCTGTGAAGCTCTGTTCCCCTCTCTCTGACACCTGAAGGGGTGGGCACCCTGAGAGTGGGGTATGGTCACCACAGGTAAAGGCTGACTGGATAGGCTTGTGAACAGATGGACAGACTAATACAAAGGGATAGATAGATACAAGCAGAAGGGCAGTTTACCAGGAAGGACAGGAAGTTCGGATAGACTGGCAGGGCGTCCAGCATTGTGAGATCGGATGGCATCTTGGTATTGCTGTAGGAGAGAGAGAAAAGGAGAGGTGATGGAGAGTAAGGAGGTTCAAAGAAGTAAAAATAAGTGGGGCAGAAAGTGAGAGCATGAGGAAGTCAGAGTCAGCGGTTCAAATACTTTTTTACATGGTACACCAAGCACATGTTTATTGTTATAATCTATCACTGCCTGTTCCACAGTGAATGTGTCAAACCCTGTTGCAATAGATGGAAGTTGAAATTTGGGGAAATTTCACCTCTGTGAACATCGCCCCCTGTCTTTATGAAGTGTGTTAAAAAAAAGTAGAGCACGGCGCAGCAGCTTGGGGGGTCCAGGGCCACCCCGGAGAAAGATTTTGGCCATACAATCCCACATATGGTGGCCTCTGGCACATTCGAATGCCACTATTCCATCATATACACTGATCTTAATTATTGCATATAAGCCAGCATATTTATTCACTGACACATTCACTGTAAGGCACTGTATATCAAGACATGCCACAATGATGGTTAATGTATTGTTTTACTAGCAACATCAAATTAGCATATGGATGGTAAAGTATGAGCCATGACAAGAACTTATTTGAAAAAATAATCATGTATTTACCATCACACACAAAACCAGCAGCACATTACAAACAAATATTTAACCCATCCGCCCCAACAGTACAGAGAAGAGAGAGAGAGAGAGACTTTTGGCGCCTTTATTGACACTTCTCATGCCATTTTCTAAAAAACTTTCAAAAAGGTACAATATACAATATTAATCCACAAATTACAATAAAGAGAGAGAGAAGAGAGAGAGAGTCAAAAGGGAATCCAGAAATGAAATAGTAAAACTTCCATTGTTCAATCAACTGGCTTAACTATAAACACCAACACTGGCCTGATGACATTATCTGCTGGTGCAGATCTCAATGCGCATGTTTTGTTGTTGGATCTTCCACGCTTTCACGTTTTGGATACTCCATGTTTCCGGAGTGCAGTCTTCCCACTAGCCTTGCCTGGTGCGGCGCGGCCGTGTCCAGACGCCGTCGTGGTAGCTCCGCGGAGATTGTGCGTTTTTTTAGTTTCTATGGTTGTTTTTAATATCTTTCTTTGCGCAAATACATCGGCACTAACAACATACAGACGCAGCACACTTTTGGACATAAACCTTTCCGCACAACAAAGGGTTTTGTCCACTTTTTCCTTTGACCTAGCGTGGCCGGCAGAGATTGTACGAGCGAGCCACAACAACAACAGTGGAGACGCATCTACGGGGAGACGAAGGAGAAAACATCGGGGAAAACGGAGCGGACTGAGAGTTCAAGCCCACCGTCCACCTCTGCCCAGCATTCTTCTTGCTAACGTCCAGTCTCTGGAAAATAAGTTGGATGATGTTAGGGCGAGGATTAGATTCCAACGGGACATGAGGGATTGTAACATCTTTTGTCTGACGGAAACATGGCTGACCCCGCTGGTGCCGGATCGAGCCATATGCCCAACCGAGTCCTTCTCTGTCTTCCGTGCGGATAGAACGGAAGAGTCCGGCAAATCTAAGGGTGGAGGGGTTTGCTTCATGATCAACAACAAGTGGTGCAACCCCAAGGACATTAAGACTCTTTCTCGTTCCTGCTCGTCGAACCTGGAACATCTGACGATCTCATGCCGTCCATTCTACCTTCCCCGGGAGTTCAGCTCGGTCATCACCACAGCCGTCTACATACCACCACATGCGGACACCGACGTAGCACTATCGGACCTACAGGATGTGTTATATCGGCATCAGAACAAGCATCCCGACGCGGATATGGTGGTGGCTGGGGACTTTAATAGGGCGAACCTAAAGAAAGTCATACCGAACTTTCACCAGCACATTACGTGTGCTACCAGAGGGGAAAAACGTTGGACCACTGCTATACGCCATTCAAGAGAGGCTACAAGGCTGTCTCTCTACCTCCGTTCGGCAAATCAGACCATGCCGCCATTTTCCTGCTGCCGGAGTGTAAACAAAGGATAGCACGGGAAGAGGTAGTGACGAGGGACGTAAAGCGGTGGTCTGACCATTCAGAGGCTGAGCTACAGGACGCTCTGTGCGACGTCGACTGGGACATGTTCCAATCCAGTTCCAGGGACGTCAGCGAGTTTACGGAAGTAGTAACGAGCTTCATAGCAACGCTAGTGGACACCATCGTCCCCCACGGTCGTTGGGACGAGTTTGGTCTTTTCCTAACCAAAAACCGTGGGTTGATAGATCCATCCGCGACGCTTTGAATGCCCGCACTGCTGCCTATAACTCCGGTCTTGTATCTGGCAACATGGATGAGCACAAGGCAGCGTCCTATGGACTGAGAAGGGTGGTGAAGGAGGCCAAGAGGAGGTACAGAGACAGAGTGGAGTCGCAGATGGAGCAGCGCGACACCAGACGCCTATGGCGGGGGCTACGGACTATAACAGACTACCAGGGCAGACCCCCCGCAATTGTGAGTGCCGACGCATCCCTAGCGGACAACCTGAACTCATTTTATGCACGGTTTGAGGCTAGCAACAACAGCGCTAGCTCGCCGGCTAACAACAACACTGCTAGCATAGCCGAAGTGAGTTCTACCGCTGGGGACGTACACACGCTCTCGGTGACCGAGCACAGTGTGAGGAGGGCTCTAACGAGGGTGAACACCAGGAAAGCTGCTGGTCCAGATGGCATATCTGGGCGAGTACTGAAGACCTGTGCTAACCAGCTAGCTCCAGTGTTCACCACTATATTCAACATCTCCCTGGCTGAGTCTGTGGTCCCCGCCTGCTTCAAGAGATCCACTATTGTCCCTGTGCCCAAGAATGCTTCTCCAGCATGCCTGAATGACTATCGACCGGTGGCCCTCACCTCGGTGGTCATGAAATGCTTCGAGAGGCTGATTAAGGAATACATCTGCGCCTTCCTCCCTTGCTCCATGGACCCTCTGCAGTTTGCTTATCGTCCAAACAGATCCACGGATGATGCTGTCTCCCAGGTACTGCACACCACACTCTCTCATCTGGACAGCCAGAAGGGGGGCTAGGTGAGATTGCTGTTCATTGATTATAGTTCAGCTTTCAACACCATAGTCCCCACCAGACTGGCTGGCAAGTTGATTGAGCTGGGACTGAACACCCCCCTGTGTGCCTGGATCCTGGACTTCCTGACCGCCAGGCCCCAGGTGGTCAGGGTGGGCAGACACACCTCCAACCCTCTCACCCTGAACACAGGATCCCCCCAGGGTTGCATCCTCAGCCCCCTACTGTACTCCCTGTACACACATGACTGTGTGGCCAGGTCCAGCTCCAACTCCATCATCAAGTTTGCGGATGACACAGTGGTGGTGGGCCTGATCTCCAACAACGACGAGAAGGCCTACCTGGAGGAAGTTGCTGATCTGTCACTCTGGTGCCAAGACAACAGCCTCCTCCTGAATGTCACCAAAACTAAGGAGCTGATTGTGGACTTTAGGAGGACACAACAACAGAGGACGTACTCACCATTGGGGATTAATGGGACCACTGTGGAGAGGGTGAGCAGGTATAAATACCTGGGAGTCCACATCACCGAAGATCTCACATGGACAGCACACACTGACACTCTGGTGAGAAAGGCGAGGCAGCGCCTTTACCACCTCAGGCAGCTGAGGAAATTTAAAGTCTCCCGGAGGATCCTTCAGTCCTTCTACTCTGGAGCTGTAGAGAGCATCCTGACCGGAAGCATCACTGCCTGGTTTGGCAATAGCTCTGCTCAGGACAGGAAGGCTCTGCAGAGAGTAGTGCGTTCGGCTGAACGCACTACTGGAACTACACTCCCCACCCTGCAGGACTTACACACCAGGAGGTGCAGAACCAGAGTCTGCAGGATCATGAAGGATCCTCACCACCCCAACAACGGACTGTTTCAGCTGCTGCGGTCAGGCAAGCGCCTCCGTAGTCACACTGCCAAAACAGAGAGACTGAGACGGAGTTTCTTTCCTCAGGCCATCAGGACTGTGAACTCTGACCTCACCAGGGCCCCCACCAAGACACACACACTGCCCCTCTTATGCACACCCACACACACACACACTTAATGACTACACATAATTTATAGTAGGTTTCCCTCCATCTCCAAGTGCTCTTACTGTATATATTGTGTTGTTTTTTATATAAGATCTCTTGCTGTAATTATTGTAATACTGTAAACATTGTGTTGTCTTTTACTGTAAATACTGTGTACTGTTGCCCTTTTGCACATTCTCGTTGAGCATTGCCACTTTTCATTTCACTGCACACCCCGTGTGTGTATGTGACAAATAAAAATCTTGAATCTTGAATCTTGGTTCCCTAATTTTGCTGAAGCAATTCAGTGAAAAGGTGTTTCCTTGAACTTGGACAGTCTCCTGCAACCAGCTCCATCTAAACCGATTCTTGACCCCCTCGTCAATAGATTTTACTTCAGGGCTGTTCAGTGCTAGCCTGGCCATGAGTCCATGTATGCTGGAAATCAAGAATAATGGAAATTATATTTAGAACAGTGGTGGGCCGTCAGGGCCTGCAAGGCCTTCTCTGCTGGCCTAAAAAATATCTGAATCACAGACTGATGTTAATTATATTTTGTCCATGAATACTTATTAAATAATTCCAAATGGTCTGTTCGCTTCCTTTCATAGCTGTTCCCCTGGTTGCGCTGCATCCAGAAGTGTATTTTCATATTAAAGCATTTAACCAATCACATTTCAGCCATCATTTGATGCCAGGGTCAAAGAAATCTGCCTGGAGGCCTTCACAATCCGTTCTGCAGGCCCTGTAGCATAAAATAAGTGTTGATCAAACTGTTGCTTCAACCAATCAGATTTTGAGTTGGGGACACGAAGGCCTTCTAGAAGGCCTAGGTAACGTCAGCGTATTCACACCCTTTGATTGGATAGTCAGAGAGTGTCTGACTATGATGTAATGTGATTGGTTAAATGCTTTAATATGAAAATACACGTCTGGATGCAGCGCAACCAGGGGAACAGCTATGAAAGGAAGCGAACAGACCATTTGGAATTATTTAATCCATCCATCCATCCATCCATCCATTATCTAAGCCGCTTATTCCTGGTCAGGGTCGCGGGGGGCGGGCTGGAGCCTATCCCAGCATGCGTTCCAGGCGAGAGGCAGGAATACACCCTGGACAGGTCGCCAATCCATCGCAGGGCACACAAACCATTCACTCACACACTCATACCTACGGGCAATTTAGACTCTCCAATTAGCCTAACGTGCATGTCTTTGGACTGTGGGAGGAAACCGGAGTACCCAGAGGAAACCCACGCGGACACGGGGAGAACATGCAAACTCGGCACAGAAAGGTCCCCGGCCTGGATTCGAACCCGAGACCTTCTTGCTGTGAGGCGACAGCACTATCCACTGCACCACCGTGCCGCCCCGGAATTAGTTAATAAGTAGCCTATTCATGGACAAAATATAATTAACATCAGTCTGTGATTCAGACATTTGAGCAGCCCTAAAGCAAATTCAAACTTATGCCAGAAATACGACAGGGCAGGCTCGACTTTCAGCATTAGCTTCGATGGCGATAGAAAAGGACTTGATGGAACTGAAACACACGGATAATCTGTACGACAGAGTAATTGAACTCTTTTTGAGGAAAGAAAGGAGGATGGATTTTGTGTACAAATAATAAGGATTTTTGGTGAGTAAAATGTTGCTATTTTCCTAAATAATATTGCAATTTTATGAGGTTATTATTATTGATGCTTTTTTATGTGTGTCGCAGCTGTAGCACCCCGGGTTTGTTTCTTCAGTAAAGGCATTTATGCTGGATACACAAGTTATCTATCTGCGATGCAACGGCAACGGGTGTCTGCGATAGTTAGAAGCGTGAGATAATTAGTGATTAGTAGTGTTAGTAACTTAATCTAAATCCCTAATGTTAGTAGATTAGTTGGTTAGTACTATATACATCTAACTAATATATACAAAGTGTAATTAGAAAGTAAGAAGGAAGTAAAACGAGATTAGAAACGAAGACGGAAAAACCGAAACATAGAATTTCCCGAAGTGCATGACAGAACGAGAATGAAACATGACTGAAGAAAGATAAATAAACAAAGTGCAAAAACAAACCGAACAGACACTCAAAACATAACAATAAGATGGCTTTTATAGCCATAAAATAGTTATTGAGGGGTGGATTGATTCAGACGGAGCACTACTGAAGGCCTAGGCGTGAAATGCACGGCCCGCCACTGATTTAGAATGTAATAATAGTCAATTCCCTTAATTCATTTGGTCTGACAGAGAAAAGCAGGATAAATAATTTATAGTGCTATAATAACATAAACAAAGCAATCAATATCAATATAGAACTAATTTTCCATCTCCCAAGTGAGTAATTTAATGCTAAACCGTGAACTTTTTTTTACATTTGCTTTGGCAAAACCAAGGTCGTTTTTGACTCAGGCTATGTGAGGGCTGAATCCTACTGTGGACCAAATCAAATCAAATCAAGTTTATTTGTATAGCACTTTTCACAATAGAATTGTCACAAAACGCATAACAGAGGGGGAACCCAGGCCTAGACCCCCCCAAAAGCAAGCCTAAAGGCAACAGTGGCAAGGAAAAACTTGGTAGGGAGAAACCTTGGGAGGAACCAGACTAAAAAGGGGGGGAGCCCATCCTCTTCTGGCCGGCACAGGGTATGTCCAAAAAAAGACCATGTTATGGTCAGTCCAAGGTGGATCAGGGCTGAAAGACTTTGCCCCTCCTGAGTTAGGTAGTCAGCGGGGAGCGGGAAGAGGGTCCAGATCCAGGAACTGGGGTTGGCGTAGGGGGTGAGGGTTGATGGGGGCAGCCCACACTTCTCGCAGGGTCTAGGGCTCGGAGTCAGAGGCCGAGGCAGAGAAGAGAACATGCAGTCAGAAAAAAAGCAGTGCTGTAGCCAGTAGCATTATGTAAGAGCAGGGGAGCACAAGCATAGGAAATATACAGATACAGATAGCCCCAACAGGTGTAAGCTATGGCAGCATACCTATTAGGAGAGGGACAGAGAAAACATGCAGCCATGAGAGTTCCAAACCATCCACACCTGATCAAGGATAACCAGCATAACAGTGGTGGTAACACATTGAGGAGGTGACAGTATGGAAAGTTTCTCACTCAATAAGACACTAGGGCACGGCCTTCTCCATCTCTCCACCTAGACTATGTTTGGCAGTAGGCTAGGCTGAAAAGATATGTTTTTAATCTACACTTAAAAATTGAAACTGTGTCCGAATCCCTAACATGCCTTCCACAACAGAGGAGCTCTAAAAGATAAGGCTCTACCACCAGCTGTGCTTTTCAAAATTCTAGGGAGTAATAGATGGCCGGCTTCTTGTGAACGAAGTAGGCTTATAGGGGGCAATCATTTCGGTCAGATATAAAGGTGCAAGTCCGTTTACTGCTTTAAAAGTTAGCAACAGTACTTTATAATCAGCCCGATATTTAATAGGAAGCCAATGTAGTGATGCTAACACTGGCATCCCTTCCGGGATGCCTACAAACCACTCCTGCGCGCCCCATTTGGCAAATCTGACCACTCGTCCGTCTTGCTCCTGCCTGCCTATAGGCAGAAGCTGAAACGGTCACCCCCCACCACAAGAACAGTACACTGCTGGTCAGACGAGTCGGACGCCGCCCTACAGGACAGAACGAGCGGCCTGGACTGGCAGATGTTTTGTGAAGCGCCAAACAATGATGTAAACGAATACACGTCAGCCGTGTCTGGGTACGTTCTGAACTGCCTCGAACTCGACGTCCCGACAAAAACTGTCCGCACGTTCCCAAACAACAAACCCTGGCTCAACAGTGCCGTGCGAGCCGCTCTGAGAGAGAGGGACACTGCATTCGCCTCCTGAGACCAGGCAGTAGTGAAAACAGCTCACTACGAGCTCCGGAGGACGATCAGAGACGCCAAGCGTGACTACAGGGTGAAGTTGGAGGGCCAGCTTAGCAACAATGACCCACGCAGCCTGTGGCAGGGCCTGCACACCATCACAGACTTTAAAAAGAAACCCAGCACAGCTGTCGACGACGCCACCCTCCCGGACAAGCTGAACAACTTCTTCGGCCGCTTCGAGGTGAACGACAGTACGCCGTCGAGAGCACCAACCTCCGCAGACACGAGCTCCGCTGCCGTACGGAAGGAATTTATGCGCGTCAACCCCCGCAAACAGCCGGACCTGACGAGATCCCGGGTCGAGTGATCAAGGTGTGTGCGTCGCAGCTGGCTGGCCCATTCACAGACATATTCAACCTATCCCTCTCCACTGGGATAGTCCCCGCCTGCTTCAAGTCAGCCACCATTGTCCCGGTGCCAAAGAAGACCAAGGTAACAGGCTTAAATGACTGGCGCCCTGTTGCACTCACACCCATCGTGAGCAAATGCTTCGAGAGGCTAGTCAAAAAGCACATCTGTAGCCTGTTACCGCCCACCCTGGACCTCTACCAATTTGCATACAGACAGAACAGATCCACGGACGACGCCATCTCCACCGCACTCCTCACCGTCCTCACCCACCTGGAGAAGAGGAACACCTATGTGAGAATGCTGTTCGTGGACTACAGCTCAGCGTTCAACACCATAATACCCTCCAGGCTCAACACCAAGCTCTGGGACCTGAGGCTGAACCCCAGTCTCTGCGGCTGGATCCTGAACTTCCTGTCGGACCGGCGCCAGGTGGTGAGGATGGGCCCCATCACCTCCGCCCCTCTGACCCTCAACACCGGGGCCCCCAGGGTTGCGTCCTGAGCCCTCTCCTCTACTCCCTGTACACCCACGACTGTGTAGCCACGCACAGCTCCACCAGGGTGATCAAGTTCGCCGATGACACGACGGTGATAGGCCTGATCACGGACAACGATGAGATAGCCTACAGGAGAGAGGTCAGCAACCTGGCACAATGGTGTCAGGAGAACAACCTGTCTCTCAACGTTGACAAGACCAAGGAGCTCATCGTGGACTACAGGAAGGAAAGAGAGAGGCAGGAGCCCCTCACCATCGGCGGGTCCACTGTAGAGCGGGTCAGTGACTTCAGGTTCCTCGGTGTCCACATCACTGAAGACCTGTCCTGGTCCGCCCACACTGGCCACGTAGTCAAGAAGGCACAACAACGCCTCTTCTACCTCAGGCGGCTGAAGAAGTTCGGGATGGGGCCCATGATCCTGCGGGCTTTCTACAGAGGCACTACTGAGAGTATCCTGACCGGCAACATCACCGCGTGGTACGGAAACTGCTCAGGCCTCAACCGCAAGGCACTGCAGAGGGTGGTGCGGTCCGCTCAACACATCAGCGGAGGCACGCCCCTCCCCTCCATCCAGGAACTGTACAACAGCCGGTGTGCCAGCAGAGCCCACAGGATCATCAAAGACCCCAGCCACCCCAACCACAGCATGTTCCAGCTGCTACCGTCAGGCAAACGGTACCGCAGTCTCCAGGCCAGGACCAGTAGGCTCAGAGACAGCTTCTTCCACCAAGCTATCAGGCTACTGAACTCTGGCCACTAGCCTAGCTAGCCCAACTGCCAATTTTGCACTACCAGGTGGACTGAGCACAGACACACCTGCACAGACCCAGCATGCGCAGGCGACACTCGCACATGCACACGCACGCTCACGCGCGCGCGCACACACATCTGCTGCACTACCACTGAGTCTGCTATCCTGCTATTCTGTACTGTACCATATTACATTGTTACCTATATTTTATATATTTATTCATGTATGCTCATTTGCACTATCACTATTACGGGTATTACTATTTTGTTTACAATGTGTGGTTTTTCTGTGTGTATTTCTGATGCTGCGAAGTTGAGGGGCCAGGCCCAAGATTTTTACTCTGGTGTACCTAGTATCACAGATGTAACAAATAAAGGAATCTGAATCTGAATCTGAATCTGGAGTAATGTGCTCATACTTTTTGGATTTAGTCAAAATACGTGCCGCTGTATTCTGTACTAGTTGAAGACTCTTTAGAGAGCTACTAGAGGAGCCGGATAATAAGGCATTACAATACTCTAGCCTCGATGCGACAAAAGCATGCATCAAGGTTTTAGCATCCTCTAATGACAGAATGTGCCGAATTTTAGCTATGTTTCTTAGGTGAAAGAAAGCTACTCTGGAAGTGTTTTTAATATGAGTGTCAAATGTAAGGTCCTGGGCCCGTATTCACAAAGCATTTTAAGGGTAAAAGTTGGTCCTAACTGCGCAATTTAGGAGCAAGTCCGAAAAATAATGGGCGTGTCACTCATAAATTTAGGACTCCTACATTTTTGGGATAAGAGTATTTCACAAAGGGTTTGAGAGCTAAAAACAGCTCCTAAGTCCAGGAGAAGTTAGAAGCAGGCAAGAGGACTTCTAAGTCGCTAAAGACCTAAAATCTGCTGCTGCCGGCAATCGTTGTCGCAATCGCGTCAACACTGGAGATATTGAATGATACAGAGCTCATAAAAAGGTACCGCCTCAATCGCGAGGGTATTATATATATAATATTATATATATTATATATAGATACCCGCTGATTGTTTACGAGATGCAGACATGTAACCAATTGACTAGTCAGTATTCTTGGTTTCATGTTAAATCAGTGGCAGGTAGCCTACATTTGTATTTTAGAATCTTTATTAGAATATAATAGGGGTGCATCGGATCATTTGTCGGATCAGCTAAAATAATAATAACGGGACCAAAGGCGTGTTTCCACCAAAAATTGCCAGGAACTATTCTCAAGGAATTGAATGAATGATAATTTCAGTTTTTCAATTTAAGTTATTTCACTAAATCTTTATTCGAAAATTTAACAAAATACATTTTTAGATTCAGTACGCCTTAGGCGATTTAACTAGGGTGGTCTTATGCCTGAATTAATTAATAAAAAATTAAAAGATCGCTAATGTTTAAATTCTATTTAATTCGGTCGCGTTTCTAAAAACATGCCTCCCAGAAAGGCATTTAGTATGAAAAACAAAGCAAACCAAAACATATATGGTTTATATAACAGCGGCTGTATTTGTATTTCTCTATGATGGTTCAATTTAGTTATTAATCCTTGGATCATATGCGTGCCGAACCGTGGGGGTTGATCCGTACGCGAGCAGAGACCCATCCCCTATATCAGCCAATAGCTGTGGGCATTCTGAGTAAGCTCGTTCATGAGAAACAACGTCATCCTTAGCAACGACGTCAACCCCGCCCTCACTCTTAGCTTTTCTAGGAATTCCTTAGTATGAGTTTGTCTTTGCAGCTTTGTGAATAGGTTTTAAGGTGGGACTCCTAACTAAAAGGTTTTAGTGCGATATAGAAATACTCCTAGTGGTAAGATAAAATGCTTTGTGAATACGGGCCCTGATCAATAATAAAACCAAGGTTCTTAACCATAAGACTTGATGTAACTATGCAATCACCTGCATTTAACTGCAGATCCAACTTGTTCCTTAATTTTTTGGGGCCCAAAACCATCATCTCTGTTTTATCTGAATTTAAAAGCAGGAAATTTACTGTCATCCAATTCTTTATATCAGAGATACAAGCCTCTAATTGAGTGAGTTTAAGCATTTCACCTGGTTTCATTGATATGTACAGCTGTGTATCATCTGCATAGCAATGGAAATTCACACCATGTTTACGAATAACATTACCCAGTGGTAGCAAGTATAATGAGAACAGTAATGGTCCCAGCACTGAGCCTTGTGGAATATCATATTTAACCTGAGAGTAGTCAGAGAACTCTTGATCTAATTGCACAAATTGAAACCGGTCTGATAAGTATGATTTAAACCATGAGAGTGCCCGTCCACGCAAACCAACCAGGTTTTCTAGCCTATGAAGGAGAATCTGGTGGTCAATAGTGTCAAATGCAGCATTTATGTCAAGGAGCACTAGAAAAGAGACACAACCAGTATCCAATGCTAACAGTAAGTCATTTACAACTTTAATAAGTGCCGTCTCAGTGCTATGGTTTGGTCTAAAACCTGATTGTAGTGTTTCATACAGATTATTCGTTTTTAGGAAAGCAGTTCATTGTTGAGCTACAGATTTCTCAAAAGATTTTGACAAAAAGGGAAGATTTAAAATGGGCCTATAGTTCTTCAGATTAACAGGATCAAGATTTGGTTTCTTTAGAAGAGGCTTGATTACTGCCACTTTTAAAGACTTAGGTACGCAACCCAAAAATAGGGATGTATTTATGATATCTAACATGGGCTGGCCTAGCACAGGCAAAAGCTCTTTAATAAGCCTTGTTGGTATGGGGTCTAACACACATGTAGATGATTTGGAGGACATAACCAGGACATTTGTCCAGATCCAAGGGAGTGAAAAACTCAAGGGTCTCTCTGCAACCCTGCTCCTGATAGCCCTGTGCTATCTTGGGAGTTGGAGTGCTAGATATTGGAGTCATTTTCATAATTTGTTCTCTGATTGTCTCAATCTTATCAGTAAACGAGTTCATGAAGTCATTGGAATTATAGTTAGAAGGATAACTGATGCAATCTGAGGACTGATTTTTTTGTCAGTTTACCTACCGTGTTAAATAAAAAACTTGGGTTGTTTTTATTCTGGTCAATTAATTTTGAGAAGTACGATGACCTAGTATTCTATGAGGCTGTCCTTCCAAGCAGAGCGAAAAACCTCTAAATTTCGCGCCATCTGCGTTTTAATTTCCTGGAAACTTGTTTAAGGGCATGGGTATGGTCAGTAAACCAGGGTGCAAGTTTCTTCTGACTGCATTTTTTCCTCTTGAGGGGTGCGACAGCATCAAGTGTATTACGTAAAATATGATTTAGCGCATCTGTTTGATGATCAATTGACAAAAAGCTATTTGGGTCCTGACTTGATACTAACGATTCGGGAAGTATGTTTATACATTTTGAAGCCGTCAATGAATTTATAGAGCGGCTGGAATAGTATCTAGGTTCCGATTTAATAGGAATATTTACCTGAATTTCAAAAGTAATCAAAAAGTGATCCGATAGTACAGGATTATGGGGAGACACAATGATATTCTCGACATCGATACCATAGGATAAATTGAGCTTATAGGACTAGATATTACAATCCCTTAGATAATCGGTACACGTGTAACAGTATTGAGTGGGACAGGGGTAAATGCTTCACTGGGGTCATCAGGTGGGCACCCTCCTTCACTGGTGTTTCTTTGAATTAAGCCCACAACACCTCCACAGGGCTCAACGGCGACGCCTGGCGTCCCAGGTGTGCCCCCCTCTGCTTTTACCCCTGATTTGGTCATTTAGCAGCCCAGTTGGGGTCCTTTCTCTTGATCCATAGCCAGCTGCTGCTTCGTTCGGCAGCCTCTGACATTGATTTGACGGCTTGTCGGAAGGCCTGTCCTCGCACTCCCATCCCCTTAAGAAGCTTGGTTGTGGACGTTGCAACAAAACCTCTACACCCGACCTCGACCGGGAGCACCTGGGCACGCCAGCCGCGTTGTTCTGCTTCGGCTGCTATGTCGGAGTACTTCAGTCGTTTCCGTTCATATGCTTCACCAACTGCTGCCTCCCATGGTACAGTTAGTTCCACAATGACTAGTAACTTCTGGGAGGTTGACCACAAGACCAGGTCCGGCCTGAGGTTAGTTGTAATAATCTCTGGCGGAAAGATGAGCCTCTGTTCTAAGTCAACCTGCATTCTCCAGTCCCGGGCAGTGTCTAGGAGGGTTGCTTCCACTCTTGCAGATGGCTTTGCTGGGGGTTGTCCTGCTCTTACAAAAGGGGTGGTCTTTGAGTGTCGAGGCATTGGGGGAGGGAGGGCGTTGTTGGTAGTCCTCCTTCCTTCCAGGGTGATCGCCAGTTGTCTTAGGACCTGGTTGTGCCTCCAGGTATAGCAGCCTTGGGACAAACTGGTTTTACAGCCGGTGAGGATGTGTCTCAGTGTTGCAGGGGTCTGACAAAGTGCACAAGAAGGATCTTCTCCAAACCACTGGTGTAGGTTCTTGGGCGTGGAAAGAACATCATAGGTGGCTCTGATGATGAAGCTGATTTGTCTTCCTTCCATTTCCCAAAGATCCTTCCATGTGAGCTTTCGATGCTCCAGGTTTTCCCAGCTAGTCCACTGGCCCTGTTTGGACTGTGAGACTGCCTTTGCGCATCTGTCTGCCTCCTCTTGATGCCGCACCTGAGATACCACCAGCTTTCTCCTCTGGGTTGATGTTGCCTTGTGCCATGTGGGTCGACTTGCCCCAAGTCCAAACCCACCTCTTCCATGCTGCACCTGTCCTACAATGTCTCCATGCCTGAGAGCAGATTTTGCTTGCTGTACAGCCTCAGATGGCATCCACTTCCTCCCAGTTGCCAGTCTGGGGGCAGCCGTT
The DNA here is from genome assembly GCA_029706075.1 of Aldrovandia affinis. NCBI lineage: Eukaryota > Metazoa > Chordata > Actinopteri > Notacanthiformes > Halosauridae > Aldrovandia > Aldrovandia affinis. The sequence continues at coordinate 112,557 of JAINUG010000239.1, forward strand.
TGGATCATTCCATCTTGAGACTCTGTCAGGATCATGTTCAGCCTCACTTTGGTGCATTTATACTCCTCTGTGAGGCTTGAGACAGGCAATTCCAGGGCACCGTGTCCATACAAGCCGATGTTGCTGAGGCAACGCGGAGGCCAAGCCACTTCTTGATGTATGAACTGACTGTCCTCTCCAGCTTCTCGACTTTGGTCATTGGGATCTCGTAGACCGTTAGAGGCCACATCAGGCGGGGGAGCAACCCAAACTGCAGACACCACAGTTTCAACTTGCCAGGAAGCAAGGTTTTGTCTATGCTGACAAGGCCTTTGATGGTTTCTTCCCTCAGTTGATCACACTGGTCTGAGTCTTTGAGGCTCGCGTTGTACCAGCGCCCGAGGCTCTTAACTGGCAGCTCCGATACCAAAGGAATGGGTGTATCCTTGATATAGAACCGCTGGTCCACGAGTTTTCCTTTGACGATGGGTATGCTCCTGGATAAGACTAAATCTAAGTTATGGTTGTGGCGGTGGGTTGGTTCAGATATATTTTGAATAAAACCAACAGAGTCAATAATAGCTGCAAAAGCCAGTCCTAAAGGGTCACTGTCATTATCAACATGTATGTTGAAATCTCCAACAATCACAACTTTATCTGCCATAGTTGCCAAGCTTGATAAAAACTCTGCAAACTCAGAAAGAAAGACAGTATACGGTCCAGGGGGTCTATAAATAGTTATTAAGAGGAAGGATTGCACTGAGGTAACTAGATCTTTTGACCGTCCAGAAAGCATAGCAAGCAATTCAAAAGAGGAGAACTTATCCCCACATTTAGGTGTGAAACTAAAAAATCAAAAAAATCACAGCAACACCGCCCCCTCTACCGGACAGACGCGGCGCTTGGCAGCTGGCATAACCATCAGGGGATGCCTCATTAAGTGCACTGTATTCGTCAGGCCTAAGCCAGGTTTCAGTGAAACTAATCAGGTCAAAACTATGGTCCGTGATTAGTTCGTTCACAAGAACCGCCTTGGGGGAAAGTGATCTAACATCCACATTTAAGATGCGTCTTACTACAGGCAACACTTACTGCAGGCTGAGAGGTTTTAATATAAATAAGATTATGTACACAAATGCCACGACAGCCAGTGTGCTCAGATAGCTTTTTACTTCTAAAACCATTTCCAAAACGAGGGACAGACACAGTCTCAATAGCTAAGCTAGTCACGGGTTTTTGGAAGCTAGCAGACAGTGGTTTAGGACCAGAAGTCTGCTGCCTGGCTAGCGCTCTGAGAGGTCATACATTTTGCTTTTTTATACTACGGGACAAATTTCTAGATTCTCCTTTTCGTGTCCATATACAGAAGTCGCTATTCAGATTATATGATGTCCAGCCAGTGATTGGTACATTGCTGTGCCTTGGTGTTGTATAGTGCTAGGTCCTTTGCTGTGCAGGGTCCGCCAAGTAGAGGACATCGGAGGAGATGTTCCATGGTCTGGGGTTCTGTGCCACAGTCACACGTTGTTGGACCACTCAGGTACCCCCATCTGCTTAGGGCTTCCCTGGAACGGCCCACGCCTGAGCGGAGCCGGTTCAGGCATTTCCACTTTGCCCAGTTGTTATCTCCTGGTGGGAGGCTTTCGGCGGCGGGGATGTGCATGGTCGGGCTGTGTGGGTGGTTGTTCAGCTTTTCCTTCCACATTGCGAGGCGAGCTTCAGATGGTGTTGTCTCCAGTGGAGCAGTGCTGGTCAGGAAACTTTTCTGTGATTTTAATCGACTGGGGGCAGGTACGTGGCCATGTAGGGGGTGCCTCTCATCTGTCTTTTGCCTGCGCCACTCTGTCCTGCTGGCTACTGCTCTTCTGATGTCTGGAGGGGCAATACCTGCCAGGATGTACAGGTTTTTGGTGTTGGTTGGCTTCAGGCACCCACTGATGCATCTACAGCTTTCATTAAGGGCGGGATCCAGCTTTTTGGCGTGAGTGGATCTTTCCCATGCTGGGCAGGCATATTCTGCAGTAGAGAAGCAGAGGGCAAGGGCTGTTAGATAATAGAAGATCACCTCTCCAGTTCGGGTGGAGTCCGTCTCTCTTCAGTAAACCAGGCTTTCCCAAAAAAGTGGGCCAATTGTTTATGAAGCCCAAGTCGTTGTCAGTACACCAGTTAGCCATCCAGCGATTTAGCGACGTGAGTCTACTGTAGACTTCGTCACTCCTACGGGCAGGGATAGGGCCAGAGATAATTACTTCCCGACTGAGTGTTTTAGCGAGCTTACACACCGAAACAAAATCATTTTTAGTGATCTCCGACTGCCTAAGTCGAACATCATTGGTGCCAGCGTGGATAATAATTTTAGAATATTTACGATTATTCTTAGCTAGCACCTTTAAGTTTGCCTCCACGTCGGTAGCTCTGGCCCCAGGCAAACATTGGACTATGGTCGCTGGTGACTCTATCCTCACGTCTCGTAAAATGGAATCGCCAATAATCAGAGCTTTCTCAGTAGGTGTATTACTGAGTGGGGAAAAACGATTCGAAACATGAGTTTGGTGTATGACCTCCTTGGGACGGCGAATATGCCTCCCTCGAATCGTGAAAAAAACGCCTTGCTGCGAAGGCTCTGCTGGGGGAATAGCACTGATGTCTAGGCTATTTAAACTCCCTGGTGCGTCCGGCGGTAACAGAAAAGATTCTATGTAACTCTCTCCTTCCTGAATCTGGCGAAGCGTCCGGACACGGTCCTCAAGCTCAACTATTTTCTGAGTCAATTCTGAATTGAATTGACACTTACTACATATACCAGTTACGTTAAACTTGGCATCAGAACTAACACTAAACATATTGCACTCCAAGCAGGAAACAAGGGAGGAAGCCATGGTCAGATTCCTTACCGTAATGTTTTCTTGGCTGTCGAACAGAAAACCACGGTGCTGGAGTCCCGTATAGGTTGGTTAGTCAGGAGTGACCAAAAAGATTAAAAAATAGAAAAGAGTTTTGTATTTAAACCAGTATAAAAATGCAGAAAATGCAGGCAGTGAAACTTGGAGCAGCAGTGACTACAGCGCGCGTCGCGTTCAAATGGCAAACAGGAAGTCGACAAACAGGAAGTATGATACGCAGACGCCTGCAATTATGTCTATTGCTGTTTTCCTGCATACTGATGAGTATGTTTACATGCACACTAATAATTCGACCTGATAATTTAACCTGATTAAGGCAATACTCAGACTATGGCAAATGTCATGTAAACGCCTTGGTCTTGTTATCTTAATCGAATTAAGGTCATGCGAGGCAGAAAACTAGAGCAGAGGCGGGAAGCGCAAGCCGAGCGCAGGACACAGCTGTCCGCGTACTAGGCTCCGCGTCCACACCAGTGTTTCCTATACATAGGTTTAGTGCAGTTTACGGATCTCTCGCCACAGTATCATAATGAAGCATTCCTCTTCCCAAATCTGATCAAATAAAATCTCTTCAACCTGTCCCCTGCCCTCTCACTTGCTACTTGCTAGACACACAATAGTCTGCGCTCTCAGCACAACTTGTCCTCTGGTGTGGCCAGCTAGCTAGCTAGCCATCGAGTGCTGCAATGATAACCATTGAGTAGAAGATCACACACACACATCCAAACCAACACACACAGTCTGCATGTCAGAACTGACACAGTACACACGCTTCAGAACTGACACACATTCACCTTCTTCAGATCCAGGTTATGCGTTGTTGTGCATTGGCCTTGGTTACAAGTGCTTTCCGAATGGCAGCCCTACCATAAATATCAGCTTTGATGTGCACTGTACCACATACAAAAGAGAGAAAAGGCTCATTAGTATGTTGCTTGTTAGTCATGCTGCACCCTCCCTCCCACAATCCCTTAGAGAGATGTGAAAAACTCTGCTTCAGAAACATCAAAAGAGCTGGGCCCTTTGTTCAAGCAAAATCGTTTTCAGCTTCACTACAATTATTGGTTTTTATTCAAAGAGTATATAGAGTTTGGCATTATTGTCAAGTTTGCGTGATTCTACGAGTTAGGTTTAGCGTGTTACAAAAACTGAAATAAACATGTTTTCTTTGAAAGGACTTACTATAGTATTGTCATTTCCCTATCAAACTCCTCCTCTCTTCACAGTTCTGTTGTGCGATGGTAAAATGACACAGGGACTTGACCCATGAAGGGGATACCTACGGGTATGGATGGTTACCATGCCATGCCATACCGTATTGTGTGGTGGAAAAACACCATTAGGCCACAGCAGGATTGGCTGCACTGCATGGGTTTGAGAGCAGACCCAACTTTAAATCCCCAGCAAAAGTTTGTGTATTTGTATGTGTATCTGCAAACGAGTAAAAGAGCACTTGCTTGCAGCTACACTGTACTGACTTATTGAGCTATAATATAATAACGATGGACTGCATTTATGTAGCGCCTTTCATGGATCTTAAAGAGCTCTACAGGGAGCGGGGGATACACTAATGTGTAGCACCCGCAGAGGTAAACAAAACGACAAACTGTTACCCACATACACTGTACAATGTCTCAGTCTGCTAGGAGTCTTGGAGTGACCCTGAACGATCAGCTGTGCTTCTTGGGCCACATCGCAGCAATCACTTGGACCCACCGATTCTCCCTCCACAACATCCGGAGGATCCAACCGTTCCTCACTCAAGAGGCCACACAACTCCTGGTCCAGGCCCTGGTGATCTCGCATCTGGACTACTGCAATTCCTTGTGCCATCAAGCCATTGCAACTAGTCCAGAATGCTGCCGCACTTCTGGTGTTCAATCAACCAAAGTTCACCCACGTCACCCCTCTACTCTCCTCTCTGCACTGGCTCCCTATCGCAGCACACATCAGATTCAAATCACTGGTGCTTGCTTTTCAGGCGGCTAGAGGAACTGCTCCCCCTTACCTCCAGACCCTCATCACACCCTACACCCCAGCCAGACCCCTCCGCTCAGCCTCCTCTGGCAAACTGACTGTCCCGCGGTCTTGCCTCTTCTCTGTCCTGACCCCTCGGTGGTGGAACGACCTTCTGCAATCGGTCAGGACCGCGGAATCACTTGCGATCTTCCGCAAGAAAACTCAGGGACTCAAAACCCACCTTTTCAGAATCCACTACCACTGAATCCTGTACATCTACCCAATTGTCATCACCACTGCCTACTTGCTCAACAAATCTTGTATCCCTACCTACTCATTTAATTAAAATTGTATTACTGCACTGATCTCGTGCGCAAACTATGATTGTTCCTACCATGTATTAACGTACATCTTCTAAGTCGCTCTGGATAAGACCATCTGCTAAATGTTTAAAATGTCAATGTAAATGTAAGAAATAAATAATGGGTAAAAGATGTAATGACGATGGTTTACCAGCAGGGGGAGGTAGCGTGCTGATGTCCACCAAGTATCCTCTATCAAATTCCTCCACCATGGTGTCCAATTTCTGAGAGAAACAGAGACAGAGAGAGTGCGAAAGACAGAGAGTGAGTAAAAGAGAGGAAAAGAGAGTGAGAGAGAAAGACAAAAAATGAGACAAACCATTAACTTGACTTATGACCTTCATGAATAAATCTATTATGCTACACACTACAAAAGGAATCCATCAGATGGGATAGCACCTTAGCTTGAACACCCATCCAAATTATGCCACGACGGCATTTATCCATAGAACCAACACAATTTACAGTGGTAACCCAAATCATGACTCCGGAGACTCGGAGACAGAGTTGCTGAGGTGTCAGTCAGCTTTATGACTGTTATTTCCCTTTTTTCTGTGTCTGTGACATGCTGGTGGTACCTTAGCCATCAGGTAGTACCATTTGGCCATTCCCAAGTCTCCGAGCTGTTTGGCTTGGGCAGCGGCCAGTTTGTACTCCCCCGGTCTTGCCAACACCAGGTCCTTCATGTCTGTAAAAAACAGACATGCACACACACAAAAACATACACATGCATACACACATGTGCACACAAAAACAAAAATAAAATAAAAAACATGTGCACATACATACACAAAGACACACATACAGTAGACGTTTTTATACGTTTTTATTCATACCCTTGATAAAGATGAACAAAAGAGTTCATATAAAATAAACTATATAAAGTAATGAGATATATTTTATGCAAAACAAAATCAGAAAATTTCAAACCTACAATACTAATACAATTGCTCAGAAAAACATATATTTTTTATTAATAATGTTTTTTTGCAGAAATCATCTGCATCACAATTATTCCCACCCTTAACTATTCTTTCATATTGAATCCAAGGAAAACAAACTGGAACAGTGGCTAACCTGCCAGGTAGAGGACGCAAGTCTATTTTCCCCCACATGTAGTGAGACAGATGGTTTAAGCGGCAAAAAAGAGTCCAAGGGGCACAGTTCAAGATCTCCAAAACAACCTGGCATCTTGGGGTTATAAGGTGTCTAAAGCTACCCTTCGACGACGCCTACATGACAATGGCCTTTGTCAGAGTTGCAAGAAGGAAGCCTCTTTTGAAGACAATTCACCGAAAAAGGCATATTGAATTCATCGAACTACATCTGGGCCCGTATTCACAAATAATTTTATCTTACCACTAGGAGTACTTCTAAATCGCACTAAAACCTTTTAGTTAGGAGTCCCACCTTAAAACCTATTCACAAAGCTCCAAAGACAAACTCTTACTAAGGAATTCCTAGAATTGTGAAACTAAGAGTGAAGGCGGGGTTGACGTCGTTGCTAAGGATGACGAAAATCTGCTGTTGGCGCAATCGCGTCAACACTGGAGATATTGAATGATACAGAGCTCATAAAAAGGTACCGCCTCAATCGCGAGGGTATTATATATATAATATTATATATAGATACCCTCTGATTGTTTACGAGATGCAGACATGTAACCAATTGACTAGTCAGTATTCTTGGTTTCATGTTAAATCAGTGACACGTAGCCTACATTTGTATTTTAGAATCTTTATTAGAATATAATAGGGGTGCATCGGATCATTTTTCGGATCAGCAAAACAAATAATAATGGGACCAAAGGCACGTTTCGAATGAATGATAATTTCAGTTTTTCAATGTAAGTTATTTCACTAAATCTTTATTCGAAAATTTCACAAAATACATTTTTAGATTCAGTACGCCTTAGGCGATGTAACTAGGGTGGTCTTATGCCTGAATTAATTTAATGAAAAAATAAAAGATCGCCAATGTTTCAATTCTATTTAATTCGGTCGTGTTTCTAAAAACATGCCTCCCAGAAAGGCATTTAGTATGAAAAACAAAGCAAACCAAAACATACATGGTTGTCTATCTCTTCACTGTAACTCTGCATCGAGATTTAGGGAATTGTTTCTGTAAAAACAGCGGCAGAAAAACTACCGTATTGACCCGAATATAAGACGATGCGACTTTTTCAGACTTTTTTCTAGGAAAAAAAACCTGTCTTATATTCGGGTCAATACGGTATTTCTCTATGATGACCCATCCCCTATATCAGCCAATCACTGTGGGCATTCTGAGTAAGCTCGTTCATGAGAAACAACGTCATCCCTAGCAACGACGTCATCCCGCCCTCACTCTTAGCTAGGAATTCCTTAGTAAGAGTTTGTCTTTGGAGCTTTGTGAATAGGTTTTAAGGTGGGACTCCTAACTAAAAGGTTTTAGTGCGATTTAGAAGTACTCCTAGTGGTAAGATAAAATTATTTGTGAATACGGGCCCTGGTGGTCAGATGAAACAAAAATCTAGTTTTTGGACATGCACATCAACATTATGTTTGGCGTACAAAAAATGCAATTAATGTTGAAAAGCACCTCATGCTTACGGTGAAACATGGTGGTGGATCTTTAATGCTTTGGGGTTGTTTTGCATCCACAGGCCCTGGGGCCCTTATTAAAATAGATGGAACCATGAACTCCAGCATATACCAAGACATTTTTTCCCAAAACCTTGTTCCCTCTGCCAGGAAGCTACACCTTGGCCACAGATGGACCTTCCAACTAGACAACGATCCCAAACATATATCCAAAGCAACTAAGAAATAAGAACATAAGAACATAAGAATACATAATGACGAGAACGGGCCGTTCAGCCCATCTAGGCTCGTCATGTCCTAATCTAAAAAGTATCTAGTACTGCATCTAGCCTGGACTTGAATAGCCCAAGGGTTTCTGCCTCTACTACCCGACCTGGCAGGCTGTTCCAGGCATTGACAACTCCCTGTGTAAAGAAAAACTTCCTAATATCTGTGCGGAATTTGCCTTTAACTCATTTCCACCTGTGGCCTCTTGTTCTGCTGACTCCACTTATCTTTAAAAATCTTTGGTATTACACTTTGTTAATCCCTTTTAGGAATTGCTATGTATCCCAGCATCCTGTTGGCTTTTTTCACTGCTGTAGCACACTGCTTTGGTGCAGATAGGCTTTGATCAACTACAATTCATAAGTCTTTTTCAAATTGAACACCTACTAACTTTTCTCCTCCCATAAAATACTCCAGTGTTATGTTTTTATTTCCCACATGCATAACTTTACATTTAGCAATATTGAATGTCATCTGCCACATATCTACCCATTCTTGGATTTTGTTTAAATCATCTTGGATTTTGTTTAAATCATCTTGGATTTTGTTTAAATCATCTTGGATTTTGTTTAAATCATCTTGGATTTTGTTTAAATCATCTTGGATTACTTTAGTCGATTCCAAACTGTTTGCCAAACCCCCAAGTTTAGTATCATATGCAAATTTAACTATTTTGCTACTAACGTCCATATCAAGATCATTTATGTAAATAAGGAAGAGCAGAGATCCCAGCACCGATCTCTGCGTGACACCACTGCCCATAGCACCGAGGTCAGATATGGCCCCACCTACTGTTACTCTTTGTATTCGCCCTTGCAGCCAATTATTATGCCATATAGCCAATTATGAACCCACTCTGAAACTACTCCTGCAATTCCTACTGAATTCATTTTAGCAATGAGCCTTTCATGTGGTACCTTGTCAAATGCTTTCTGAAAGTCCAAATATATAATATCATATAATATCAACACACTTTGTAGCCTCTTCAAAAATTCCAGGAGGTTTGTTAGGCATGACCTCCCTTTGAGAAAACCATGTTGGCTCTCCCTTAAAATACTATTATTTTTCAGGAATTATTCCAACTTATCCCTAATAATACATTCCAGCATGTTACATACGATGCAAGTTAAACTGACAGGCCTATAGCTCCCTGGGTCAGTACGGTCCCCCTTCTTATATATTGGAATTATACTACCCTGCTTCCAGTCATCTGGTATTTCTCCAGTGATTATGGATTGCATAAAAATATCTGTCAATGGTTTATATATAATTTCCCCAAGTTCTTTGAGTACTCTGGGATATATGCCATCAGAGCCTACTGCCTTATTTGTCTTAAGTTTTTGTAGTACTTCTATGTCCCTTATCTCAAAGTCCTCCAAAACATTCTGTACCTTAGCTATACATTTAGGCATATTTATAACCTCTTCTCTAGTAAAGCTCTCAACAAAGTGTGTTAGCAATATCCTTATTATTATAAACCAAACTAACTTCCTTATTCTTAATGCACTTAACCTCATCATTAACTTTCCTTTTTCTATTGCAACATTGAAAAAACTTCTTAGGATTACTTTTTGCATCTTGGGAAATTTTCATTTCAAACTGCCTTTTAGCTGATCTTATTTCCTTTTTAGCCTTAGCCTGCATATTACAATAATCTAACTTGTTTCTCTCTCAGTTATCCTTTTTATATACTCTGTACAGTCGCTTCTTTTGCCTCAAAATCTCCCGTAAAGATTTAGTCATCCACTGCGGAGACAGTTTTTTCATCCTATTTTTCATTACTTATAAATATATTATATATATATATATAAATATCAAAAATAACTGCACTGTGGTCACTTGCCCCTAGTGGTTCTCCTACCTCTGTGCTGCAAATTCTATCAGGATTGTTACACAAAACCAGATCCAGTATTGATTTCCCTCTCGTAGGCTGAGTAACAGACTGTACCAAAAAGCAGTCATTGACTACATCTAAAAATTCCTCTTCACATGTATCCTGACCTGTCACTACCTCCCAATTAATAGAGGGGTAATTGAAGTCACCCGTAATTATCGTCTTTCCTTCAGCACAGGTTTGTTTTATGTGACCAAAGAGAATGCTATTTATGTTACTGTCTGAAGTTGGAAGTCTATAGCATAGTCCTATATTAAGGCCCTTCTCATGATCTCCCAGTAATCTAATCCAGATTTCCCAACAAGAAACGAATGAGTTAATACCTGGAATTTCCTGCACATTAAGATCGTCTTTCACATAAAGGGCCACTCCCCCTCCTCTTTTATTAGTTCTATCCTTCCTAAACAATTTGTACCCCTCTACATTATATTCATCCCCATCCGCTGCACCATGCCATTTTTCAGTAATCCCAACAATGTCATAACCCCTCATTCCGACCTGAGCACCAGGCAGGCAACATGCCATGCGAGACTCCCTTTCCCGCGAACAGACTATACTGTCTATACCTCTAATGATAGAATCCCCCACTACAATGAACTCCCTTTTCCTGGGTGGCATAGCCACCAGGGTGCCCTGGGGCTCATCAGTCCTCCCACTCACAGAGGGCTGGGCCAGATCCTCTTCCTGCAAGGGCTGGAATCGGTTGGACACCCCAAGCTCTGGAGATGCCGCCCCTGCATGTGCACGTCCTTTTCTACACTGGTGACCTACCGTCACCCAACTCTCTCTCCCTACCTGCTCTAGAGTCTCCCCCCTACCCAGCTTCAGCATGCAGGCTAACTCTCTAAAGGGCATACTAATTAGTTCCTGGAACTCTACAAATTCTGCAGGGCAGTCGAGACCAGCAAGTTGGGCTTCAAGATCAAGAATCTTGCTTGATATAGCACAAGATCAATGTCCTGAAATGGCCATCTCAGTCTTCAGACCTGAATCCAATTGAAAATGTGTGGTTTGAACTAAAAAAAACAGTCCACAAACGTCAGCCCAAGAATCTGAAGGAACTAGAATAATTATGTTTGGAGAAATGGCTGAGGATCCCCCCCAAGAAGTTTTATCACCTCATACAACTCATACAACACAGGGGTGTGAATATTTGTGATTCTTGATTTTTCTGTGAAAACAATTATAATTTGTGAACCGTTCGATTGTGGTTCATGTCAATGTATTATTATAAAATAAATATAATATAATTTTCTGAATTTTGTGATCATAAAATAAAGCTCATTACTTATATCGTTTATTTAATACAAGCTCTTTAGTTCATCTTTATCAAGGGTGTGAACAGTCTACTGTACATCACATCAGAATAAAAAACGTAGAAACATTTTCAGGTGACAACCAGCTCCAGCTCCAGATGTCCAGCTCCTGTGACCAAAGTAAATAGGTCCCATAGATCACTCTCAAATTCATCGTCCGTTCATTTGCACCTTAATAGGAAACCATAATCTCCCACATCTAATAAGAGTATTCTTCACACCTCACAGGCCACAGTCCATTTTGTGATCAATAACTAACAGATTCCCAATCTTTGGCCATTTGTAATTTGGAGTGAACAATAAATCAGAATGAACTAAACCCTCCTAAGGCCTCATTTATAGGGATTCAGTTCAATTTTTGCATGAACACAAACACAACACAAAGGATTGGCTCATAAACCAGGTGTGACCTAAGTGAAAACAGCGCAACTGAGTGTGCAATAAACACTATCAGAGAACAAAGCCTGAATAACAAATATGGTGCTTCATGGCATGTGTAGTGCAAATACTTTGTACAGTGTACAAATTGTGTGCATTAATGCTGATGGCCACACAATATATCTAGTATGCAAATGTCTGCAGGGCTTATGTGCTATCTATGGTATATTACTGAGAACCTAACTGGACTATTTAAATCTGGCTCTTCAATCTTCTGCTGCTGCATACAGCAATTCAATTATTTTTCATAATTTTTGTGATTTAATTTCTTTTGTACTATAAATTGAAATATAATTGGAGCTTTTTCTGTTCATTTTCTGTTAAGTACTCTCCAAAGCACCCCTGTGACATTTAATTACTTTGCAGAGCGCACTACATGAAATAAGATTTGATTTCATAAATAAATGCAATTTCAACTATTTATACATGCACATTACTTGAATGATGAGAATCTTGTCGGAGTGGGGAGGCAGGTGAAATTCCCGGATTGATGGCAGAAGTCTTCTGCAGAGATGGTGGGGGGCGGAGTTTGGGTGTGGTGGGTGGGGGGTGGAGTTTGGGTGTGGTGGGTGGGGTCCCCTGTCGCAAACATTCATTGGTGGAAGGCACAGGTGCATGCTCTCGTGGTGCCTGCTCCCGATCTATGATTGATTTAGCTGCCTGATGGGCAGAGGTGGGTCTGCTGCTTGTGGCCACAGGGGGGTGGGATTTCCTCCTCGTTGACTGGCTTTCCCATCTGCACCGTTGACAACATGGAATGTACAGTCTAAGAAAGATAAAGAGACAGGGAACACAACAAAATGACAATAAAAAATTAAAACAATGTGTTGATAAAGGGGCCTATTCAGGGCTCCAGACTGCAACCAAACATTTTTGCAGTTGGACCAAAAAAATATGTTGGTTGCATACATGCGACCGTGAAAATTTCCCCTATGGGGGGGAACTAGCGCCCGCACTGACCTAATGTCTATGGACAAACAGTACAGAGATCAGAATTTGTTACAATATATCATATAAAATGTTAATTGTGTAGGCTACACTTGACGCTTAGATCATGGATCATTTCTTGTAGCTTCTGTAGCTGGCTAGCCTGACTGTTTCTGGCTAAAGAGTGACTGTATAGCTAGCTACTTACCCTTTAACTGTAGGCTACAGTTTACTGTTTAAAAGCTTAGCTAAGCCCCATGTTGTTGCATGAGCAATGCAATTTCCTTCTACCGCATGCTAAAATAAATCATTTTTATGCTGCTGCCAACAGTGGTTCTGAACCGGTGTGCCGTGAAAGTTATCCAGTTGTGCCGTGAAATGTAACGTTATATCATTTCAATCATTGCTGTAAGAAAATATAGATAAATATCAAATAAATCTAAAACAAATCAATACCTACCCATGTAAAAACTAGCAAGATGCCAACAATTGTCATTTGAAATAAGAAATGCGATGCAGGATTCCATTCTTCTGTTTACTTTAGCTTAAGCCTCATAATATTGCACTTTAACAATGTTGCAAAAAACTAATAAATCAACCATATAACAACTTGCATAGTCGTCTATGATAACCTGACAACTTCATTTTGCAGTGTTTTTCTGAAACAAGATCAACCTGCAAAATGTGTAGCTACTACAGTTAGCTATTATGTACTTTCAGTGGACGAATTGCAGATCACCATTCATATTTTCTCTTTTATTGAGAAACAAAAATAAGTGACACTCCTGCATCAAAAATATCAGAATCTCAAGAGAAAACAATTATATTCTTAATAGACAGTACAATAGCAGCTACTAGTGCTACAGCAGGCTACTGGGAATTTGTATTTCTGTGTGCAGACCATACTATTGTATTGTAACCGTTCCCCCACGAGTGCGAGCTGGCCTGCACTTTAAGTAGGCTACAACACAAAAACAGAGGGAGCTCTGTCAATAAAACAATTCCTAAAACATAATCCAGCTCTGCTCCTATTCGATAGGGACATGTGTCACAAATTTCCAAGTAAAATTATTTAATTTCTGTTTTCTGTTATCCATTTAAGTATTCCAGAAGTGTTTTAAGAAGAAGAAACCTTTTATTGTATTACAAATATAAACTACCACGCTGAGTAAGGAAGAATTCCAGATGATTAACCTCAAATACAGCTAAAATAGTTTTTACAGTTCACATTTAAAAATGCCATAATGTGCCATGCGGTACATTACAGAAAATGAAAGCATTAGTTGTCTGAGAACTGATCTGACTGATAAAAAAATGCTTAAATGCTTAAAATGTATAAAAAACTATGTTTCTGGAAAATGTCTAAAAAAGTATTAACAATTAAAAACAATGAACAGCTCATTATACTTCAAGAATTGCAACTGTGGTTGGAATGAAAACCAGCATATGTAGGGCTTGAGAATCCCTGCCCTTTGGAATGGCTGAAGGAGTTTACAAGGCACGATAAGGATAGCGATAATACAATGCACTGTGTGTCAATGGCTGCCAATACCAAGTTTGAGGGCCAGGAAGCCAAACGACAGATCATGGCCACAGGCTGTTGATGAAAGCTACAACTTGTTGTAAAATGTATCTGAAATGTACCGATAAAAGTCAATTTCTGTGGTGCGACTGAAAATTTTGTTTGTGCTACCAAATTCTTTGGTTGGTAGCGTAGGGTGCTATTGGAAAAAAAGTTAGTTTGGAGCCTTGGCCCTTTACTAAAATCAGAAATCAGTGAGTCAGTTCTTAAAAGCTTTATAATGGACACAGCAAACCAACATTTTGAGAATGTGTACTGAGCAGCCTGGCTATGTATGGAATAAACTCGAGTATTGTATATTAAATACATTGTTGCACAGTCTTATTTCTTTGTACATTGTTGTCTCTTTACTTTGTGTCACAGCAAATCTATTCAAATGTCTGAACACAATGGCACGGTAATTTAAAAGATGATTACTCATTATTTCTACTGCGATGTGCCATGGCAAAACTTTGGTACAACCTAATCATATGCTGGTGCTACCAACTGGTTACAACAGGCCAATTTCTAATCTTTCTTTTCTCTCAAAAATTCTAGAGAAAGCTGACATCATTCCTGACATCAAATGACATCTATGAAACTTTTCAGTCAGGATTTAGGCAACACTATAGCACTGAGACTGCTCTTATTAAAGTTGTCAATGACTTACTGATATCAGCTGACCGTGGATGTGTCTCTATTCTTGTGCTCTTGGACTTAAGTGCTGCGTTTGACACAATAGACCACCAAACTCTTCTGAGCAGACTTGAAAACCTAGTTGGACTGCGTGGACAGGCACTCTCCTGGTTTAAATCCTACCTGTCAGATAGGTATCAATTTGTGCAGTTAAATGATGAGCCCTCTTCTCTCATCAAGGTGGAATATGGTGTCCCTCAAGGTTCTGTTTTGGGGCCATTATTGTTCTCCCTTTACATGTTGCCACTTGGTGATGTCATTCGTAAACATGGCGTACATTTTCACTGCTACGCAGATGACACACAATTATACCTATCAATGAAACCTGGCGAAGGACAATTCGAACAGTTGGAGGCCTGTTTTAAAGACATAAAAGACTGGATGTCAGATCATTTTCTATTGTTGAATACTGATAAAACAGAGATGTTAGTCTTGGGGCCCAAAAACCTCAGAAGAGGGTTATCTGATTTATCTCTTCATCTGGATGGTTGCTCTGTTGCTGCAAGTTTGGTGGTAAAAGACTTTGGTGTTACTATAGATCCTGGTCTCTCATTTGATAGTCACATCAAAAAAAATTTCAGAGTAGCCTTATTTCACCTGAGGAATATTGCCAAAATTAGGGGCTTCCTGTTATTAATAGATGCAGAAAAATTGGTACATGCCTTTGTTACATCTAGATTAGATTATTGCAATGCATTCCTGTCTGGCTGTTCCAATACCTCACTCAGGAGCCTACAACTCGTACAGAATGCTGCTGCAAGGATCCTGACTAGAACAAAGAAGTATGAGCACATTAGTCCTGTGTTGGCGTCACTTCACTGGCTTCCAATAAACTATCGTGTAGACTATAAGGTACTCCTCTTAACTTATAAGGTGTTGCATGGACTTGCACCCTCTTACTTGACGGATCTACTTCATCCGTACAATCCCCCACGTTAAACTTCGCTCACAAGATGCAGGCAACTTGATAGTCCCTAGAATATCAAAAAATACAGCAGGTGGCAGAGCTTTCTCCTATAGAGCTCCTTTACTGTGGAACAGTCTACCCGTCTCTGTGAAGGAGTCAGACATGGTCTCAATGTTCAAGTCTAGGTTAAAAACACATCTCTTTAGTCTCTCTTATAGTCATTAGGTGCAGATGTGGAGGGGGCGTAGCAATAGAGCCTTCTGGTGCAATGAGCTATCCTTACTGTCACCAATCATAAGTGATGTGGTGGGATGGTCTCTGAGTGCCCTCATGGCTGCGTGCTCCCTGTGCCACTCACCTAATTAGTTATGCTGCCCTAGATTACTTCTGCTGGTGCAAAAGTGTTATCACTACTCTTTCCCCTGATCCGGTGTGATATTTATCATAGTCATAATTGCACCTTTCCTCTTTTCTCCCCGGCTTCGTGGAACCTGCCCGGAGTTCACCTGCCCCAGAGTCAACTCCCCACCCCTGCCATGTGTTAGCCGGATGCCGCTGGCCCTGACCCTAGCTGCTGGTTCCATCCCCCGCCCTGCCCTGGTATCTGGAGGGATGAAGTCCACCCCACCCCTACACTTAGAATGCCCTTCCGGTGGTCTGTTAAGCCTCATGAGCCTCAAGGACTATTTGTTTTGTTTTTTTCTGTATCCCACCATTTTCCAGGAGTTCACCTGAGTTCGACCGCCTTTTAAGGGGTCAGGGAATAATTTTCCAGTCTCCCACATTGGCTCCAATGGTTTTCTGGTTTTTTGATTCCCTCTGGAAAATGCCAATTGTGAAGCGCTGTAGGACAACCTGTTTGTTAATGGCGCTATACAAAAATAAAGCTTGATTGATTGATTGATTGGTCTGTGAACCAGGGATGGAGGGTTTCAGTTGGCACAATTGGCTCAGCACAACTGTCCCCATCTTATCAGAAAAGAGCAACTTCTCTGGTTTATCAGGTACCTACAGTTGCCAGCTGCACATTAAGCATACTCCTCCGTCACAATGACTGCTCAGCTCAGCTGGTGGAATGCAATTATGTAGTTTTTCACCATTTCAATTATTTTGCTCATTAGACTTGTGACATAATTATTCAGTCAGTAAAACAGAGAACTGTGTGGATGTCAGCGCTTCACTCTCCTTCTCCTCACCTTCAGCCTTCGCTCGTATCGTCGTGCTTTGCTGATCTCACTTTTTTTTTTTTTTTTTTACCTCTGGCAGTTTACCGCTTACCTTTGTACCATTTCAGGTTATTCACTGGACTTGAACTGCTTAAATTTCAGTAAAAACTGGAAAATGGGGGTGTTCTAAAATTTTGACCGGTAGTGTATATGTTGCCTTGAACTGCAAGAATCTTGTTTTCATCCAAGCAGCACTGACATTATGTAGCGATTGATATTACACAATATTACAAAATATTTATATATTACACAATATTTAAAGAGGAGGAGTGGCCCTTTATGTGAAAGACAATCTTAATGTGCAGGAAATTCCAGGTATAAACTCATTCGTTTTTTGTGAGGACATCTGGATTAGATTATTGGGAGATCATGAGAAGGGCCTTAATATAGGAGTATGCTATAGACCTCCAGCTTCAGACAGTAACATAAATAGTACGCTCTTTGGTAACATAAAAGAAATCTGTGCTGAAGGAGAGACGATAATAATGGGCGACTTCAATTGACCCTTTGCTAAACCACGCCCAAAAACGCACACTGGCCAATCACAGCGCCGTGTTTTACATACTCCGACAGAGACTCCGACAGTGTTTTGCTCCCTTCCATTGGCTTTCACGCAAAAATTAGACATTTTCTTCATTTTCGAGCTGGTTTTGCGGATTTTTAGCAAATTATGGTTAAACGTTGTGCCTGGGGCACGTGTAACAGTGACACTCCTTACCCAGAGAGGTTTGAAGGAGATATACGTTTTTTTCCCTTTATAAAACCGAAATCAAATCCTGAAAAGTGTTAGCCAGCTAAGCTAACGTGGCTACGGTCTGGATATACAGCTCCGGGATGCAACGTTGGTAAAGTTAGACTAAATGTTAGCTTTGTTATTCATGATCCAGACAGCTTGCTAACGTTAAGATGTTACAGTCAAGCTCTAGAAAACCAAGTGGGTAACGTTACCTTGATGTCAAAATGTAATACTATTTTTTCATTACTATTTCAGCACTTTGTCAATGGGAAGCCCAGTCCCGAGTACCCAAATCTTGTGGAGGACTGGGCTGACACACTGCTGATATTTTTTGCTTTACAGAGGTCCAGGGTATGGAGCTACCTGTGGAGCTAACCAGAGTAATGTCGTTACAGCACACTATAGGCGACTAATGTTACGTTAGTTAGCTAATGCTAGCTAACTTACTACTGAATGTAACGTTATATAGGCCTACTGCTTTTGCTTTTTAATGATTGTAATAGTGAATAGAGACCTACCCAGCTTTACAGGAACAGTGTTGCTCCTTAATGTCGTTGTCCTCTGTCTCAATCGCCGTGGTTCACTTTTACTCTGATCTGTAGGCTTTCGCTTCTATCTTAATTTTTTTTACGTCATTTTGTTGCTGAGTCAGTGTGATATCTTGAATATAACCTTCAAATGCATATTGTAGACCCTTCTGTCTGCTTCTATCTGAAATCGCTTTTTCTATTTTCCAAAAATGTGACAATATTTCTCCAGGGAGTGCAGTTAGCGACAGTGGGAGCGCCATGCTGGCTCCGAAAGCTTGACGTACTTAGCAACAATAACTAAGGGGGGCGTGGTTTAGCGAAGGGGCAATTACCCCTCTATTAATTGGGAGATAGTGACAGGTCAGGGCAAATGTGAAGAGGAGTTTTTAGATATGGTCAATGACTGCTTTTTGGTACAGTCTGTTACTCAGCCTACGAGAGGGAGATCAATACTGGATCTGGTTTTGTCTAACAATCCTGATAGAATTTGCAGCACAGATGTAGGAGAACCAATAGGGGCAAGTGACCACAGTGCAGTTATTTTTGATATTTTTTGGCAAGTTAAGACAGCCTCCTCTAACGAATTTTTAATCTTAGATGAGCTGACTTCAATAAAATGAGAGAGAATTTAAGTAATATAGAATGGGTAAAACTTCTAGATTCGAGAACTGTGAATGAAAAATGGACTATATTTAAAAGGGTTATTGTAGATGTACAGTGTAAATTCATCCCCAAAGTAAGGAAAATAGGATGAAAAAACTGTCTCCGCAGTGGATGACTAAATCTTTACGGGAGATTTTGAGGCGAAAGAAACGACTGAACAGAGTATATAAAAAGGATAACTCAGAGAGAAACAAGTTAGATTATTGTAATATGCGGGCTAAGGCTAAAAAGGAAATAAGATCAGCTTTTGAGCTGCAGTTTGAAATTAAAATTTCCCAAGATGCAAAAAGTAATCCTAAGAAGTTTTTTCAATATTGTAGTAGAAAAAGGAAAGTTAAGGATGAGGTTAAGTGCATTAAGAATAAGGAAGGAACTTTGGTTTATAATAATAAGGATATTGCTAACACACTAAACAGTTACTTTTTTGAGAGCTTTACTAGAGAAGAGGTTATAAATATGCCGAAATCTATCGACAAGGTACAGAATGTTTTGGAGGACTTTGAGATAAGGGACATAGAAGTACTACAAAAACTACAAAAACCTAAGACAAATGAGGCAGCATGCCCGGATGGCATATATCCCAGAGTACTCAAATAACTTGGGGAAACTATATATAAACCATTGACAGATATTTTCATTCAATCCATAATCACTGGAGAAATACCAGATGACTGGAAGCAGGGTAGTATAATTCCAATATATAAGAAGGGGGACCGTACTGACCCAGGGAACTATAGGCCTGTCAGTTTAACTTGCATCGCATGTAAAATGCTGGAATGTATTATTAGGGATAAGTTGGAATCATTCTTGAAAAATAATAGTATTTTAAGGGAGAGCCAACATGGATTTCTCAAAGGGAGGTCATGCCTAACAAACCTCCTGGACTTTTTCGAAGAGGTTACAAAGTGTGTTGACCTGAACCAGGCTTATGATATTATATATTTGGACTTTCAGAAAGCATTTGACAAGGTACCACATGCGAGGCTCATTGCGAAAATGAATTCAGTAGGAATTGCAGGAGTAGTTTCAGAGTGGGTTCATAATTGGCTGCAAGGGCGAATACAAAGAGTAACAGTAGGTGGGGCCGTATCTGACCTCGGTGCTGTGGGCAGTGGTGTCCTGCAGGGATCGGTGCTGGGACCTCTGCTCTTCCTTATTTACATAAATGATCTTGACATGGACGTTAGTAGCAAAATAGTTAAATTCACAGATGATACTAAACTTGGGGGTTTGGCAAACAGTTTGGAATTGACTAAAGCAATCCAAGATGATTTAAACAAAATCCAAAAATGGGCAAATACATGGCAGATGACATTCAATATTGCTAAATGTAAGGTATGCATGTGGGAAATAAAAACATTAGGCAGGAGTATTTTATGGGAGGAGAAAAGTTAGTAGGTGTTCAATTTGAAAAGGTCTTAGAAATTGTAGTTGATCAAAGCCTATCTGCATCAAAGCAGTGTGCTACAGCAGTGAAAAAAGCCAACAGGATGCTGGGATACATAGCAAAAAGTATTGAGTATAAATCAAAGGAGGTTATACAGTGCATCCGTAAAGTATTTACATCGCTTCACTTTTTCCACATTTTGTTATGTTACAGCCTTATTCCAAAATTAAATTCATTCTTTTCTCAGAATTGGTATTGGTATGGTAGTGGCTAGACGGAAGCTACTCCTGAGTGAGAGGCATATGACAGCCCACCTGGAGTTTGCCAAATGGCACTTAAAGGACTCTAAGAGCATCAGGATAAAGATTATCCGGTCTGATGAGACACAAATAAAACTTTTTGGCCTGAATGGCAAGTGCTACCATAAAGGTCTGATTGATGGAGTGCTGCAGAGATGTTTGTCCTTCTACCAGGTTCTCCCATCGCTGCAGAGGAACTCTGAAGCTCTCTTAGAGTGGCCATTGGGTTCTTGGTTACCTCCCTGACCCTTCTTGGGCCCTTCTTGCCCGGTTACTGAGTTTAACCAGGCGGCCAGCTCTAAGAAGAGTTGTGGTGGTTCCAAACTTCTTCCATTTCACAATGATGGAGCCCACTGTTCTCCTGGGTGCTTTCAATGCTTTAGCAATGTTTTCATACCATTCCCCAGATCTATGCCTCAACACAATTCTCAATCTCAGAGGTCTATGGAGAGTTCCTAGGACTTCATGGCTTGGTTTTTACTCTGACATGCACTGTGAACTGTGGGACCTTATATAGACAGGTGTGTGCCTTTCCAAATCATGTCCAATCAATTGAATTTAGCACAGGTGGACTCCAATGAAGTTCTAGAAACATCTCAAGGATGATCAGTGGAAACAGGATGCACCTGAGCTAAATTTTTAGTGTCATAGCAAACGGCGTGAATACTTATGTACATTTGAACTTTTTTCACTTTGTCATTATGGGGTATTGTGTGTAGAAGAACTGATACCTGGTATGAAAGGTAAAAGTTATGATGATAGACCTAAGGCACTCAATCTATTTAAACAAACGGAGACTTAGGGGGGATTTGATTGAGGTTTTTAAATTCCTAAAAGGGATTAACAAAGTAAAATACCAAAGATTTTTTAAGATAAGTGGGGTCAGCAAAACAAGAGGCCACAGGTGGTGTAGAGGTTAAAATCGTTGGGGGAAATTGCAACTTGTCTTACTCGCTCTCTGTTCGCTAGCTACGTTCCACTTTCCATGTTCACGTAGCCTACACATTCGAACACAAGTCCACTTCAGAAACCGTTGTAAAAAATGAAGATGATCCTTTTATTAAAGATTCCAAAGCAAAAAAGACCAATAATCCACTGAATTACAACAATAAAAACACGAATATGAATGCGAACATGAATGCGGTAAGAAAACCGTTTGCTTCCATAGTTCCATTAACAGAGTCGGCCCACACAATTACCCAATTTGCATAAGGCGCAAAGTTACCTGGTCCTTTTCTTAAAGCAACAGTACTCAATTACTAATGCTAAGGCATACAATGAAAATAATCATTACTCCATGAATTTACTAATTATTTATCATCTTAACTTTTAATCTTTCAATATTTATCTTTTTAACAATTTTTATATCAAATTAACAAAAATGAACTGTCTAATCAATTTGATCATGTCTACAGACCCTCGAGCTGTGTCTTGGCCTCCACATACCCGGCCCCTAATTGCTTCCTAGCATAGGAACAATTACAACTTATCAGTGTGATGAATTATTCTTCCACAGCTCAGTAACACAGTCTACGTGTGTGCGTTACACTGCCTCTTGAAGCAGGCAGAGTTTAGTTATAGGCCTCAAGTTCACTCGTCTTCGTCTTGACTCGAACCTTACGGACCATTCCATGCTCATCTTCTACTGTCTTGACGATCCTTCCCATTAACCACGAACCCCTAGGTGCTGATTCGTCCACAATCAGGACTACATCTCCTGGGATGAATTTGCGTGATGGATTGGACCACTTCTGCCGCTTCTGAAGTTCAGGCAAGTACTCCTTGATCCAGCGCTTCCAGAAAAGATCACTGATGTACTGGACTTGCCTCCATCTTCTACGAGCATACATGTCATCTCTCTGGAAGAGTCCCGGTGGCAAGGAGGGTTTGGTCTTCAGCAACAGCAAGTGCTGCGGGGTAAGTGCTTCCAGATCATTTATGTCATTTGAAGGCGTGGTAATGGGTCTACTGTTTAGAATGGCTTCACATTCACAGAAGAACGTTTGAAGGCTTTCCTCATCCAAGTTTTGTTCCCTTAGAGTAGCACCCAAGATTTTCCTGATGGAATGGATGATTCTCTCCCACACCCCTCCATGGTGGGACCCCGATGGTGGATTGAACATCCATTTGATGTTATGTTGGAGCAAGCTATTCTCTATCTGTGAAGTATTCCACTCCTGTATAGCCTTTCTGAGCTCACGATCGGCTCCGACCAGGTTGGTCCCATTGTCGGAACGCATCTCCTTCACCTGACCTCTTCTTGTGATAAACCGACGCAGAGCGTTAATAAATGAATCTGTTTCCAGTGTTGCTGCCATTTCTATGTGGACTGTGCGACAGGCAAGGCAGGTAAATATAACACCTTTTAACTGATGATCTTACACCTTTTACATCAAATGGCCCAAACAGATCCACTCCAGTTCTGGTGAAAGGTGGTTCATCTGGTAAGACTCTATTTCTAGGTAAATCTGCCATCAGTTGTGTGCCGGATGCACCATGTTGTCTTCGACAGGTCGTACACCGAGACAGTACTTTCCTGATCAATGAGCAGGCGCCGGGAATCCAGTATCTTTGACGTAAATGAGACAAGACATGATTACGCCCACTGTGTCCCAGTCGCTCATGAACATCTTGAAGAATCAGATCAGCAACACGATGGTCTTTAGGTAGAATCGCTGGGTGCTTGGCTTCAGCTGGCATGGCTGCTCGACTGAGCCTCCCTCCAACGCGAAGAATTCCATCTTGGAGAACCGGATTCAGTCTGAAGATCTGACTACTTCTCTTGATAAGCTCATGCCTCCGAAGAGCAGATATTTCCTCATGAAACTTATTTTGCTGACAGTGGCTGATGATGTTCAGTTCAGCTTGTCGCAGTTCATCAACAGTAAGGTAGGTCTGATTGAGGCTCTTGTTGTTGATCTCAATCCATTCAATTATTTTTTCTCGGACAGTTTATTGATCGTTTGATCCGACTGAGCCATGCCATGCAATTTAAGCCTCTTTTGAAGAGTCTGACAGGTTTATCAGGTCAAAATGGTATTGACCTCACTTGACTGCTTCTTGTTGGCCAGAGGCAACTGATCAATCATCACATCAGTGTTTTCTTCTACTGTAGTAGCATTAACCAAAATGCCTTTCTTGACCTCAGGATCTGCTGCCGTAAGGTCTTCCAGATGATGACGTTTGTCTGGCCATTCTTCTGCTGACTTGCTGAGAAAGACAGGCCCTGAGATCCAGACTTGGTTCTGCATGACATCACCTTTTGCCCTCTGGAAACATAATCAGCTGGATTCAACTGAGTACTTATGTAGCTCCATTGCTGCACTTTTGATGCTTGCAGGATTGTAGAAACCCTGTTCGCCACGAATGTCTTGAATCTGGTATTCTCTTGGCTATGTACTTAAGTACAGCAGTGCTGTCTGTCCAAAACATAGAGTCTGACAGTGGCAGCTGTAGTTCCTTTTTCAGCATGAGATCCACCTTAACAGCCAGCGTCGCTGCTGTCAGCTCTAGCTGTGGGATAGTGGTGGGCTTGAGTGGAGCAACCCTCGCCTTTCCCAAGACGAATGCACAATGGATTTGATTGCTGCTGTTCTGTTGGACTAGGTAGGTGACAGTACCATAGCCTGTTTCGCTCGTGTCACAAAAATGATGCAGCTGAGCCTTCACTGCTTCTCCAAACTCTGGTGGTTTGAAGCACCGATCCACTCCAAAGTCGCTGAGCTGTCGAAGCTCTTCCATCCACTTGGACCACTGTTGTGCAAGATGTTCTGGCACAGCATCATCCCAGCTGATTCTCAGTCTGCACAACTCTTTGTTGATCACATCACCCATGAAGCTGACGTAGTCTTCTTGGAATGATTGATCCCTCTGAAGCTTCTTCTTTATGTTGATCGCACGTTGTTCTGCTAATGCTCTGTTGTTGGGCATTTTGACAGCTTTGTTCTTCAGTGGTAGGCCTATAGAGTAGTGGCCATTGACAAGTTTCACTGAGTAAGAGACTCTGTCCATGAACAGCTGGTCTTCCTTTGACATTTCCAACTGCTCCCCTTGAGCATTCTCGGGAAAATCATATTTGAATTGCTGAGTCCACAATTCATCCAGTCTTGCGACGGAGATCCGATTCGTCAAGACCTGCGGATACCCGTTCTTTGTCCGGCTTCTGATGTTCTCACGCAGTGGTCCGTTTACTGTCCATCCTAAAGCTGTGTGTACTGCATAAGGCCCATCCTTAACACTGCGGATTACCTCCTCTGGTTCCAAAGCCTTTGTCACATCAGTCCCAATCAGAAGACCTATATCTGCATTGATCGATGGGATTTGCACACTGTGCAGATGAGGCCACTTATCCACATCTTCCTGAGTTGGAATATTCTCATTACTCACAGGGATAGCCTTTTGTGCAAAAACTTCCTTGAGCTCGAAGAAGTCATCACCATCTAGGCTACTCACTTCCAGATCTGTTACAGCATTGCAGGAGATTGTTTTTTGTTCTCCCATAGTGGTAAGAAGGATGTTCTTCTTTTTTCCTTGCAGATTAAGGTCATTCATGAGCTTGTTAGTGCAGAAGGAAGCATTACTCCCCGGATCCAGGAATGCATAACAAGTCAGCACCTTGTTGCCTTTCTTTGCTTTTACTTGCACAGGAACAATAGCAAGGATACTATCTGTGCCCCCGGCCCCAGTCTGAGAGCATGTGTCTTCCATGTCCACAAATCCGCTGATAATTGCTTGCTGTTCCCTTGGAGCCTCTGCTTGCTCCTCCCTTGGAGCCTCTTCTTTTGGTGAGTCTTTAACTTTCTGCTTTATGTGTAGGAGTGTAGGGTGTGTTGCTGAACATATCTGACAGCTCAAGTTTTCTCCACAGGCCCTACTCATGTGTCCAGATACCAGACAACTGAAGCAGAGTCCTTTGCTTTTAAGAAACTCCAACTTCTCCTTATGTAACATTTTCTGCAGTTTCTTGCACTGTTCCATTGTATGGTCCCCTTGACAAAAGATACAAGGTTTGCTGAACGCCTTGTCAACTTTCTCCTGTGCTTTCTTGTGCACATTTGTACCAACAGCAACACTTTTCTGTGTATTTACTTCTGTGGCTAAGGTAGTGAAACTTTTCTTGCCACTTGACTTTTCTGACCTTTTGTCTGGCAGGTGCTTTGTTTGCCCTTGGACTTTATCCTTCAGTTCACCAAACACAGGGTGCGATGCCATTTCAGCCTGCCTGTTGACGAACTCCACGATATCTTTGAATCTTGTCCTGCGATCTTCCTTTTTCTGAATGTCCACAGCAACACTCCTGAACCTCTCTCTCAACCTGTATGGAAGCTTTGTGATGGTCGTGCGCATGTTGGCGGTGTTTTCCATCTCGTCCAAGTAATCCAGATCTGACATTGCGTTACTGCAACTTGTTAAGAAGAGAGCAAAGGATTTGAGTGCCTTGGTGTCATCTGCTTTAATGCTAGGCCAGCCCAGAGCCTTGTCAAGGTATGCCATAGAGATCTTATATTTATCACCAAAATGTACTTTCAGAAGTCTCTTAGCTTCCTTGTAACCCTCATCTGGGTCCATGTGAAAGCAGCTGCGCACCAAGTCTCTAGGTTGTCCACTTGTGTGTTGTTCCAAGTAATAGAGGCGGTCTTTGCTACTTTCTGTCTTACTCTCTACGCCATGTTCAAATGCTCTCATGAAGAGACGGTATTCTAGTGGGTCTCCCTTGTAAACAGGAATGCTCTGTGGTGGGAGTGTAGAAAGCCTTTGTTGCTTCATTAGGCTTTCGGTAATGTCATTTTGGCGTTGCATGACAGTAACCAGATTATCTGTATTCACAGAATCCTCAGCTGAAATGACAGGAACTTGGACCACATTATTACCTGCATCTCTTCCAATAGTACGGCTTTGTTGGCTGCCGCTTCTGGCTACGCCACTCGTATCATGGTTGACATCACTAATCACTGGAGTAGACATTGGTACTACCTTCAATCCATTGCCTTTAGTTTTGCTTGACACCTCTGAGCCTTCATATTTTTGCAAAACAGACAACTGTGCGTCAGCCATAGCAAGCTCGGCTTGTAGTTCTAGTTCCTCTCTTACCGCCTTGAGCTTCATTTCCTGTTCCTCTCTTACCGCCTTGAGCTTCATTTCCTGCTCCTCTAAAGCCTGTTTTTTCTTCAATGTAGCTGACTTGGCTAACAATGCAGCTTTTTCCAATTCCACCCTTAAGCGTACAGAAGTAGCTGATGATGCTACCGAACTAGAGCCAGCCTTAGATTTTGTAGACTTCTTCTTCCTAGATGTGACCGACACACTATCTTCGGGGCGGACATCATCATCAGCCTTACTAGCCTCCTTTTGGCGTAGCGTAACATCCTGTATCCATTGTTCTACCTCTTCTACAAATTCTCTGGCTGAACTATCTCTTGGCTCAAACCAATCATTTTGATCACTGTTAATCTCCTCCTCACATCCCAACTGGCATAATATTTCTTTAACATCCTTATTTATTTCACTGAATTCCCATAACAGTGTTTCATATTTTGCCAACAATTCTGTTCTTATAATTTCCACATTCGAATCGTCATCCATTAAAGCATGCATTTCATTCTTTTTCCCTGTAAATTGCCCTAGTTTGGCTCTCCTTGAGCTTATTTGCCTTTGCAAGTTATCTTCCATTGCTTTGAGTGTTGGTTTAGCCACTCGTTTTTTATCTACATTCTCATCCATGATTATTTGTTTCGATTTGTTAACTGTTAGTCTTTCCAATTCTCAGACAGTCTTTTCCACTTGTTAACCAACAGCCACAAAACACCATAGACAAGATTATAATTCACTTCCAAATCGTCCAAATCCACTCAATCAGCTGTTCACGAGTTGTTAATGAACACAGTGAATGTCTTCCTTACGTAGGCTACTTGAGAAAGTTGTTTCCGGTCACTTACATGAGTCTTTTCAAAGGCTTCTTATCCACCATCAAGCGGGTTTTCTTACTAATGTAGAGGTTAAAATCGTCGGGGGAAATTGCAACTTGTCTTACTCGCTCTCTGTTCGCTAGCTACGTTCCACTTTCCACGTTCACGTAGCCTACACATTCGAACACAAGTCCACTTCAGAAACCGTTGTAAAAAATGAAGATGATCCTTTTATTAAAGATCCCAAAGCAAAAAAGACCAATAATCGATCTCATATGTGCTAAAACATTTTCACACCCTTACATAACCAAGACCTTGATGAACAAACGCACATTGGCAAAACAATTCGTCACTATAGTTTAGTGTGTGCTTTCACAACTTTTGTGACAGCAGAAAAATTAACTATTTTTAACTTGTGTGTTTGTAGATCTATTTACAAGCTGCATATGATACTGACCAAACTATTGATGGCATACAAATGTAGCTGTGATTGTCCTTCAAATAAAAATATTAAACACTTTGGAGTAAATGTGTGTTAAATTGATGAAATTGAGATAAATATCAGACCATGCCAAAATCAAAAAACATCTAAAAGCTTAGCACGGACCTCAGAGGGTTAAATGGCATAGACACAAGTGCAATAGCAAACTAGTCAGGTTGAGCACAATCAGTCGCATACTACTACAGTGATGATTAGCTAGCTGGATAAACACATTTTAAATAAACTATTAATAAGCATAACCATTTTTTTCTATAAATAGCCTATGCTTATTCTGAGATTCCAAAACAGACAGTTCGCTAGCTAACTGGCTTGACTTGCTAGCTCGCTAGCTAATGTTAGCAACCGAGCTAATTGCAACCAGCATGCAGCACCCCTATCAATTTTCATCTGATACGGAGGACAGCGATGACCAAGTACATTTTTTTAATGCGCGCCAAATTATTATTCCCTTATGTAAGGCTACTGTGAGATGGCATACCTCTGTAGTGAATAATAGCAATTATTTATTCACGACAAGGTACAATTCATGATTTGGAACATGACATTACCATCACGACCCCGGCTGTAAAAACTACTTCCGGTTTTCTGCTGCGTCTCCAGTGGCAAAAGGAATTCAACTAAAATGTTTTTTATTGCGCTTACCACTGATCTGTATGAGTCCAACAGAACGCGCACGGAATGCCACTCTTTATCTTTAATTTCATGCTATTTTATTTTTTCTCTTCCCTGAATAGTTCTCCCCCTCGTGCACAAGATTACTACGGGTGATGGGGATTTGCTGTTCCAAGATCAGGTCCTAGCCTTAGTTGTAACTTTAGCCATTGTTTAAAAAAATGTCAAACTGATCTGGGGTTAGAGGTGAAGATTCTATTGTTAGTGGGGGGCGGTAGGGATATTTTGGTTCAGATTCTTCCAAAAACACAAAATTTGGCTGAGATACTGTCCATACCATACCATACATACCATTTTTTATGGCCGCCAAGACGGGCAAAATCCAATATGGCTGCCAACAAAAAAAAACTAAAAGGGCTAGAATCATAAATGATACCACTTTTTAGGGGTTTTTGGGGTCGTGTAATCTGATTCTGATGTTATTTTAATGATTTGAGGTCAGGTTTACCCCTCAAAGTTAGCATAAAGGTCATTTTGGGGTCAAATCCAGTGTTTCTGGTCCGTCATCCCAGATTCTGCCCCCAAAAACGTATTTTCCCATTATAAGCTGTACATGTATATGTCGCACAAGTTTGACATCTCATTATTTGACGTTTACCCCTCAAGGTCACTAAACAAATCAGTAAAGATTATATTCAGGAACAACTTTTATTGGAATAATTCAGAGATAATATCTGCAGTGACAAAATGCTGCCGCTGTGTGCATTTAAATGATAAAAATAAAATATAAGGATCTGTTTAGTAACTCATACCAATAATTACTAATACATTCTGGTTTGCGCTCTATGATGCCAGCAATACGTTTTACTGGCTATCACCTTTGTTATTAAGGCACCCGCCTTCGCATTTGCAGAGGACCGTGCATCGGACACCGGTACAGTTGCATTTGCAACTTCCCGTGCATGCCTTGAGGCAGCCGCAGTGCAAGAGAATTGTTAGGTTCACGAAATTCAGAAGACCTTCAAAGTGAATAGAGAACACTTGCACCAAATGAGAAAACAGAACATACAACCAATATTCAACAGAGTTTATTCAACCAAATGCATTTGGGGTTCACCGCCTCCCTGCCAGGCAAATGAACAAATCATTTCCGGGGAGAACACTTCTTTATACACAATAATTTAGACAAAAGCTTTAGCCTCGCCCACACAGCCGTCACAAGACTGTATTTTTCCATCTCTGGGAGAACTTTGTATCTTTTGGCAAGGCACACTGCTCTGACCTCGACTGTGGCGGTTTTAGCTAGCTCTCTGCAAAAACAGTCCTAAGAAACACACAGCTTGCTGCCTATCTCTTTTGGCACAGCGCCACACCTTGTGCCAGCGTGAAAAGAGGTTCAAAAACTATTTTGAACAGAAACAGAATTTCTCTATCAATCCCTCCTTTTTATGATTTTATCCCATATAGTCATAAAACATTTAGAATCTTTTCACATTTTGCGCGTAGCAAGTTTATTTCAATGCAGAAGCTTAAACATCTTTAAACAAGTTTTGCAAGGCCATGGCAGTATCGTCATAGTCTGGAGGATCAATTATTTCTTCATTCCCAGAGTCAGATTGTCCTTCTTCAGACTCTAGGTTGTCATACTCATCAGTTTCCCTCTCCTCCAGGGCCAAAGCCTGATACGCTGGGGTACTTTGCATCATTTGGGTGATCGCCATCAGTCATCAGGTCTTTTTGTTGCGCCAGGGCTAATTTCTTAAGACCTTCCATAGCTTGATCTATGGTTTTACCATCCGCATCGTTATCAGGTATGTAGGTACAACACGCAGTTCCAATTATGTGGCATACTCCTCCCTTGGAGGCAGTCATGAGGTCCAGGACCATACGATTTTGAATTGTCATTAATCTAAGTGCAGTTAACTCGTTTTTTTCTTTTTCTTTTATTCAGTGTGAAATTGATCAATGCACTCAGGCGGTAGTTTATTGTCTCTACCCTTAACATTACTTTGCCCACCCCCATTTGGGGAAAAATACTAAGAACTGCTTTGTTCCCTGCACTCCAAAGTTTGTGATCTTCTGGAACATTACTTCCCCATATTGCATCATGCTTATCCTCTAAGGATCTTTTTGCACGACCCTGTGTTTCAGCGCTTATTACCCATGTATTGTCAGTTAGCATTACATATGCACAAGTTCCATGCCACTTCTTAGGCAGAGCTATGTACACATTGTGTCCGCAAAGCCAGTACCACCCATCCACTGCCCTAGTGCCGTTTTCTGTAGGTGCTAACGTGGAACACCTTGTCTCCTTTAAGGGCGTTCCGGTGATTCTATTCTTACAGTAGGAGTACACTGTCCCATCGCATTGGGATGTCTCCCCCACCGGGACTGTTCCCTTCCCTCGTACACATTTTATAAAGGTCTTATGCGGGGTATATGGTACTACCATAATGGGCGTAATCAAATGTTGTCGTGAGGTTTGTAATAAACCTTGTCAATCAGTGCAATGTATTCCCGTCAGTACATTCGTAGCAGTTCACTTTGGTTGTAATTTTGTGGGTTGGGTCAAAGTATTTAAGTGTTCCTGTATGAGTTGAGAGCCCTATGGCACATGTTACAGTCCAGGACACATATATTCCAATTCCCGGGGGTTGGTCCACAGTCACCCTTGGTTCTACGGATGATGCCGGTAGATAACATAACATAACATAACATAAGGGGAAGACGAGAACAGGCCATTCAGCCCAACACTGCTCATCCATTCCTACCACTAATCTGCTCACACGCTAGAGTGTAGATGTGTGCATACGTAACAGTTGGTCTTGTTTACGCTCTGTGCTGTGCTTTTACAAATCTCTTCCCTCTTATACCGTGATTATCATCAATATGGTCAAAGACCCCACTGCCCGCCACTGGAGGTTCGCCATAGCTGTGTCTAAATCCCAGTAAGAGGGTTGTTTGCTTCACCGGTTTTGAGACAGGTGTGTTCTATATTTCACACCTCCCTTTGTAGCCGGACTTCTCCCTTCTGAGCACAACTCTTTTAGGTACCTACTCACCCTTTGTTACCTTTTTACAGTGGGACAGATGCACCCAGGTGGATCGCTCTGCAATCGCGGTAGGTGATAGGCTTTTCCCATCTAGGTATTATTTCTCTACAAATTATTTTTTTGCCACAGTTGTGCATCAATTTTTGAGGTAGGGTATGCTTCTACCCAACCTGAGAATGGGTCAATCATTAATAAGCAGCTATTTTTCCCCTCACTTGGTGTGAGGTGGATGAAATCCATCATCCAAGATTCAAATAGTCAAAACATGTTAAACACCTTTTACAAAAAAAAAAAATGTAGTTTGTAAATCCAAACGTATAACGTTTGTTTATCATATCTACCCTCCCTCCTCTTGAGACATGGCATATGCCATGACTCAACTCTGCAGCTATGGTAAACAAAGATCTCGGTAATACAGGTTTCTTTTCTGGGCCCACCCACAGGCCAGTTTCGTTCTCAGTACATTTTTGGTTGCCAGACATCCTTTTCTCTGGTACCCCTGCTTCATGTTGCATGTCTCTCAAGAGAGTGTAATCGAGAGTGACGCAATCAATCTCTTTAAACATTCCCTGAGTGTCTGCAGCTGCTTCTTTTGCAGCAGAGTCTGCGAATGCATTCCCCAGGGACACCTCATCTGTTCCTTTCGTATGTGCTGCACATTTACATCTCGTCAGTGTTTTGGGTTTCTGTAATGCCACAATCAGTTCCAGTATCAATGGTGCATGCGTTATTGGTTTCCCTGTTGAAGTCATTCTTTTTTCAGGATCCATCCACATAGAATGTTACTTCTGCGTCATGAATGGGTGTGTCCATTAACCCGGGGCGTGCTGCCACAGACCTAGATGTTTCAGCTACACAATCGTGAGGATCTCCATCCTCAGCAGTTGTCAGCAAGGTAGCCGGATTAAGTGTGGTGCATTTTACAGTTGTTAGATTAGGAGCTGTTAGTAGAGTCGCTATACAGCTCAGCTGTCTTGCTGGTGACAAGAATGTATGTTTTCTTTGCAGTAGTAATACAGAAACTACATGTGGTACCATCAGTGTCAATGGTTGGTATAACACTATGGTTTGTGAGGCTTTTACTGCTAATGCTGCTGCTTCTACAGCATGGCAGTCCTCGTGCTACAGGATCCAGTTCTGTGGAGTAATAAGCAATTGGTCTTTGCTTACCTCCAAACCTGTTTTACCTGTTCAAAGGCTTCGTTGACATCAGGAGTCCATTTGATTGGATCTCGAGCCTCCATTGGTTCGCTGTAAATACAATCTAACAGTGGTTGCATCAATTGTGCATAATTACACATCCAGGTTCGGCAGAAAAATATCATCTGTTTTTTTTTATTTTAGGCTTTGGGGCCTGCAGTATCGCTGTTTTCCTATCCTGAAAGGCTCTGCCTTGAGCTGAGATAGCGTGTCCCAGATATTTTACTTCTGGGAGACACCACTGTAATTTTCCCTTGCTTACCTTGTGGCCTTGAGGCCAGAAAGACTAAACATGCCTTTTAGTCTATTTCGCAGCGCTCCTGAGAAGGAGAGCAATTCAATAATGTCGTCTACATACAGGAGGATTTTTTTATTTTTTTATCATAGATACTGCCAAAATGCCTAAAATGCCTAAAATGTAAAATATACATAGTACAGTGCAGATCAGATGGATCATTCATTTTCAGATCCTTCGCTGTCTACAATGAATGCGTAATTTTTTTACTTTTCTTCTCTTTTTTTATTTTATTTTTATTTTTATTTTATTTTTATTTAGTGTTTGCAGAACATCATACAATACCTAATTATTTATCTGATGTAAACTAGGATGGTCATCGGAAAGAGCCAGCAGCGTGCTGTACGGTTCAAATTGCAGTTGTGTATGCACACAGGCACAGTAGCAAACAATGATATTTTTACAAACTTGGGTTTCTGTCTGCACTCCCTACCAGGCGGCATTTCTCTAACCCAAGAACCCACATCTTCCCATTCACATTCGGTCATTTTCGATAATGAAATATGCGGCTGCCTGATTTGTTCAAATAATCATTTCTGCTCTTCACTCAAGTTTACTAGAATTCCAGTCAATTTCGGTCAACTATACATGGTGCCTAAACATCTCATTTCGTTTATTTGCGGCATGTTCCAGAAACACTCATATTCTAAATGTCTTGGTCAGGGGTAAGAAGAGAGCAGTGCTATAAGAGTTCGCTGGGGCTGTCTGCTCAGACGGAATAAATTCACACAGTTGTGCATGACTGGCAGTATATCAATTCCCATGTATAATACCAATCTATCAATTGTATAGAATTCCCAAAACTATTTCCAATAGTACCTATACAAGTGACGTGACTGACAACCCATTTTCATCACATTCAATAGTATTTTTTTGTTTCATTTTAATTGGTCTTCCCTAGCCGTTCGCTCGAAGTGAATAGCATGTTCTATTATCACTTGCAATCGGCACGTTCCCCACGTAATTACATGTCTTTTAATTAACATTGGTTTATGCAGGAGTGAGGCCGTTCAAGAACGCATTTTTCAGCTGTTGTTCATAAACCCCATCGTTATTATTTGCAGGTGGTTCAAGACCACTGTTAGCATTAAACACTTTTTTTTAAACGGGTTAGGTACGCCATTATCATTTCGTTTTTATTTTGCACACAGTCCAACATTTTTACGTACACTTTTATTCACTCATACTCAGGCGCAATTGCATTCATGTCACATTCATTTTTTATTCACTCATACTATGAATAAACACTTGACTTTAGTTTCTTTTGTAAATTCTCCCCAGGTAAATCCCAGAGGCAATTGTTCACAAACACTTATAATAATACATTATTTGTCAAACCTCAAACCTCCCCCTAAGAAGTTCCACGCGTAACCCTTACACTTTAAACTTCTCACCTAATACCTCTTAGAAAACAGTTCCTCACGTGTTTTCCAAACTGTTCTTTCCCCTTTTTTTTTTTTTTTTTCCATTAGGCTTGCCACATTGCTGGACCTGCAACTTCCCATCAAACTTTTCTTTTCACATGCAATTATCAAATCAAATCAAATCAAATTTATTTGTATAGCGCTTTTCACAATTGAATTGTCACAAAATGCTTAACAGAGGGGGAGCCCAGGCCTAGACCCCCCCCAAAAGCAAGGCTAAAGGCAACAGTGGCAAGGAAAAACTCCCTTGGTAGGGAGAAACCTTGGGAGGAACCAGACTGAAAGGGGGGGAACCCATCCTCTTCTGGCCGGCACAGGGTGTGTCCAAAAAAGACCATGTCATGGTCAGTCCAAGGTGACTCAGGGCTGAGAGACTTTGCCCCTCCTGAGTTAGGTAGTCAGCGAGGGAGAGGGTCCAGATCCTGGAAGATATGTTTTTAATCTACACTTAAAAATTGAAAATGTGTCCGAATCCCTAACATGCCTTGGTAAACCGTTCCACAACAGAGGACCTCTAAAAGAGAAGGCTCTACCACCAGCTGTGCTTTTCAAAATTCTAGGGAGTAATAGATGGCCGGCTTCTTGTGAACGAAGCAGTCGTGTCGGCTTATAAGGGGCAATCATTTTGGTCAGATATAAAGGTGCAAGTCCGTTCACTGCTTTAAAAGTTAGCAACAGCTGGCGGATGGCCCAGCGGTCTAGTGCACCGCGCTTTGGAGCGGTGTGCGCTGCCCGTCAGAGACGCGGATCGAAACTCGCGTTTCTACCAGACCGGCCCTGGTCGTCAGCCCGATCGGAGGCGACATTTGGCTGTCCGCCTCCGGGGGAGGGGGGAGGGAGAGCCGGCACGAGTCCGCCGAGGAGAAGGTTAATGGAGTCCGTGGAAGATCTCCGTCTCGGGAAATAGGTCCAGGAATACGAATCTTGTTCCCGGAGGACGGGCGGCGGACTCGTGAGGGTGGGGAATTGAAAATAAAAATAGAGGGTATAATTGGCTACCAAAATTGGGAGAAAAATGGGGCAAAAAATCCAAAAAAAAAAAAAAGGTTAGCAACAGTACTTTATAATCAGCCTGATATTTAATAGGAAGCCAATGTAGTGATGCTAACACAGGAGTAATGTGCTCATACTTCTTGGATCTAGTCAAAATACGTGCCGCTGTATTCTGTACTAGTTGAAGACTCTTTAGAGAGCTAGTAGAGGAGCCGGATAATAAGACATTACAATAGTCTAGCCTCGATGCGACAAAAGCATGCATCAAGGTTTTTGCATCCTCTAATGACAGAATGTGCCGAATTTTAGCTATGTTTCTTAGGTGAAAGAAAGCTACTCTGGAAGTGTTTTTAATATGAGTGTCAAATGTAAGGTCCTGATCAATAATAAAACCAAGGTTCTTAACCATTAGACTTGATGTAACTATGCAATCACCTGCATTTAACTGCAGATCCAACTTGTTCCTTCATTTTTTGGGGCCCAAAACCATCATCTCTGTTTTATCTGAATTTAAAAGCAGAAAATGTACTGTCATCCAATTCTTTATATCAGAGATACAAGCCTCTAATTGAGTGAGTTGAAGTATTTCACCTGGTTTCATTGATATGTACAGCTGTGTATCATCTGCATAGCAATGGAAATTCACACCATGTTTACGAATAACATTACCCAGTGGTAGCAAGTATAATGAGAACAGTAATGGTCCCAGCACTGAGCCTTGTGGAATACTATATTTAACCTGAGAGTAGTCAGAGAACTCTTGATCTAATTGCACAAATTGAAACCTGTATGATTTAAACCATGAGAGTTTCCGTCCACGCAACCCAACCAGGTTTTCTAGCCTATGAAGGAGAATCTGGTGGTCAATAGTGTCAAAAGCAGCACTTATGTCAAGGAGCACTAGAATAGAAACACAACCAGTATCCAATGCTAACAGTAAGCCATTTACAACTTTAATAAGTGCCGTCTCAGTGCTATGGTTTGGTCTAAAACCTGATTGTAGTGTTTCATATAGATTATTCATTTTTAGGAAAGCAGTTAATTGTTGAGCTACAGATTTCTCCAAATATTTTGACCAAAAGGGAAGATTTGAAATGGGCCTATAGTTCTTCAGATTAACAGGGTCAAGATTTGGTTTCTTTAGAAGAGGCTTGATTACTTTTAAAGCCTCAGGTACGCAACCCAATAATATGGATGTATTTATGATATCTAACATGGGCTGGCCTAGCACAGGCAAAAGCTCTTTAATAAGCTTTGTTGGTATGGGGTCTAACAGACATGTAGATGATTTGGAGGACATAACCAGTTTACTAAATTTGTCCAGATCCAAGGGAGTGAAAAACTCAAGGGTCTCTACGCAACCCTGCTCCTGATAGCCCTGTGCTGTCTCGGGAGTTGGAATGCTAGATATTGGAGTCATTTTCATAATTTGTTCTCTGATTATCTCAATCTTATCAGTAAACGAGTTCATGAAGTCATTGGAATTATAGTTAGAAGGATAACTGATGCAATCTGAAGACAGATTTTTTGTCAGTTTAGCTACCGTGTTAAAATTGAAATCTTGGGTTGTTTTTATTCTGGTCAATTAATTTTGAGAAGTATGATGACCTAGCTGTAGTAAGGGCTTGTATTCTATGAGGCTGTCCTTCCAAGCAGAGCGAAAAACCTCTAAATTGGTAGAGCGCCATCTGCGTTCTAATTTCCTGGAAACTTGTTTAAGGGCACGGGTATGGTCAGTAAACCAGGGTGCAAGTTTCTTCTGACTGCATTTTTTCCTCTTGAGGGGTGCGACAGCATCAAGTGTATTCCGTAAAATCAGATTTAGCGCATCTGTTTGATGATCAATTGACACACAGCGTCGATGCATTGGGTACTATCGGTCATTTGGGCCTCCAGAAATGGTATAATGTTGAGCAAGACATACTCGCTGAATGTCTTTGCTGTTGTGGGGTGCACCATGTGGATAACTGCTGCCATATCCAACACCAAGACTGTGGCTTGTTTGGCAGAAGCTGCGCGGCCAGTGGGTGCATTGAGGCATTGAAGAATGTCGGACTTCGTCCCAGATCGCAGAGACCCTCAATCTGCCAGGCTCGGTGGCTCTCTCTGATTTTTTAACCGAAAGAAGTCTGTCATGTTGGCATTGGGATGCGACTGGAGTGAGAGGAAAAGTTGCATGATTAAAATCATATTATGCCTCTGTATGCCACTGTCCTTCATACCTTTTTTCTTGGGACCAGTTTGGTCGGAACAAATGCCTGTTCCATGACATTCTGTGTATCGAGTACTACAAGCTCCTGACTTGTAGCAAGGAAAGGGTTGCCCAGCTGCTCTACCACCTTGATGAACGATAGTACATCCTTTCGAAACTTTACTTGCAGGCTGTGTCCTTCCTTGTGATGAGCGGTGGATGACGTTGGTGAGTCATTGATGGCCTCGAATCAACTATCCGCATGCAATCAGGTCCAGTCAGCATAAACAGTGTAAGGGCTTCAGGATTTTCAGGAGTCCATAGAGCGAATATTTGGATATTGTAACTTTGAGGGGTAAACTTGACCTCAAATCATTGAAATAACATCAGAATCAGATTACCCGACCCCGAAAACCCCCAAAAAGTGGTATAATTTATGATTCTAGCCCTTTTTTGGGGGTGGCGGCCATATTAGATTTTGCCAAAAATTGATAAAGTATGTTATGGACAACATCTGAGCCAAATTTGGTGCCTTTGGAAGAATCTGAACCAAACAGCCCTTTGTATGCCCTTACCGCCCCCCACTGTATTTGCGTCTCGTTGGCTACGCATAAGAAAACGCTAGCGTTATTCTTTTCTGATAACAGAATATGATACATTTATGACTCTAAAGCACACATTTAAGAAACTTAATATGCAAAAAAGTGTGGGGGTGAAAAAAATGGGAGAGAACAATAAATGCGGGACATTTTTTAAATGATCCGCTAAGATCAAATCGCTGCCCTCTGGCGTAGTGGACTCATGTGGGGAGGGTAAATCTAAATAGAGGGTGTAATTGGCTACCAAATGGTGAGAAAAACAGGAAAAAACTGAAACAAATTAAAAACTAATAATAAATTAATGTATGTATAATTGGTTAATTTATACCATGTGGGCACATGCCACCTGTCACAGGTGAGTTGAACTACACTGCAAACGAGAATCTATTTCCAATAATTGTGTCATGGCCACTTTACATTTTTATTGTTATTATTTGATCATGTGCTGTTGTAAATCAAAAAGATGAACGTGCAAAGACTGAAAGTTGTTTCAATTTCCACTTATTCATTCATTATCTAACCCGCTTATTCCTGGTCAGGGTCGCAGGGGGGCTGGAGCCTATCCCAGCATGCATTGGGTGAGAGGCAGGAATACACCCTGGACAGGTCGCCAATCCATCGCAGGGCACATACACCATTCACTCACACACTCATACCTACGGGCAATTTAGACTCTCCAATTAGCCTAATGTGCATGTCTTTGGACTGTGGGAAGAAACCAGAGTGCCCAGAGGAAACCCACGCGAACATGGGGAGAACATGCAAACTCAACACAGAAAGGCCCCAGCTAGGATTCGAACCCAGGATCTTATTGCTCTGTGGCGACAGTGCTATCCACTGCACCACCTGTTTCAATTTCCAATATTGATACTGTAGATATTGTACATCACCTACATAAAATGCAAGGGTGCCAAGTTGGTCAGAATTGTATGTGTGTATGTGCATGAGTGTATGTGTGTGCTTATATGTGTATTTATCATTCACAGTGATAGAAAAGCAATGTGTGAGAAACAGTACCCACAAGCAATACAGGCATTGCAGACAGCTATGTGACAGTAACAGTCTTGTGTCGTCATTTTAAACGACACAGTGGAACATGTCAGTGTTCTGGAAATGCCCTGTCATCATGTGGGGTAGTCATTCCAAAAGCATGTAATTTTTGTTTATTATTTCCTGGTTGTCTGTGACTACGGCAAGCAAGAGGGGACCTTGGGAGCTTTCTTCGCATTAATGTGTTTCTGTATAGGCCAGGCTGTGAGGTTGGTGGTCAGCATTTGTGGGGATTCCGATTCTGAATAAGATTCAGTACTGCTGTTGTACCCCTCAGTAAATCTCTCAGACAGCTCAGACACACCTCTGTGTTTTTGCTTTTTTTGCATTTCAGCACACAGAAAAGGCACAATAACTGTACGTACACTTACTGTTGTTGAAAAATCCCTGGATGAAGAAGATACCTCAGCAAAATTGTCACTTTATCTACAGATGACATAATTTTACCTCGGTTGGATTGTACCACTGTTGTGAAGCCATATCTCTATCTCAGGTTTAAGTTGGTACCATTTTGCTTGAAATCTTTGGAGTCACAAGACAATAATTCTGGGAGTGTTTCTCAAACTGTGCATACCTCTATCAGTAATGGTGCAAATGCATTAAATATGAAGACACTCACTGTGTGGAGCCATGCTGCTATTATAAGCGAGAACAAACCTGGTTCTGTGTGGCTCAATTGGTAGAGCACGGCACTGATAACGCTGAGGTTGAAATCCTATTGGGACAACACATACTGAAAAATGTATGCATTCATTACTGTAAGTCTCTTTGTATAAAAGTGTCTGTTAAATTGCATATGTATGTATGTAAACCTCCAGTGAAACCATGGGTTTTGGGCCATGGAGGTCACACACGTGAATTAAGACAGAGAGACATTGAGGGACTTCACACATCAATCCTTAACCACTTAACTGCTGCTATTTAAATCTCCCTAGTCCAAAACACCCATTTGATTCAATACACTTCTGTCAGGCTAATGAATCATTGGGGAAAATGGTTAATACTGATTAACCATTTAATGGGGGGATCAAACCCAGGGCCAACCACCCTTACTCCATCCCACTCTCAGCTCATTTACGATGGAGTGAAAGACATATGTGAGTGTGTGTGTGTGTGTGTGTGTGTGTGTGTGTGTGTGTGTGTGTGTGCATGACAGGGGGCAGACATGGCCCATTAATCTTGTGAACTGCAGTTTGAACTACCTTGCCTCAGACTCCACAAGGACCAGGAAGATGGCAATGTCAAAGAGTTAATCTATTCCCTATCCTATCGCATAATGTGTCTCCTTCAGCATTTTTCAGTGCATTGTTTAGATTCAATCAGCCCAATTTGATTACTAAATTGATCCTTCATTTGAGCAGTTCTTTTATTACTTGAAGATCAGTGTAGTAGATGGGCTGTATGAAGGGCCTGTGTGGTAGGCAAGACAGATTGGTGTGTGTCTTACCCTGGTCTACAATGTTCCATTGCTTTGAAAAACAACGTGAATGCAGTTATTGTGTGCACCCAATCATTTAAACTGCAGCCTGTTTTATGGGTTTTGTGATTTAAGCTAATAAAGAAGTTTAGAACTCAGATCTTCTTAATCCTAAAGAGAAACAAAAAGTCTATCACTGTATTTTTGTGCATTTAGTACTAACATGTCTGATCGCAAGAGGAGAGGAGAACATATCTTCAAGATGCTTTGAGTCCTATGATAGAGTCAATACATTTGGCTGCTTTGAGAAATAATCCTGAACAATACTATGGTTTTGGGACAGTTATTTTGACCATAAACCCAGTTGATCTGGACCCCTATTTTAACAATGCTGTCTAGTTGAAAATAATTACTTATAAACACTTTAATGTTTTGACAATGATGGCTAAATGTTATGATAAAACATTTGTAAATAGTAGGCAATGATAGTCATTTAGGAGCTTAGACAAATTAAGTTAATTTAGTTTATTAACTTTTTTTACCGACATCACAATTTTGATAAATGCATTTTCAGGTAGTACAGCTGATTACCACTTAATTGTAGGAAATCTGCAATTATATGAAAAATGTTAATTGATCTAAATTTAATTTCAGTTTTACATGGAGTAAGAATAGCCATGGCAGCACAACCACTACCATTCATAATAATAATAATAATAATAATAATAATAACATTATTTTTATAGCACTTCACAAGGATACAGCACAAACTGCTTCACATTGGTAAAACCGTAAGATATGTAAAACAATATAAAATGACAATGAAGTAGTTATAGAAAGGACAGATGAACACAACATAAGCTATAGGAAATTATACATCGGTAAGAGCAAGTCTATAAAAATGAGTTTTAAGATGAGATTTAAAAGAAAACACTGACTGAGCAGATTTAATTCTCCATGGAAGGCTGTTCCAGGGTCTAGGGGCCTTTACAGTGAAAGTACAGTCATTCTTAATCTAGACTCTGGAACAGCCAAAAGTCCCTGATTGGACAATCTCAGAGGCCTCAGTGTTTGAAATACACTTTTTCTTGAAGTAAAAGTATCCATGTCTGTATCAAATTGGTACAGTGTAAGTTACCAGTGTAACAATAACAGCATGACCACAGAATGGGTTGCTGCTCGGAAATGGAAGAATGTTCACAGTCAAAGTTTTCATTCATTGTTCGGCAAGTCAAAAGACGTGAAAACCCACCGACAGCAATGAATGTGAATCAGGACTGTTCACTGATACCTTCTTAGTCACTGAAGGGTCACATTGTGTGCATTTCTTTACAACTTGAGAAATTCTGGGAAACCAGAATGCATATCAACCATCCTGGCTCAGACAACTGCTGTTGTACATACACTTAAATATACTTGCTAGGACATTTACAGTAGCCTTTTTGATCTCAGAATATCAGAATGCTGTTAAAGAAATGTATTTACCAATGTTCAAATATAAAGATGTACAAGAGTGCCAATCAATGTGTACAGTGTCTTTGTGAAGTAGATTTGGATTAAAATTACAGCAAAGTAACATAAAGCACTGAGGCCCTTCAGACATGACGGTGTTACTCTGTCAGAACACTCGTTGTTAGGGATGAAAACTGTCGTAGCGACAGGAGTACCATCTCCCAGCAGTGTCGGACTGACCAACCAGAGCAGCAGCAGAGGTGCCTGTGAGCAGGCGTGTCTTCAAGAGGCAGGGTACACTCAACGTTCGATGGTTTCTCTGCGTCACAAACTCACCGACAGCGTTGAATGTTCACTGAGTCTTGAGTGAGAGTGATACAGCAGCACTCCCGTAGGAACCAACTGTACATTGTTACAAACAGACAATGACATACAGACACATTAACACAAAGGTTACAAATTTTGATACACAAGCAAATAAACAATTACACACACACCTATATTTTAAAGCCTTTACAAATGATATCCAAGGTAGTGACACCACACTCGCACACTCAAATGCACATACACACACACACACACACACACACACATATATATATATATATTTAATATCAATGCTGACTCTATTCACACCCCACACAAATAAAAATAAAAATAAAATTTGTCCAGATTTTTGGACTGCTTCCACCCAAATGCAGGCATCATGGTCTCCTCTGATTCCTTGTTTGTCTGTTACACAGTGCGTAACGTAATGCACAGTATTGTAAACAGCGATTTTTACATTCGCAGGAGAGAGGCATACAATCACAGGTAGCCCACATTGCACTTTGATAGGCCTTAGAGTGCGGCATGGGGAATAATGCAGGCGCTGTGGGGTCTGTCATCTGACTGTGGGGGAGGGGAGGGACAGTGTGGGGGTCGTTGCTTGTTGAAGAGAAAGAAAGGAACAGGGAGGAGGGAGAGAG
This sequence comes from Aldrovandia affinis, assembly GCA_029706075.1. NCBI lineage: Eukaryota > Metazoa > Chordata > Actinopteri > Notacanthiformes > Halosauridae > Aldrovandia > Aldrovandia affinis. Next base: position 155,851 of record JAINUG010000239.1, read on the forward strand.
AAAAGAGAGAGAGGGAGGGAGGAGCAATGGAGCGGAGGTAGGGAGTACGTGTCTGAGAAGGGGGGTGTTGATCGATTCCAGGCTCTGCATTTCCAGACAGGCTGAATGGCAAAGGTCAATAGGTCTCATTTCCTATGAAAGAGTGGCCGTCTGGCTGCACCTCCTGTCCGTGGGTCTGTCTGCACTGAGCAAAAGAATTGCTTTCCTGTGCTCGTGCCTGTGTCTGTGCATATAAACCCAGATACGCTGTTTATGAACATGCTCCACAAAACAAACATGCTGGGACAGGCCTGTTCGAAAGAACTAAAGCACCCACACACTCACACGCACAGACACATGCATATGCATATGTGCATTCACTTTCACACACATACATATGCACATGTGCACACACAACACACACACACACTAATAAAAGCGTGTAGTAACCGTGCCTCTGAAATGCGAGTGTAGGGTACATCTGTGCTGCAGCAGCGCCGGTGTTTGTAACACAAATGCAGGCATATGACTCCGTTGTGGTATAATGTAAGGGACAGGAAGCACTGCTGGTCTGTGTGCCAAGTGGCTCCTCAGAGGGCCCTCCATTCATTCTGAGCGCGCTCAGATGCGCAACGCGACCGAAAACCCTGGCACAATCTATTGGATTGAGCCAATCTGAGCAGCGATGCTTTTATACAGAGTATCTGGCCAACGTGGTGTGTGAGGTAATGCTGAGTTTTCAAATTCTCATTGGTCCTCCAGGATTCTTTCAATCCACATGTAATTAACTTTATATATTGCATATATTTTATATCATATATTCAGTATGTTAAGCATAACCATTTAGCCAATGGTAGAGAGTAGCTAACAAACAAGAGAGCCGATGCAATATCTTGTGACCATTTGGTGTGTGTGTGCATGTGTGAGAGTATGTGTGTGTTTGTATGTATATGTGATCATGCATTTGTTTGACATTTTTCCATAAATCTTTATGCAGGCAAATATAAACATACAAATTCCTGTCGTGATTTTGCTTGGCTGTGTAATAAATGATCAGACTGGGAAATGGGCTTTGTTAATGGACAGAGTAGCCATGTGACCCCCTAGATGGAACTTGAACCCATGACCCTCTCGTTCAAGGGAAGTATAGCCACTGCTGCACACTGCTACTTACAATGTGTGTGTGTATGTTTACGTATGTAACAGGTTTCAACACATGCAAATGAGATGCTTCAAAGTGCTTGTGAGTATGTGCATGTGTGCACCTTAGCATATTTCAACATATGCGCCAATGGGTCTATCTGAAATACTCTGCTGCGTGCCTCTGTCTGTGTGTGCTGGCTGTGGTCTCTCTGAAATACTCTTCTGTGTGCCTCTGTCTGTGTGCGAGAGAGGGTTATTGATGGAGATGTCGGTGTTAATGTTAATGGTGCTCCCACCCCCTCCACCCCCCATCTTGTCTAGGTGACAGGGTCTACGGCAACCTGCCCCAAACTGGATCAATTAATTAATCCAATTGCGTTCACATCTACAGACACAGACATACAGACATACAGACGGAGCCTGGGCAGTAGCAAACTCATTAACACATGATTTTCTACCAGGAGCAATAGAGCCACTTTTCTCTCTGACCTCACATTGCACACTGACAGGGCCAACATGTTTTCAAATGCACTGAGATGCTTACGTGCATACTTCTGTGTAATATACATATACATACAAGTGAACACACAAACACAGACCAATGCTAAAATAATTTTATTTTTTAGTATCATGGATACCTATTTTCTCCTGGGACACAAGTGTACTCAAAACCATTATATGTATGATAAGCTGCTTCAATTTAGTAAAAGACCCAAACAAAAAATATATATAGCCTATAACCTTAGTCCCCAATAGTAACACCTTTCACTTAACATGGGAGCACACCTCAATGTCACATCCTGACAATGTGGTGAAAAACACTACAACACATCTAATCACATTTAAAAGGAAACCTTGCAGGGATCAGTTTTATCAGATTATTTTATGTGGTTATAAAAGTACTTACCCTCGATCTTCCTGTCTGGAGCCATAGATGCACACTCCCTGTCTCCCTCCCTCCCTCCCTCCATCCCCGCGTCTCTCTTTACCCTTTTACATACATCTTAATCTGCGTCCCTCTTGCCTTGCATTCTTCCCGCTTTCTCCTTCAATCTGACTCTGAATCTCCTTCCCCCCCCCGCCATCCTGTCTTTCTGCTGCCCTTCCAACTCTGCCCTGTCGTCCTCCATCATTCCCCTTACTCTTCTTCAAATTCCACCTCTCTCTTCTTCGGTTCCTCCAACGTCTTCCTCTCTATTGCTGTAAACTTAACTGCAGACTGTTTTGTGCGTGCGTGTGTGTGTGAGAGAGAGGGGGGAGGGGAGAGAGAGAGAGGGGCGGGGAGAGAGTGCAAACCAGGACATGCAGTCCATGTCAGTTTGAATGAAAATTGTGAATGCTCCGTTCCCTCCACCTCCTCCCCCTCGGGCCTACTCACTCCCTCTCTCTCTCCCTCTCACTCTCTCTCCTTCTCTGCCACGTGCTTCTCTCTCCCACCTTTAGAATGTTTCACACTCCAGACAGACATTTATTTATACACTTGCCCCCACCTTTCCTCTCACTATGCCCCCCCCAAACCCCCGTCTTCCCTCGCCTGCCACCAACCCCCCTCCTCTGCACACACGCATGCTTCCCTCACAGCATGTGCCAGATAATTAACCCCTTCATGGCCTTCTATTACACAACCCCCTCTCTGATTAACCCTCTATAGAAGTAGAGGCAGAGGCAGTAGAACAGAGAAGTACAGGCAGACACAGACAATCATTCACCCACAGCTGTGATTTGACCAGAGACCAAGAGGCATATTTGCAGATGTTATGGTCCTTTGTTTTAGAAATATTTCCAAGCCATAATGTTTTAAGAAACAAAACAGAGAAAAGGGCACCAAACTCACAATCGCCCAACTGCTTGTGCTTTCTTTATTAATATACAGTGGGGAAAATAAGTATTTCACCCCCTGCTGATTTTGTGAGTTTGCCCCCTTACAAAGAAAGGAACGGTCTATAATTTTCATGGTAGGTTCATCTTAACAGTGAGAGACAGAATATTTAAAAAAATCCCAGAAAATCACATTATATGAATTTTAAACATTTATTTGTGTTTTATTGAGGAAAATAAGTATTTCACCCCCTACCAACCAGCAAGAATTCTGGCTCCCACAGACCGGTTATGTGACCAGGAGGCACACAGATTAGTCCTCTTACTTAATTAGTACTCCTAATTAAGTACTCGTTACCTGTATAAAAGACACCTGTCCACAGAATCAATCAATGAATCAGATTCCTACCTCTCCACAATGGGCAAGACCAAAGAATTGTCTAAGGACATCAGGGACAAAATTGTAGACCTGCACAAGACTGGAATGGGCTACAAGACCATTGGCAAGCAGCTTGGTGAGAAGAAGTCAACTGTTGGTGCGATAATTAGAAAATGGAAGAAACACCAATTGACCATCAATCTCCCTCGGTCTGGGGCTCCACGCAAGATCTCACCTCGTGGAGTGAACCTGATCATGAGAAAGGTGAGGGAACAACCAAGAACTACACGGCTGGAGCTTGTTGATGATCTCAAGGCAGCTGGGACCACAGTCACCAAGATGACCATTGGTAACACACTACGCCGTAATGGATTGAAATCCTGTAGTGCCTGCAAGGTCCCCCTGCTCAAGAAGGCACATGTACAGGCCCGTCTGAAGTTTGTCAATGAGCACCTGGATGATTCAGAGGAGGCTTGGGAGAAAGTGCTGTGGTCAGATGAGACTAAAATCGAGCTCTTTGGCATCAACTCGACTTGCCGTGTTTGGAGGAAGAAAAAAGCTGCCTTGGACCCCAAGAACACCATCCCCACCGTCAAGCATGGCGGTGGAAACATTATGCTTTGGGGCTGTTTCTCTGCTAAGGGGACAGGACGACTTCACCGGATCGAGGGGAGGATGAATGGGGCCATGTACCGGGAAATCTTGGGTGAGAACCTCCTTCCCTCAGCCAGGACACTGAAAATGGGTCGTGGATGGGTGTTCCAGCATGACAATGACCCAAAGCATACGGCTAAGGCAACAAAGGAGTGGCTCAAGAAGAAGCACATTAAGGTCATGGAGTGGCCTAGTCAGTCTCCGGACCTTAATCCCATAGAGAATCTGTGGAGGGAGCTGAAGCTTCGAGTTGCCAAGTGACAACCTACAAACCCTAAGGATTTGGAGAGGATCTGCAAAGAGGAGTGGGCCAAAATCCCTCCTGGGATCTGCGCAAACTTGGTGACCAACTACAAGAAACGTCTGACCGCTGTGCTTGCCAACAAGGGTTTCTCCACCAAGTACTGAGTCATGTTTTGCTAGGGGGTGAAGTACTTATTTTCCTCAATAAAACACAAATAAATGTTTAAAATTCATATAATGTGATTTTCTGGAATTTTTTTAATATTCTGTCTCTCACTGTTAAGAAGAACCTACCATGGAAATTATAGACCGTTCCTTTCTTTGTAAGGGGGCAAACTCACAAAATCAGCAGGGGGTGAAATACTTATTTTCCCCACTGTACATATGAAATGAGAGGCTGTTTTTCAGATGAGAATATTTATGTTGGCAATGCCATGCTGAGAACTGGGGATAGATAAATTACTCTGGACTACATTGCAAAGCTGTGTCATATTTCATGGGCTGTCAAGGGATCCTATTTTCATGGGACGTCAAGCACAATCAGCAAACCGAGAACTAAAATATGTGCATTGTATCATTACCATCAAGGAGATGTTTGTTACAATGTGGCATTCAGAATACTATTTCCTGTGGACTTTCAATCATGCTTGTTGAATGGCGTTAAGATGCCAGCTAAATCAGAACCACACTTGGATAATTTGAGTGCTTATCTGAAGATCAGACATCTTAGCATTCACATTTAGCATTGTAATAGCATCGTATATTTGTAACATGCAAGATTTGTAATCACCACACACTTGTCAGTTCTAACATGCAATGCAACACATTTGTATTCAGTTTGTCTTTTGGACTTTTTCTTTCTTCGTAAGATCTGGTTGTGCTTTTTGGTGCTTTATTTAAACCCAAAAGCAGAACGGCTGGCCGTGCTTTGGGGTTTTGGTTCCCTTTCCTGTTATTGCTATCATTTTCTTTTCTTTTCTCTTCCTCTTTCTCTAACCCCCTCTCTCTCTCTCCTGCCTCAGCGTATTGATTGTTCAGCGTAGTTGTGGTCTCAGAGGCCCTACATCCTCCCCTCCTTCCTCAGCACTACCCCCACCCCCAGCAGTGGCCTCAACATCCCCTCCCATCCTTACTCATCGCTGGCCCCACCTCCTCCCCTCCTTACTCAGTGCTGGCCTCACCCTCTCCCCTCCTTACTCAGCGCTGGCCCCACCTCCTCCCCTCCTTACTCAGCGCTGGCCCCACCTCCTCCCCTCCTTACTCAGCGCTGGCCCCACCTCCTCCCCTCCTTACTCAGCGCTGGCCCCTCCTCCTCCCCTCCTTACTCAGCCCTGGCCCCACCTCCTCCCCTCCTTACTCAGCACTGGCCCTATCTCCTCCCCTCCTTACTCAGTGCTGGCCCCTCCTCCTCCTCACCTTATTTAGCCCTGGTCCCACCCCCTCAGTGCTGGCCTCACCCTCTCCCCTCCTTACTCAGCGCTGACACCACCCCCTCCTCTCCTTGCTTGGCACTGGCCCCACCCCCTCTCCTTCATTCCCCAGTGTTGGTGTTTGGCACCTTAAGACCAAATTATGCTTTATGCGACAAGTGTAACAGGACAAGTCGCACTACAAAAGTGATCCAGAACAAAAATCCAAAACAATCCAAAAAAGATGAAGGTCACAGACGCCATCAAAAATATTTTGTAATCTGATTGGTTGGAATGACTCCACTGCCATGGAGATACAGAATACTACTGATTTGTTTATGTTTTGATGCTATTGCAATGGACGGCTTTCAGTCATTATTAGCAGAGCAGGTGAGGAGGTATCCGCATATTTATAACTCCTCAAAGAGCGGTTATAAAGACGCCTTAAAAACGGCCAACTCATGGGGGGAGATTGCAAGGACTCTCCACACAGATGAGCTGCAATGCAGACATAAACAGGTAAGATACCCATGCTAAACAAAACCATCTATCGATATCTAACTAGCAAACTGGTATCACAGTCAAATAAAGCTTGGTAACGTTATCCGTTAGCTACCTATAACGTAGTTAACGTTACTAGCTAGCTATACATTATTATATATTAGCTAGCTAGCCAGCTCACGCATTTGCCACACCAGCAAGTATCCTCCCTGCGCCTTCCTAGATTTGTTAAGTGACCCAACTAACCATCTCCTTCTCTGTTTATGCTTCCTCCTGGCTCTCAGCAAAAGTAGATTCAAAACCTTCTCTTCCTCCGCCAAATCCAACACATCTTCCTCATACATTGTAACGTCGTTAATGTTAACCATCTTAGTTTTTGTCTACGTAAATAAATAACAGTTTGCTCAGGCTGGTTTCCATAAAGACGACACGACACGTCACTGAGGCACAGAAAGTAGTAGTCATCTAATTCTTTGTTACGGAAGCCATGTAAAGTGTGGATTTATCCATTTATTATAATCTCATTGTCCCCCAACACACACAGTTGTCAATAAGACAACTAATTACTAACAACTAACAACTAACTTTCAGTCACTTGGTCATGCAGCCAGGTTCTGTGGAAAATCGTTGAGGAAACTCAACAATTGGAAATCAAGTAACCTGCATGTTATGCAGAAATTTCTCACGTTTATAACAAGCCAAATATCACGAAAATTGGTTGAGAATTAAGCGAGTGACAGTAGATTTTATCAGGGGAAGTCTGCATCTCTCAATACACATGCATTTGTTTAGACGTGGATCTTGGGCGTGCCAATTATGGCGGCTGAGTAGACGCATCTGAACAGGGTGAATGAGGCATTTACGTATTTATGTCTATGCCTACCGCCGTCAGCTCCCATTTAAAATGAATGACTTAGGGCGGCGGATAGAGTAGCGGTCTAACGCACCACACTTTGGCTGGTCCGGTGTGGTGTGCGCTGCCTGTCAGGGACGCGGTTCTCATGAAACCCACTTCTGGGGGAGGATGAATTGAGATAAATAGAGGGTATAAATGGCAATCAAATTGGGAGATAAACTGGAAAATTATAAATGAATGGCTTCCTACCATTTTCTTTGCTTTAGTCGCTTCTGGTGGACACAACCTTAAATGCTCAAAACTGAAAACGTCTTGTCGCTCAAAGCATAAATTAGCCTTAATGGTGATCTACCTCATCCTCTGGCCCTGTCAACAGCCCACTGAGCTGTTGGATGTAAGCACCTTTGAGCCCCCAGTGTTCTCTGACAGGGCTGATTGAAAACTGTTTCAGCAGGTCCATGTGGTCTGCAGCTGGGTGCTGCTCCAGGATTGTGGAGTGTGACCAGCACGTTGCAGGTTTAAACTTTGCTCGGGGCCTCCAGCCGTTTTGACCCTTGAGCAGAATGCTGTGCCTTAATTGCTTCAGTAATAATCCAGCTTCACAAAGGGATGAAATGTTAACGGTAAGGTATGCAAGTCAGCCTGTGCAAGGATTTCTGATAAACACGAGGAGAAGATTGTTAATAACTTAACTGAAATGCTGTCCTCTCGTCTGGTGCTGTGAGGGTCAGGATAGAGGATGGACTCTTCAGGAGCATTATGAGAGGGTGGAGTGAACATCGTCACAGTTGTGAAAAATATGCGACAGCACACGTTGACCCTTTATCTGGTAGACATAAAATAATTAAAAGGTAGAAGTGTCGCTCTGAAAACAGGAACTCCCTGAAACACCATGTGGCCGGAATAAACAGTCTGGGTATATAAAGCAAGATAGCATGGGAGGTGGTGGGTGGAGGGGTGGTTGTGCAGACTCCCATCTCAGGACTCCCTGTGGACCTCCATGCAGACAGTGTAATAGACCATTAAAGCAGTATGAAAAAAGAGACACATCAGGTATTACTGCTTGAGGCTCTCCAACGTTTCTGGAACTGTCTGACTGGCACAAAGTACTTACAAATGCTGTTACCTTTGCACTGAGATGCCATCTCATTATATGCAATGCAATTTTCCCTGCGACAACCATATCTTTATCATGTGTCAGGAAGGTTTTTGTTCAGCAAAGCAAGTGGTCCACCCATTGACATACTTGACATACCATATTCCTGATGATCGGTCTGTGAATAAATGTCCATTACATCATTGGTTTCAACTTTGACCCCATCATGCACAGTTTAGGTGTTTCTCTCAGCACCCTTGCGGACTGGCTTACAGAAATATGTAATTTTGTAATATGTATCTATATTGATGTCTGTCCCCATTATAAAAAATGTAAATGAAAAAAAAGCCCTAACTTTTCCCTCGTGTTACAGGTACGGTTGCAGCTGCCAACAATTGTCTATTACTGTATCACGACACTGATCTCTGGCATGATCTATGGTTAATCTGGTTAATCTTACCATGTATTAATGCACTTGTTAATGCACAAGTCGCTCTGCTAAATGACTAAAATGTAAAATGTAGAAAAAATGTAGAAAAAAGGAATTCTGGGGAACCAATAGGCCAATCCGCTGCTCTTGCTGAGGGACCAATCAGAGAAGGGTTCAGGGTTAGCATGGGTCTGAATACCACTTTGTCTCAGCCTAGGACATGATCCCAGTTACAGGGATAAAGGCTTTGCTGTTTGACAACTTGAGAAGGTCTTGAGATATGAACCTGAGATACTGGACAGAGAAGAGATGTACCCTGCCTGAACACAGACAATGGTGCTGTCTTTATGGTGCTGTGCATTTGGAGGCACATTGCAAAAAATACCCTCCCTGTCCACATTGAAGAGCTGATATATACAAAATACAAATCCTATATTTCTTTATGTGCACGTGTAACAGTTTTTATTCGAGTTGATAGCCATTGCCATTAAAAAGTCAGAAAACGTGATCAACGTGCAGGAAGTAAAAAAAAGAGCTCAATAGCTGACAGACCGAGGCAGAGATTAATCTGAAGCTTTTTTTCTTTCTTCTTCTTCTTCTTCATGAAAATTAATTATGGGGCACAATGACATGAGAGGGCATTCAAGGGCAATGCGATTAAAGGAAGAACCAACCGCGGCCTGAGAGGAGGGTCGTGCATTTATTTGGCCTAGGTGAGGTGCGGTTTTAATTTGACCAAGATTAGGACTTGTACTTGTGTGCACTGTACTGAGTGTGGTGTATGTGACTGTTGTGCATAAATTGTGTTCTCCTGTTGTCTGTTGGTGCTGGGGGATTGCAGCATGGGACATGGACTGAGGAACAGTCGTCATGTTGGGAGTTAGATTCTGCTGATGAAACAGACTCCACTATAGAGAGACAGGGAAAGGCATGGTCAGACAAGAGTGAGCTAGGCAGCCAAAGGTCTTAAATGTTGACCACTGTCTCAGTGTCATGAGCTCCTGTTTCTCAAACTCATCAGCACTTCTGCTTCCCTCCAGCAGGGTGGAGACAAAGAGCACATCATGTCAAGGCTGACTCTCTTCTGAGCAGCAGACACACAGATGACTATACCTGAAATGCCTTTCAGTGGAGTCGAATGACAGACAAAGGCTGTGTTCGAAACCGCTCACTCGTTCACTATTCCCTATTCCCTATATAGTATATACTATATAGTGTACTATGTAGCGAACGAAAATAGTGTTTTCGGATACTACAACTGAACGTAATTTGCGTTAAAAAAAAAGTGCCGGATATTCAGGTGACGCAAGCGGACACGCCCAGTATCGTAAACAAACCGAGCACTTATGGCAGCTGTTGAAATGTACTCAGGTGGTATCGGGTTTGCATGTTCAGTTTTGAATGTTAAATCCCAAATAAATTGTTGAAATTCTAATGATGTGCAAGTGTGGTTTTGTCAACTGTGGTGCTGTCTGCTAGCCACTGCTTTAACCACCAATCAAATCAAATCAAATCAAATCAAGTTTATTTGTATAGCGCTTTTCACAACAGAATTGTCACAAAACGCTTAACAGAGGGGGAACCCAGGCCTAGACCCCCAAAAAGCAAGCCTAACGGCAACAGTGGCAAGGAAAACTCCCTAGGTAGGGAGAAACCTTGGGAGGAACCAGACTAAAAAGGGGGAGCCCATCCTCTTCTGGCCGGCACAGGGTATGTCCAAAAAGACCATGTCATGGTCAGTCCAAGGTTAGTCTGAGTTAGGTAGTCAGCGGGGGGCTAAACCACGCGGAGAGGGTCCAGATCCAGGAACTGGGGTTGGCGTGGGGGTGAGGGTTGATGGGGGCAGCTCACACTTCTCGCAGGATCTAGGGCTCGGGGCAGGTGCCCCGAGTCAGAGGCCGAGGCAGAGAAGAGAACATGCAGTCAGAAAAAAGCAGTGCTATAGCCAGTAGCACTATGTAAGAGCAGGGGAGCACAAGCATAGGAAATATACAGTTAGCCCCAACAGGTGTAAGCTATGGCAGCATACCTATTAGGAGAGGGACAGAGAAAACACGCAGCCATGTGAGAGTTCCAAACAATCCACACCTGATCAAGGATAACCAGCATAACAGTGGTGGTAACACATTGAGGAGGTGACAGTATGGAAAGTTTCTCACTCCATAAGACACTAAGGCACGGCCTTCTCCATCTCTCCACCTAGACTATGTTTGGCAGTAAGCTAGGCTGAAAAGATATGTTTTTAATCTACACTTAAAAATTGAAACTGTGTCCGAATCCCTAACATGCCTTGGTAAACCGTTCCACAACAGAGGAGCTCTAAAAGAGAAGGCTCTACCACCAGCTGTGCTCTTCAAAATTCTAGGGAGTAATAGATGGCGGCTTCTTGTGAACGAAGCAGTCGTGTCGGCTTATAGGGGCAATCATTTCGGTCAGATATAAAGGTGCAAGTCCGTTTACTGCTTTAAAAGTTAGCAACAGTACTTTATAATCAGCCCGATATTTAATAGGAAGCCAATGTAGTGATGCTAACACTGGAGTAATGTGCTCATACTTTTTGGATCTAGTCAAAATACGTGCCGCTGTATTCTGTACTAGTTGAAGACTCTTTAGAGAGCTACTAGAGGAGCCGGATAATAAGGCATTACAATAGTCTAGCCTCGATGCAACAAAAGCATGCATCAAGGTTTTAGCATCCTCTAATGACAGAAAGTGCCGAATTTTAGCTATGTTTCTTAGGTGAAAGAAAGCTACTCTGGAAGTGTTTTTAATGTGAGTGTCAAATGTAAGGTCCTGATCAATAATAAAACCAAGGTTCTTAACCATAATACTTGATGTAACTATGCAATCACCTGCATTTAACTGCAGATCCAACTTGTTCCTTAATTTTTGGGGCCCAAAACCATCATCTCTGTTTTATCTGAATTTAAAAGCAGGAAATTTACTGTCATCCAGTTCTTTATATCAGAGATACAAGCCTCTAATTGAGTGAGTTTAAGTGTTTCACCTGGTTTCATTGATATGTACAGCTGTGTATCATCGGCATAGCAATGGAAATTTACACCATGTTTACGAATAACATTACCGTGGTAGCAAGTATAATGAGAACAGTAATGGTCCCAGCACTGAGCCTTGTGGAATACCATATTTAACCTGAGAGTAGTCAGAGAACTCTTGATCTAATTGCACAAATTGAAACCGGTCTAATAAGTATGATTTAAACCATGAGAGTGCCCGTCCACGCAAACCAACCAGGTTTTCTAGCCTATGAAGGAGAATCTGGTGGTCAATAGTGTCAAAAGCAGCACTTATGTCAAGGAGCACTAGAATAGAAACACAACCAGTGTCCAATGCTAACAGTAAGTCATTTACAACTTTAATAAGTGCTGTCTCAGTGCTATGGTTTGGTCTAAAACCTGATTGTAATGTTTCATATAGATTATTCGTTTTTAGGAAAGCAGTTAATTGTTGAGCTACAGATTTCTCTAAAATTTTTGACAAAAAGGGCAGATTTGAAATGGGCCTATAGTTCTTCAGATTAACAGGATCAAGATTTGGTTTCTTTAGAAGAGGCTTGATTACTGCTACTTTTAAAGACCTAGGTACGCAACCCAATAATAGGGATGTATTTATGATATCTAACATGGGCTGGCCTAGCACAGGCAAAAGCTCTTTAATAAGCTTTGTTGGTATGGGGTCTAACAGACATGTAGATGATTTGGAGGACATAACCAGTTTACTGAATTTGTCCAGATCCAAGGGAGTGAAAAACTCAAGGGTCTCTACGCAACCCTGCTCCTGATAGCCCTGTGCTATCTCGGCAGTTGGAGTGCTAGATATTGGAGTCATTTTCATAATTTGTTCTCTGATTGTCTCAATCTTATCAGTAAACGAGTTCATAAAGTCATTTGAATTATAGTTAGAAGGATAACTGATGGAAACTGAAGACTGTTTTTTGTCAGTTTAGCTACCGTGTTAAATAGAAATCTTGGGTTGTTTTTATTCTGGTCAATTAGTTTCGAGAAATCACGATGACCTAGCTGTAGTAAGAGCGTGCTTGTATTCGATGAGGCTGTCCTTCCAAGCAGAGCGAAAAACCTCTAAATTGGTAGCGCCATCTGCGTTCTAATTTTCTGGAAACTTGTTTAAGGGCACGGGTATGGTCGGTAAACCAGGGTGCAAGTTTCTTCTCACTGCATTTTTTTCTCTTGAGGGGTGCGACCGCATCAAGTGTATTCCGTAAAATGTGATTTAACGCATCAGTTTGATGATCAATTGACAAAAGGCTATTTGGGTCCTGACTTGATACTAAGGATTCGGGAAGTAAGTTTATAAGTTTTGAAGCCGTCAATGAATTTATAGAGCGGCTGGAATAGTATTTAGGTTCCGATTTAATAGGAATATTTACCTGAATTTCAAAAGAAATCAAAAAGTGATCCGATAGTACAGGATTATGGGGAGACACAATGATATTCTCGACATCGATACCATAGGATAAAACTAAATCTAAGGTATGATTGTGGCGGTGGGTTGGTTCAGATATATTTTGAACAAAACCGACAGAGTCAATAATAGCTGCAAAAGCCAGTCCTAAAGGGTCACTGTCATTATCAACATGTATGTTGAAATCTCCAACAATCACAACTTTATCCGCCATAGTTGCCAAGCTTGATAAAAACTCTGCAAACTCGGAGAGAAAACAGTATACGGTCCAGGTGGTCTATAAATAGTTATTAAGAGGAAGGATTGCACTGAGGTAACTAGATCTTTTGACCGTCCAGAAAGCATAGAAAGCGATTCAAAAGAGGAGAACTTATCCCCACATTTAGGTGTAAAACTAAATTTTGTCGAAAAAATCACAGCAACACCGCCCCCTCTACCGGACAGAGCGGCGCTTGAGCTGGCATAACCATCGGGAGATGCCTCATTAAGTGCACTGTATTCGTCAGGCCTAAGACAGGTTTCAGTGAAACTAATCAGGTCAAAACTATGGTCGGTGATTAGTTCGTTCACAAGAACTGCCTTGGGGGAAAGTGATCTAACATTTAACAATCCACATTTAAGATGCGTCTTACTACAGGCAACACTTACTGCAGGCTGAGAGGTTTTAATATAAATAAGATTGTGTACACAAATGCCACGACAGCCAGTGTGCTCAGATAGCTTTTTACTTCTAAAACCATTTCCAAAACGAGGGACAGACACAGTCTCAATAGCTAAGCTAGTCACGGGTTTTGGAAGCTAGCAGACAGTGGTTTAGGACCAGAAGTCTGCTGCCTGGCTAGCGCTCTGAGAGGTCATAAATTTTGCGAATTTATACTACGGGATAATGTTCTAGATAATAGAAGAGAACCTCTCCAGTTCGGGTGGAGTCCGTCTCTCTTCAGTAAGCCAGGCTTTCCCCAAAAAGTAGGCCAATTGTCTATGAAGCCCAAGTCGTTGTCAGTACACCAGTTAGCCATCCAGCGATTTAGCAACGTGAGTCTACTGTAGACTTCGTCACTCCTACGGGTAGGGATAGGGCCAGAGATAATTACTTCCCGACTGAGTGTTTTAGCGAGCTTACACACCGAAACAAAATTATTTTTAGTGATCTCCGACTGCCTAAGTCGGACATCGTTGGTGCCAGCGTGGATAATAATTTTAGAATATTTACGATTATTCTTAGCTAGCACCTTTAAGTTTGCCTCCACGTCGGTAGCTCTGGCCCCAGGCAAACATTGGACTATGGTCGCTGGTGACTCTATCCTCACGTCTCGTAAAATGGAATCGCCAATTATCAGAGCTTTCTCAGTAGGTGTATTACTGAGTGGGGAAAACGATTCGAAACGTGAGTTAGGTGTATGACCTCCTTGGGACGGCGACTATGCCTCCCTCGAACCGTGACAAAAGCGCCTTGCTGCGAAGGTTCTGCTGGGGGAATAGCACTAATGTCTAGGCTATTTAAACTCCCTGGTGCGTCCGGCGCTAACAGAAAAGACTCTATGTAACTCTCTCCTTCCTGAATCTGGCGAAGCGTCCGGATGCGGTCCTCAAGCTCAACTATTTTCTGCGCCAATTCTAAATTAAGTTCACACTTCCTACAAATACCAGTTACGTTAAACTTGGCGTCAGAACTAACACTAAACATATTGCACTCCAAGCAGGAAACAAGGGAGGAAGCCATGGTCGAATTCCTTACCGTAATGTTTTCTTGGGTGTCGAACAGAACCAAACCAAATGGGTTGGTTAGTTAGGAATAACCGAAAAAGATTTAAAAAATAGAAAAGAGTTTTGTATCCAAATCAGTATAAAAGTGTAGAAAATGCGGGCAGCGAAAACCTGGAGCAGCAGTTACTACAGCGCGCGTCGCGTTCAAAATGGAAACAGGAAACAGGAAACCATATATGATGCATGCTTTTGTTGCATCGAGGCTAGACTATTGTAATGCCTTATTATCCGGCTCCTCTAGTAGCTCTCTAAAGAGTCTTCAACTAGTACAGAATACAGCGGCACGTATTTTGACTAGATCCAAAAAGTATGAGCACATTACTCCAGTGTTAGCATCACTACATTGGCTTCCTATTAAATATCGGGCTGATTATAAAGTACTGTTGCTAACTTTTAAAGCAGTAAACTGACTTGCACCTTTATATCTGACCGAAATGATTGCCCCCCATAAGCCGACACGACTGCTTCGTTCACAAGAAGCCGGCCATCTATTACTCCCTAGAATTTTGAAAAGCACAGCTGGTGGTAGAGCCTTCTCTTTTAGAGCTCCTCTGTTGTGGAACGGTTTACCAAGGCATGTTAGGGATTCGGACAGTTTCAATTTTTAAGTGTAGATTAAAAACATATCTTTTCAACCTAGCCTACTGCCAAACATAGTCTAGGTGGAGAGATGGAGAAGGCCGTGCCCTCGTGTCTTATGGAGTAAGAAACTTTCCATACTGTCACCTCCTCAATGTGTTACCACCACTGTTATGCTGGTTATCCTTGATCAGGTGTGGATTGTTTGGAACTCTCTCATGGCTGCGTGTTTTCTCTGTCCCTCTCCTAATAGGTATGCTGTCATAGCTTACACCTGTTGGGGCTATCTGTATATTTCCTATGCTTGTGCTCCCCTGCTCTTACATAATGCTACTGGCTATAGCACTGCTTTTTTTTTGTTCTGACTGCATGTTCTCTTCTCTGCCTCGGGGGCACCTGCCCCCGAGCCCTAGATCCTGCGAGAAATGTGAGCTGCCCCCATCAACCCTCACCCCCACGCCAACCCCAGTTCCTGGATCTGGACCCTCTCCGTGTGGTTTAGCCACCCCCCCGCTGACTACCTAACTCAGGAGGGGCAAAATCTTTCAGCCCTGAGCCACCTTGGACTGACCATGACATGGTCTTTTTTTGGACATACCCTGTGCCGGCCAGAAGAGGATGGGCTCCCCCCCTTTTTAGTCTGGTTCCTCCCAAGGTTTCTCCCTACCTAGGGAGTTTTTCCTTGCCACTGTTGCCGTTAGGCTTGCTTTTGGGGGTCTAGGCCTGGGTTCCCCCTCTGTTAAGCGTTTTGTGACAATTCTATTGTGAAAAGCGCTATACAAATAAACTTGATTTGATTTGATTTGATTTGATTCAATAGCTACCGTTATAGAAGTCGGGAGCTAACTAGCTCGTGTGGAGAAAATAACGTTAGGATAACTCACAAGCTCACGACTAGCACCAACTCCCATAGCGATAATAACGGTAGCTATCGGTGGCTAAAGCAGTTAGCTAACGTTACCACCATGATTCATGTTTCTGTTTTACTGCTGTTGGCTCAATTTTTGTTCTTGAGGCATAAACTGAAGTGTATGTATGACGGTATGACACGACCGCATTGCATTGTGGTACACGGGATAAATTGTAGGGTACATTCGCTGTTCACTACAAATCACGGTGAATTGTGGGTATTTTCTCGTTCAGTATATAGTGAACGAAATTAAGAGTTTAGAATTCGTCGCACACTACAAAATGGCGTACACACTATATAGTGTACTATATAGTGAATAGGGAGCGGTTTCGAACACAGCCACAGACTGTCAGGCTTTTCAAATTCAATCACTTGTACATTTAAACCCAATTTGACAGTGTCTGCTCTGAATGTAAAACTCAAAATACTCAAAAAGCTTGCTTTGTCACTAGCCAGGTTAATTTACAACTAAAACATGTACCCTTTACAAACGAACATTCTTATGTTGGCATCTAATTGTACAGTAACTACATGCCAAAAATGTCAGCTATGCACATCTCCCTGAATAAGCAATTATGCTTAGCTACTGACTACTGCATTTGTACCAAATGACCTTCAGACAGAATAGGTTATACTGTGAATGACCAAAGAAGAAGAGAGGCTGAAAGAATGTGCCCAGTCTTTTAATTACACAATGACACATAGCATTTGAGACTTCATAAACGCAATCAATTTCATTTTCACAAATGTCACCCAGATAGATGTTGGAAACATTTTCTTAGATGTGTGTCACTGTGTCAATTGAACACATCTCTGTTCTGCAAGGCTGCACTTTTTAAATCTGTGGGTATACTGGTCTCTCTGGCACGGTACTGGCAACGATCTCACAAGGCAGTTTGCACTTTATACATTTTACCCGTTTATAATTTGGGACTGCAAACAAAAATGTTTCTGTGGTAGTACAAAGCCATTCTCAGCAGATGGTGGACCCCTAGAGACATTCTCTGTCAAAGCCTATCAAAGTCCTCCATAAAAGTGTTGTCAGTAGGGCTCCAGAGATATTGTGAGCTTAGGGGAGAGATGTGATGGGAGCCATCTCTCATACTTCTCCACAAATCTCCACATGTTCTCCAGATCCAGTCGTTGGCCTGGATTTAATAAACATTTGTCCTTAACTTTCACTCACAAATGTAAATGTTTGTTTTTATTTTTCTTCACAAACTCAAAAGCAGATTGAATCCAAGCCTGTGTGTGTGCCTGTGTATTCGAGAGTGCATGTGAGTGTATGTGTATGTGTGTGTGTGTGTGTTTATTATGTCTGTGCATGCAAGTGTGTCCATACTTTTATCACAGTTGTGCCTGTGTCTCTGTCTGTGCCTCCTGTCCCGCACACTTGCTCTCCTCTGCAGTCTTCTCACCATCCTCCTTCTCGATGTCCTCCTGACTCATGACCAGAACCTTCCAGGACTCCGCATGCAACTTCTCAATCCGCTCCGTCTCCTGGGCGGCGGGGGGCAACATGGCTGCCATGGCTGGGGGCAGGTTCTTGAACTCCTCCTCATTGATGTCGTAGTCCTTCATCTTGGAGTCCAGCACCCACCAGCGGCCAGCGAAGCCCATATCCAGCACGCGGTCTGGAAGCTCCACCCAGGGCACAGACAGGAAGGAGCAGCGGGCCTCATATAGACTGACCGTGGGATCGTAGTCCGCCCGGTAGGTGAGTGAGGCCACACCCAGGCTGGCGTACCGCAGCCGGCCCTCGTTCCGCAGCTGCACCAGGCTCTGCACGTGGCCATCCGAAATCCCGCTGCGTATCCAGGGCGACAGCAGCCCCAGCTGATTGGCTGACTCAAGGAGCAAAGCCTCGAAGGAGGTGTCATCTGGGTTGGTAAGGCAACAGGCCCAAGCTCCACCCAAGAGACCGAGGTAGACGGAGGCTTTGAACGGACGCTCCCATGCGCTGACCACAGCTTCACGACAGGCCTCCTTGTAGTCGGTGAGCAAGCCACGACACCACGCACCTGACCGTGAGAACAAACAGGAGACAAGAAAAGTGTTGGGAGGTTAGAGGCACATAATTGAGATAAAACCCACACTTTTAAGTTAGTCATTTTGGCTAATCACTTCTTTTTTTCCCCATTTTCTCTCGGCTGTTTTTCCCCATTTTCTCCCAATTCAGTAGCCAATTATACCATCTTTTTCATGTAAATTATCCCCTCCCTCATATTGAGAGCTCGCTGCCGTAGTTCTGAAACCGGCAGTGACATGCCCGCCAAGACGTCACCGTAACTCTGGTATGCACACAGGGCCACTCCTATATGCAGCGAGTTCATAACGGAGCATTGGACGTTCTACCACTACACCACCCAGGAGCCCCCGGCTAATCAATTATCCAAAGCAATTTTGCACCAAACAACACCAAGTAATCAGGATAACAGTACCACTAGGGATTTTGCAAAGCTGTTCAGACTCAAATGCTACACAAGTGAAATGAGACATTAAGTACACAAACACTTGAACCAATATGACATGAACACAGAAGGACACATAGCTTTACAGATAGCTGTATGTCGACACATTTGACTCAACATTAGCTAACAAGTAAGGACAAACAGTATGGAAGGCTTTTTTTTCTCTGGAATAGAAGAAAGATGAAAGGGAAGTTTATTGTCATCTGTAAAAAAAAGTAGCCGTGGAAAACACAGCGACTACGGAATATGCAGTCAATGTTACTCATTGCCTCGAGAGAAGAGACAACAACCGCCAGAGGTCTCGGGCAGTGGGCAGGCTGTCTGGGCTACTGCTAAAGACAACAAGTTTCTGAAGGCAAGAAAACTCTGCTTCAGGGAGGACAGGCAGTGAAGAGGCAAGAGGCCGAGAGGCAAGCCTCATTCAACAGACTCGCAACCAAGGGAAGAACGGATTTTGGAGGAGTAAGGGCGTTTTTGTTGAGGGAGAGGAATTTTTCAGCCCAGTATAAATGCCATTGTTGAGTGCTGTAACCAAACTGCCATGCTCCAACAGTGAAGTATACAGTCATAAGTAATTTCCAGTTATTTTGATTCAACACTGTTCTCATACTGTATGTGGGAAAAAAAGTTGTGATTTCACTCTCGGAGAGAGAAATGTTGTAATTGCTTAAGGTTTATTTTATCCACATACAGTTCTCATTTTGTTCTTTTGGTGGAAATGTATTTCTGTTAATGCCAGAGTACTGAGAAATCTAAAGAGGAAGATGTTTTTTCTTTTATGTTAGGATAATGATGCTGATCATATCTTTTGCAAGTAACACATTCTTGTCCAGAGGACTTAAAGTTTTGGAAAAATCAATGGGGTGGTGACATGTGGTTAGCCCATGGACCTAATCGTCCTGTTGGGGTGGCTATATTCGTTCACAAATTCAAAGGTAAAATTCTCTACATCTAATGTTAAAGTCCATTGGTTGATTTTAGTTGTTGGCATAGCTGACAGACAATTCAATTCAAATCTACAGATACAGAGCCTAAAATGACTTATTATTAGAAGAGAATGAGGAAGTTATCAAACACATGTTAGAAAATTATCCCAATGCAAACATTATCCAAGGGGATATTGTTATGAATAATGACATGCATAGACTTCCTCCAAAGCAAATTGTGGGTTTGAATAAGCGTCCAAATATGTGTATCAGTTTAGATCTAGTAGATATACAGTGCCGTGAAAAAGTATTTGCCCCCTTCCTGACTTCTTCTTTTTTTGCATATTTGTCACACTTAAATGTTTCAGATCATCAAACAAATTTTAAAATTAGACAAAGATAACCTGAGTGAATACAAAATGCAGTTTTTAAATGATGATTTCATTTATTAAGGGAAAAAAGCTATCCAATCCTACCTGGCCCTATGTGAAAAAGTAATTGCCCCCCTTAACAAATCAACTGATTAACCACTTTTTTTTTTTAACCTGAGTTCAATTTCACAAGCTGCACCCAGGCCTGATTACTGCCAGACCTGTTGAATCTAGAAATCACTTAAATAGAACCTGTCTGACAAAGTGAAGTAGGCTAAAAGATATCAAAAAGCAGCACATGATGCCGCGATCTAAAGAAATTCAAGAACAGATGAGAAACAAAGTCATTGACATCTATCAGTCTGGAAAGGGTTACAAAGCCATTTCTAAGGCTTTGGGACTCCAGCCAACCATGGTGAGAGCCATTATCTACAAATGGAGAAAACTTGGAACAGTGGTGAACCTTCCTAGGAGTGGCCGGCCTACCACAATTACTCCAAGAGCGCAACGACGACTCATCCAGGAGGTCACAAAAGACCCCAGATGAACATCTAAAGAACTGCAGGCCTCACTTGCCTCAGTTAATGTCAGTGTTCATGATTCCACAATAAGAAAGAGACTGGGCAAAAATGGCATCCAAGGCGAAAACCACTGCTGACCAAAAAGAACACAAAGGCTCGTCTCACATTTGCCAAAAAACATCTTGATGACCCCCAAAACTTTTGGGAAAATATTCTGTGGACTGACGAGTAAAAAGTGGAACTTTTTGGAAGGTGTGGGTCCTGTTACATCTGGCGTAAAACTAACACAGCATTCTAAAATAAAAACATCATACCAACAGTCAAACATGGAGGTGGTAGTGTGATGGTCTGGGGCTGCTTTTCTGCTTCAGGACCCGGACGATTTGCCGTAATTGATGGAACCATGAATTCTTTTCTCTACCAGAAAATCCTGAAGGAGAATGTCCGGCCATCAGTTTGTGACCTCAAGCTCAAGCGCACTTGGGTTATGCAGCAGGACAATGATCCAAAACACACCAGCAAGTCCACCTCTGAATGGCTCAAGAAAAACAAAATGAAGGTTTTGGAGTGGCCTAGTCAAAGCCCGGACTTAAATCCGATTGAGATGCTGTGGCATGAACTTACACAGGCAGTTCATGCTCGAAAACCCTCCAATGTGGCTGAATTAATACAATTCTGCAAAGAAGAGTGGGCCAAAATTCCTCCACAGCGATGTAAAAGACTCATTGCCAGTTATCGCAAACGTTTGATTGCAGTTGTTGCCGCCAAGGGTGGCACAACCAGTTATTAAGTTCAGGGGGGCAATTACTTTTTCACATGGGTGATATGGGTGTTGGATAACTTTTTTCCTTCAATAAATGAAATAATCATTTAAAAACTGTATTTTGTGTTTACTCGGGTTCTCCTTGTCTTATATTACATTTTGTATGAAGATCTGAAACCATTCAGTTTGACAAATATGCAAAAATAGAGGAAATCAGGAGGGAGGCAAATACTTTTTCACGGCACTGTATGAAGGATGAGAAGTTCTTTAGTTAGGAACTACACCTGGAGTATAAAATACTTTTCAAGTCAATCTAGAATTGACTTATGGGTGATTTCCTCCTATCATGATTTGGCCAGCGGTACTAAAGCCTCTACATGCTTGAAGGACAACAACAACACAACCAGGGCTCTGCAACATCAACGCATCCTTTGCGACCTATGCAGAGGGGGTTTCAGAGGGTGTCGCATACCTAGCACAAAAATCAAACTTGCGACCGCAGCGCAACCGTTCACGTAGATGTTGCGCATCACTGATTGGTTGGTTAGGGAATGGAATAGTCATAGTTCATAGGTCACAGTTCATCAAGCTAGTAGCTAACGATATAGATAGCTAGCATCATTTGTTCGACACGGTATAAAATGAACCAGCTTCAGGAAAGATTGGCTGAAGAATTTCGAAGGTACAGGAGTTTCCCTGCTTTCATGAAAACTTTATCAACCTTGTTCAATACATTGACACCTACTAGTGTACAGAAGTATAAGGACACCATGTTGCATAGGCTGCGCATAGCCTTTGCAGACGTATAAATTGCAGAGTGCTTGCGACATTGTTGCATTGCACGAAGAAGTAGCACATGTTACGTAGAAGCATGTAGAGGCCTTAACTGACTATAAAGTGGTAACATTAAAGATGGCTATGGGATTTCAATAATTCTCTATTATCACAGGAATGATTAAAGAGACTTATTTAAAAACATATCTATGTTCAGTGGAAGTTGACCCTAGATTGTGGTGAATTTGGGAAACACTGGGAACTATTTAAATTCAAAATGAGATCTACTGTTATTGTATGGAAAAGAACACGCTAAGGGGAGAGTACTAGTGGCCACATTACTAAAGAAATAGTCAATATTACATGGAAGGATAATCTCTCTACTGAAGTCATGGTCCAACTAGGCACTCTGCAAATCAGTTTGCAGACAGTTTGGCTCAGGCAGAGTCAAGGGGGCATTCGTAAGAGTCAGGAAGAAGACAATGGTTGGGTAAAAGGGAAAATATATATTTATTTAACTTAGAAAAAAGAAGAGGGGTGCAAAACATGATTAGAAACCTTAATATTAATTAGGTGATTACTGAAGATGTTCATGTAATTTCAGATTCCATAGCAAATTTCTATAGTTATCTTTATTCACTTAATACCAATCTTAGTGAATCAGAACAAAATTCCAAATATGAACAATATCAGTGAAGAACAATAACATTTGCTCTGAAAAGTTAACATTGGAGGATATCAAACAACTTAAGATCTCCAGGGTGTGATAGTCTAAGTTCTGAATTTTATTCAATCTTTTCTGATCGTATAGCTCAGCAAGTTCAGCAACCCGGCAAAACCTCGAGTCAGGGAGGACACAGCTAGCTAGCCAGCTAACGCTACTATTGGCAAGAATTTAGAACACAAAACAAAACAAAGCACCAAAAAAACAGTTGGTAGCTAACAAGTTAATAAGTTCATCTCACCGGCACGACTGTTTCGCAACCTCTCCAACCGGCTGCCCTTGGTTTGAACCGCGCTGGCGCACCACCTCTTTAACACCAACGAAGCGGCCATATTTGCTGTACAACACTCACAAAAAAAGAACATTAACGTTAAACAAACGACAGACCCGGAAGAAAAAAGCAGCCATTTTGGTTCAAAACAAAGTCATGATAGCTTATTTAAATCATTGATCTCTATTGTAATTAAATCGTTTATGAGCCAAATGGCTTTGCTCATGCTACTGTTTTAATATTATTGTTCCCACATGGAAACAAAACCTGTCCAAGTGTTCCTTTTACACGTGACATTTGCTATTAAATCGGTCATAATGCAAAATCACGATAAAATACAATACATTTAACGTTATTTGTAACATATAAAAATGAATATAAACTATTAAATGACGACAACTTGGGATACAAACAGATATATAGAAATTAGAGGAACTATATTGCAGCTTGCAATGAGAACAGCTTACAGTAGCCCGGCTGTACTCCACGGTCATGTGATAGTCACAAGCGATTCCTCATCGTGACATAGGAGGTATAGGTGACGTGGAGCAAGACAGAGATGTTGAATTTAGCTGTCACTGGAATCTTAACAAAGACATTTTGTCAACCCAGGTCGTTTATGGCGTGAGAAGCTATACAAGTCAGAGAAGCTTAGATAATAGGAGATCGTACCCACCTAAAAAGACAAGGAAGGCAACGATTTTGTGTAGCTATCTGTCTGTGTATTGTACCCGTGCAGTTTACTGCTGACTACCTCATTGTAGATACAGGAGGAATAGTTCTGCAGTAACGTTAGCGAGTTGATAAATTACACTAGTTTACTATCTAATCCAGTCTACGCCGAGGAAGCGACCACACGGGGCAAGGTGAGACAAGAATGTTTCGAATACTGGTGTACGGTAACAAGTCCTAATTTACGGGGCTGAAGAGCGAACTTTAGGAGAGCAACGATAATATGTATGAGGCTAATTTATTTTACATTTCAAACTTCTTTTACGACCTAGCCTCATTGGTCATTCCAATCAATGTATCACGTTGAATTGTTATATTTCTCATCAGTGATATATAATATAGTAATATGAAATTGGTCATATATAATATTAATAAATCTTTTCGCCATACTATGTGTCAGTTCAAGTGTAAGGAAAACGTTTGCTCGGTGTGGACATGGCGACTCCGGACGACCTGAAATTCCAAGGTGGGTAGGGGTTATCTTGGATTTTCTCTAGGCCTATAAATATTTATCCATTTCCATATTATGGAAAATCTAACATAAATTCCACGTGTAACTGAGAGACCCACAAGCTGACCTAATACCCGTATGTACAGTAGACTTCGTTTTTATTCATACCCTTGATATATTAACAGAAGAGATCGTATAAAATAAACTGTATAAGTAATGAGCTCTATTTTATGCTCAGAAAATTATTATTTAATAATGCATTGGCACGAACCACAATCGAAAGGTTTACAATTTATTCATTTCTTCCCCCAAAAATCAAGAAATATTCATTAATTTGTGGTTCCTCCCTTGGCCATTATAACAGCAAGTAGTCTGTAGTGTCAGAAAAGGTTATGGAACTTCTTGGGGGGGATCCTCAACCATTCCTCCATGCAGAATTGTTCTAGTTCCTTCAGATTCCTTTGTTTGTCAGATTCTTTTTTGAGTTCAAACCACAAATATTAAATTGGATTCAGGTCTGGAGACTGAGATGGCCACGTCAGGACATTGATCTTGTGCTCTGACAACCATTCTTAGTTGCTTTGGATGTATGTTTGGGATCGTTGTCTTATTGGAAGGTCCGTCTGTGGCCAAGGTTTAGCTTCCTGGCAGAGGGAACAAGGTTTTTGGACAAATTGTTTTGGTACATGCTGGAGTTCATGGTTACATATATTTTAATAAGGGCCCCAGGACCTGTGGGTGAAAAACAACCCCAAAGCATTAAAGATCCACCACCATGTTTCATTGAACAACAACATTACTTGTATTCTTTGGACGCCAAACATAACACTTGATGTGCATGTCCAAAAAGCTAGATTTTTGTTTCATCTGACCACAAGACATAGTTCCAATTGTAGTTCAGATGTAGTTTGACAAATTCAAGACGCGTTTGTTGGTGAATTTTTCCTTCTTGCAACTCTGCCATAAAGACCATTGTCATGTAAGTGTCATCGAATGGTTGCTTTAGACACCTTGTTACCCCAGGGTGGCAGGTTGTTTTGTAGATCTTTAACTGTGCCCCTTGGACTTATTTTTGCCTCTTGAACCATCTGTCTCACTACACGTGGGGGCCAGATAGACTTGCATCCTCTACCTGGCAGGTTAGCCACTGTTCCAGTGTCCTAATAATTGACACAACAGGGGAAAGCGGTATTTTTAACTTTTTAGTGATTTTTTGTAGCCATCTTCTGATCTGTAGAGGTCAATAACCTTTTGTCTGATGCTGTCAGGGAATTATTTATGATCCAGATGTTTTCTGGGGAATAAATATTATTAATAAAACAAAATGTTTTTCTGAACAATTGTATTAGTATTGTAGGTTTGGAATTTTCTGCATTTTTTGAGAAATAAAAAATCATTACATATATATTTTATATGATCTATTTTGTTCATCTTTAACAAGGGTATGAATAAAAAGTGTATTGTAGGAAGTTTTTCTTCTATATACGCTATCAGCATGCATGCACCGTACTTCCCATTTCACTCCTGCCATCCCTCGTCTTTTCCCATACCTGTGTATGCTTCCCTCCGCTCTTCCCCATCTCCCCTTCAGAGTTTGAGGAAGCAACAGACCTGTTGTCTGCTGACCCTGGTGCCACAACACTCAGTGTGTCCAGCACCAGCACAGCACCCACCCCGGGGGACGTCAAACTTGATCTGTCAGAGAATGAGGAGGGCCAGGGGGAAAATTCAGAGGTCTGTCAGTCCAGTTTTAATACAATACTTAGTTTTTGTATGTGATTGTTGCCTTTCTGCTCTTTTCTATTGGCCTCTGTGTCTTTCATGTTGGGCTGTGGTCCTGCATTTTAGAAGGGTATTTCTTAAAGCCTCACTGTGACAGTCTCCACCTCAATAATGATTAAAAAAACATGCTAGTTGTCTTAGCGCTGGGAGAGAAGTTGTATTTTTACCCATAAACCCTGGTTGTTTGTATTATTTACAGCTGTTGGGAAGAGAGAAACAGACTGGAGGCTTCTGGACTTTTGAGTACTACCAATCTTTTTTCAATGTGGATACAATGCAGGTATAGTGTGCCTCCACACAAAGACACACACACACCTTGCTGGCAAAAAAGCACCCTTGTGTAGCAGAGGTCAATAGGAATTTATGACCGAAAGATCCCAGGTATCTAACCCTGTCTGTTGTGAGATGTGCTGTTTTGATCAAATCCTGCTCAGACAACTCATACAGACACACTTATGTTATTCGAAGGCACAGCTACACTCGATACACTGTTTCACCATGCCAGTCCCCTATACAATAAGTCATTATGCCAATGTTCTGTCAATTTTCAATGACACAAATGTTCTCATTTAAATTTTATTGTACAGTATACACATTTTAACCAATATCTTTATCATTGTGAAATACATTGCAAAATGTATATCTATTATTATATCTATATCTTATGTCATGTTTTTTTGTATGTGTGCATTATACTGTGCCATGGCTAAGATGACCTAACCTAACCATTTATGGAGATTGTCATGGTGTCATCCTGTAGGGTTTCTTGTTAGTTGACTGAGTCATGTGATGCAGGTTCTGGACAGGATCAAAGGCTCAGTGATGCCTCTGCCCGGCCGAAACTTTGTCAAGCACCACATCCGAAGCAACCCTGATTTGTATGGTAAGGGAATTAACATCTGTGAGTCATTTGCATTACTTGTGTAGGCTTTGCATCCAAAATTGTATTTACCATATACCATTAATTTCATGTAACCCCAAAAAAATAAAGAAACCAAGAAAATAAAATAAAAGTGTATAGGTTTGTTCTCTACTGTTGGTATACTGGACGGGGACACCACAATATGTATCATTTACTATGGATATTGTGCTACAAATGCAGGACAGATGCTTTTTGTTAGCTTTCATCATATACCATAAACAACAAACCTTTCCTTAGCCGATACCCTTATATAGTACTTTGCAGCTGAGTTTTTAGAGGAGCCCTGAAAGGGCTCAAGTGCCATATCTAGAAGCCTGGCTGGGATCACCACCCCTTCCTGCAACTGGTTGTGTATGAACCACGTTACCCCTTCTCCCTCTTATCCTTTCCAGGGCCCTTCTGGATCTGTGCAACACTGGTGTTCTCCGTGGCCATCAGCGGGAACCTCTCCACCTTCCTGAGTCAGGGTGACCCCCAATACCACTACAGACCTCAGTTCCACAGGGGTGAGAAACTTGCCTAGGAATGTAAGAATGTGAGATAACGAGAACAGACCACAGGCTGTGACAGGCAAATAAATGTAGCATGACTCTTATATTGCCCCAGGAGTATAGGGATTTTGTCTGTGTCTGGGATGCATGACAATTTCGGGCATATATTTTATTATTAGAAAACAAGTCTGCAACAGGAGTGGTTGTTTACATTATGTCTCTGCATAAGAATCAATGTGACAGTCTCTCCCCTTCTTTGTCTCTGCAACTGTATTAGTCAGTCTCTCTGTAATTCTTAGACATCTACATCTCTTGTGCCTTCTTCTTAGTCTGTACCCCCCCTCTTTTAGTCTGTGTGTACCAGCCTGATGGCCTCTCTCTCTCTCAGTGACAATAGCAGCTGTGGCAGTGTTCCTGTATGCGTGGCTGGTGCCTCTGTGCGTGTGGGGCTTTCTGACGTGGCGCCAGGGGACGGAGAGGCAGACCGGAGGCTACACCTTCCTGGAGACAGTGTGCGTGTATGGCTACTCGCTCTTCGTCTACATCCCCACTTCAGTGAGTCCTCCACCGGGTTGTAGAGGGACAGAGTTATCTGTGGTCTTAAGTCTGTCATGGTGACAATAGCCCCTTTCCCACATGCACCTTAACTCGTAAATGGTTCGGTAATTTTCTGTGTTGGTGTCATGTGGGATAGGAGACCTATATGGGAATGATGAAAACACTACCTTACCCGGATAATTGAATGCAGCAATGTTGCGGATTCCATGTAGAAAAGGGGCTAATCTGGTGCCCCACCCCCCCTCCCACTCAGGTACTGTGGATCATCCCTTTTGAGTGGCTCCGGTGGCTATTGATTCTGGTCGCCATGGTGATCTCTGGCTCATTATTGGTGATCACATTCTGGCCAGCCGTCCGCGATGATACCAAGCTGACCGCTTTCGCCACCGTGACGACCATTGTCCTGCTACATGCACTGCTTGCCATTGGGTGCAAGGTGAGATCTAGCCTTGGCCACTGATGTAGTCCATGCTTGTTTTAACTTATTATTGTGCCTGTCCATGTACCTAAAAGCATTTAACAGTGAGAGGTGGGAGGGTGGCTCACCTCAGCCACAAGCAATGTGTAGCCCTCACATGGGTAGTGCAGCTATTTTATGCCAGAACTTCCACCACACATCAACTGAGGTGGAGAGGGAGTGATTTATTTGTACATGGGTTGACTGGGTATGAGAGTTTGGACTGGACAAAGTGGAACCACATGTTTCTCGCCACAAAGAGCAGGGGTTCTTTAATGTCCACAGCAACTCAGGAACCATCTTAATATCTATGAAATATAGCATCTACTACATATGATGTGTTCCCTTTTGGAATTGGCAATCTCTCTACTCTCACATCACCGCTATGCCACCTGCACCCATGCAGGGAGAACTGCAGCCAAACTGCCTGCACTCATCTGGTACACTTGCATGCCAGCCAGTGATTATTTAATGCACTACAAGCCAGTAGTTTACTATTGCAGAACTAGCCCCAATTATATGAAAAGCACATATCACTGACAAAAACTGGTAACCTGTAGGTGCCTGCAGCTATGGGTGCTTATGCTGTGCTTATTCAATGGCCCACACTAGAACATGCAGAGGCTTGGCTATATCGCTCAGCTTGTGCTTGCGACCAGCATGCATGGCATATTAGCCACTTGGGAATGCAGGACATTCGGTTTATACTTGGTGGAGAGGGAAGAGTGCCCCTACTTGCTCACCAATGCCATTTCTAGCAGAAAGCTGGTATGGTCTCCAATTCAAGCACTAACCATTTAGCTTCTGTGACTGGGCAGACAAATGCTACAGAGTAGTATGGTCATACACTGAGACAAGGGAACCTTCGAAAACAGCGGATATCGTTTTGCATTGTTTAACAAAAATGTTTTTTTTAATGATTTTTTCTATTCAGCCTATTGGTAGTAATCTCTCTCTTAGATGTACTTCTTCCAGACCGCCGTACACACTGTGACGCCTGCTCCATCGCTAGCACCCCCTTCATCCAACCACACGGGCATGTTGACCAGCGCTGCCAAGTCACAATGACTCCCAAGAGATGGATGGAAAGAGAGATTTGAGGGAGAAGGGCCATGGGAGGTGTTGATGGGGGTTTGGGGCTTTGCATCACAGAAGATTTCTTTGCCAATTCTGCACATGTATATTGCAATAAATCAATTTATATTCTGGAAACACTGAAGGGAATAAAATGAATGCATGCGTGTATATGATTGAGGTAGCGACAGCAAAGGGTTGCAAAATGCACCTCAATTCTATACACCTCTTTAGGACCTGATAGATATCAAGAGATATTTTAATTTCGTTTTCAACTTTTCTCCACTAATGTTTACAGAACGTATGACTTATTAAATGTGAATATGATTATTTATTTATGGAATTTCTCCATGGTTTTTATTTTCCATTGTTTTTAGTGTAGGTTGCTTTGCACCCCTTAAATGAAACCTTAACTTTGGCAAAGTCTTTCTGGCCTTTTGTGATTCTTTGTGAGTAGAGCTCAGCTGTCCCAGTAAACACTGACTCTGTCCCATGGTTTCACAGGCCTTGCTAAATTAGGAGGAATCCAGAAACAAGTGGGTGTGAAACACGCAAGTTACAAAAGCCACTAAATCTCATGTAAGCTTTTGTACCGTCTTGACATCACTGACACAACCTGAGATAAGAGCAATATGTTTGCTCCTAAACAGGATGGGATGGCCACTATCACAAAATTCAATTTTATCCAATGTAGGAGGTGTTCGATAGCAATGGGATCTTGCCGCACAATCTTAAGGTCTGGGTGACGTACCTCGCTACTAATTTGATAGCCATTTGCAACTTGTCTGTATTACGTTTGTGTCTTACTGTATATGTTTTGTTTGATTATTTCTAATAATAGTAAATGATTTGAATGACTTTGCGTTTATGCGTCTCCTATTCTGACATTAGTCCAACCGACATGGGTACTGTGCCATAGAGCGGTCAACCAGCCAGGTATGTTAGGGGTCACAGGACACTGACAGCACGAACATAGAGACAGATGGATATCGGCAAGTTGCTGAGTGCAGGCTTGTTCAGCCACTTTAAGGCAAGCTGTACCCTCCAGCTTTCTGTGGAAGCAGTTCTCAAGCTCCACAGGTCTAGATAAGCACATATTTTGGAAGTTTGGGGAAGCTGCATCTAAGCTCGTGTGTGGTGTGAGCCAGCTTGACATGCACACCTCAGTCCACTATAGATCCAGTATGGGGTCCATTAACCTCTACTTAGCTGTAGTGGTAGTGTTTTTGAAACTCTTTGGTATGACACCAGGTGACTGAACACACAACCCTCTGGTGTCAGCAAGGACATACATAGCAAGAACCAATACATAACACCATTGGAGTGGCCGAGTCCAATGCCTAACCCAGGATGAAAAAAAAAAACCCCGTTCAATACAAAAACCTGCCCCAAATATGTGAAACTGTTACACTTCTGTAGCCCTGTTAAGATTAATGTAAAGCAGTGAGTTACTGCTTGTGCCACTCAAATGTGGCCAGTGTCCTCACATGACACATGCACAAAGCACACTAATCCTATAGCTCCTGTGACTATAGAGATGTAGTCTTACTGCTATAATCTAGGTTCCCTAAATCTATGAGGATATTTCAGTCACTTTGCTAATCTCTTTTCAAAAGCTGTGTATGTTTGTGTGTATGCATTACTGTTGGTGTAGCGTCAGTCACAATTTCATACTTTGAATTCCAGCATGACCTTTCTGATCCACAATGCAGGGGGGTAACTTCATTCATGAGGGTCAACATGAGGCTTTGGATTTGAGGGAATTCTCCACCAACATTTAATTTGCTCCTTTTTTTTCTTTCTTGTTTTTTGTTTCTTTTTTGTAAAAGAAAAAGAAAATAAAGACAAAAAAAGCTACTTCTACAAACTAGCTGAGACATTTTGTCCTCTTAAAAGTTGCTTGATCAGATCGAATGCATTTTGTAGTCCATATGTGTGACTGGAAGCAACGCACGGGACTGTTTCAATAGTATCTGGGGCAATAATATTGCCTGTTTGGAGAGGAGAGGAGGTGGGGGGACTATGCAGAGGTGGGGGGTGGGCAAGTTGACAGTTTACTGGCCTTCCTCTCTCCTCGGGGGTCAACACAGCAGTCTCACAATCTCAAACACGCACAGAGATGCAGGGCGAGTGGGGGGGATGTAAACAAAGACTGCTGATCCGAAGGGCTCTCCAGCTCGCAGGCAGTCATCACCAGTCATCCAAGCTCGGCCCCTCCTCACAACATCCGCAGCCCATTTTCTTGTACACCACAAGTTCTGTGACTCAGTGGCCCTTCTGCTTATATTACGGTCAAAGCTCATTGGCTGGCCATTGTCAGTTCCTGTGGTGGAGGGGGGGAGGTGGGAAGGGGACGGCATTGATGTTTTAAACAGTTTGGACACGCTGTCCACCAAGCGCAGCAGCTTGGTACCGCCTGTTTACAGCTCAGATAAGACAGCAGCCACAAACATGCTTGCAAGATGTAACTTCAAAAGTCAAGATTTCTATTTGCAGGTTGGGGTTGCTGTTAAATCCAAGCTTGGTGTGATGAAACACATGAACAAAAAAACATAATAGATGATAACATTCCCCCCCAAAAAAAAAGAAAATGACAGCTGTTGAATACATAGGTGTTCTGTAACCCTTGTCCTTGCTGATCTGCTTTTGAATGGCGAGTCCAGTGTGGACCGAGTCGACGATATGCTTTGATGATATCAATCCTACAAGGCAGAGGCGAAGCGGGCCGAGTTCGAAGCGGAGGAGGTGTTTTTGTAAAGCCTTGGAACAGCATCAGGAGTAACTAGGCCAGGGCTGGGACAGATGCAGGGCTAGGAGAACAGCTTCAATAATAAGTTGGTCTGGCCTGGGATAGAGAAAGATCAAGTGGAACAGCAGAGGGGCAGGGGAGGGGGGTCCATATTTCAGGAGGAGCCAACAGTTTCTTCTGTCCAGTTCTAGAGTGACTCAAGATCCTTTTGGTGTATCGAGTGTGTGAGAGAGAGAGTGTGTGTAAAGCATTTAAAAATGATGTAAGCTCCGATCTATGAAGAGCATACGTTCATGTGCCAAAGTCTCTTGAGTTTGTGCTCTTCCACCCGATCAAAAAAGCTGATAAAAGCTGCCACCTAGTGGCTGGACTGGAAGTACAGAGAGCAAAGGGGTTGGGTATGGGTTGTGCGTGGAAGTGTGAGGTCAGAGAGAGGGGAAATGACAGAGAGAGAGATAGAGAGAGAGAGAGAGAGAGAGAGGAGAGGAGGAAGGTGACGGGCAGAAATGGCAGTTCTGGTTTTGGTTTGCTCGTTTTGGCTGTGGTTGGTCGAGAGCCATAGCATGCAGGGCCAGAGGCCTTAACTCCCATAGTGCATGGTGTTGCTGGGCACTGCCATGGGAGATGCCATGGAGATGGCCGGCCCGCCCATAGTGAACTGGCTGTTCACAGGATAGTGGGTGCTGCTGCTGCTCTGCCCTAATTGGCCAGTTGAAGCTCCTGTGGAGAAAGAGAAACTACCATAAAACAATTGTAAGTGAATTAAAATGAAAAGCCAGTAACATGTGGTAGGCCAATAACATGGGGTGTATATAGGGAGATTCCGCTCCCTATATGATCCACTAGAAGGCGCTTACCCTGGACCCCTGTACTCATGATGGAGCCCACTCTAGAGGGAGTGTGATTCACAATTCCTGTGTTCACTGTAAAGGGGTAGACAGTGTCACAAGCATGTCACTCACAGTACACGTTCTGTTCTGTACACCTGTAATATTCAGACATCACACATAAAAACAACAGATGGTATTTCTCAGAGAAGCAGTAATTTGTTCATCCTACTATTAACTGATCTATATTTATATCAAATGGGAGCTTGTAAATGTAGATGTACCAAGTGGACAGCCTTTTACGAGTTTGATTTAAAAATACTTAGTGCACACACACACTTTCCTTGGGTTTAACGTTGCTCTGAGAAGAATCCCAAATGTCCTTTAAAAAGGGCCAATAAATAAATAAAACAACCCATGACATGTTTGTGAACCAGCAAAGAGGAAGGGATCTGAATGGGTGCTACTTTAATCTCTCTGCAGCAAATTCGAAGTGCAATGTGGGGTCTCATGTCATGTGTGCACAATTGTCCTGAACGCCTAAGCCATTTATATTGCATGTACACATTTTACACAATACGGACACGTTCTGATGGATGGCGTTGGTCAGTCTAATAACTGAAATATATGTTATGTATGAAATGATGCTGGCTGGCAGTCTCATGCCTTGGAATTCAAGACCTCCTGTCTGTCCATACCGAGAGGGATGAGGTTGTTGTGAGAAGCTGTAGAGCTGCTGCCGATGACTGTGCTGAGGTCATAGGCTGTAGGCATCCCTGAGAGAGAGAGAGAGAGAGAGAGAGAGAGAGAGAGAGAGAGAGAGAGAGAGAGAGAGAGAGAGAGAGAGAGAGAGAGAGAGAGAGAGAGAGAGAGAGAGAGAGAGAGAGAGAGAGAGAGAGAGAGAGAGAGAGAGAGAGAGAGAGAGAGAGAGAGAGAGAGAGAGAGAGAGAGAGAGAGAGAGAGAGAGATGGTGAATCATAACACGTCTTTCAGCTCACCACAGACACAGAATGCATGCACCCAGAGCGTCAGCCAGGAGCATGTGGGTGTGTCTTCAAAGACCAGGGGCTTCATTGTCCAATAAAGTGTTGCAAACAAGTGAGGCGTGTGTTGCATGAATAAGGCAGATATGATCGATCACATCAAAACAGCTGTTTTTATGTTGTAGCGGGAAGCGGTTCCTGGTATCTGCTAGTGTGCGAGTATTTTGAATATATATGAGCTGGAATCTGAGTGTGTATGTGTGGGCGTGAGTGTGTGTATTGTCAATGAGATGGAGCTGGATTCTCAGCTCAGTGCTGTATACCTGACACAGCCATGCCCTGGTTCATGTTGTAAGCCCCCCCAGTGTTCCACATGGTCTCAGAGGGGGAGGTGTAGTGTGAGCCGGGTGGGGGAGCGGGGGTAGCGCCTGTGTACCTGCAAAACACACACATACAACGTGCATGTCGGGAGCAGGAGAGGGGGTGGAGCAGTACGGTTGGCTGTGCTCTACCACCCCTTGTCTCCTTGAATGGAACAACCAAATCGCCCATGCTTGCTGCTTGAACGGGATGTACCGACTCACCTGAAAAAGGGGTTCTTCAGATCCAGGAGATTGGTGGACTTGGAGCCTGTCTGGTCGACTTGCGCGACAATACTGATGTCATAACTCTGTCTGAAAGAGTAGGATGCAAAGGGGCTGGTACCGGTGATATTAACACACCCACTTCACACACACCACACACCTCATGATTCACATGCACACGCACACACACTAAATTGCTCTTAGACTGTCACAAAGACAAACAGAGAGACTCACCAACACAGAGACAGACATACACATGCTTCAGACTGACCTTTTGTTGGCGATGAGCACGGCAGTGCCGGACAGTGTGTCCCCCGCCTTGGTGAAGAGGGGTGACTGCAGCAGGCAGCGCACCTGGTACCAGTGGGTCAGCGGCTCTGTGGGTGCTGTGGACAGCCACACAGTCATTCTGCAGGGGGCAGAAGTGGGTCAGGGCTGAACAGGTACATTCATGTGGGGGGGGATACAGGGAATTCTCAGGAGCAGCAAAAATATGTCTTCAATTACAATTTAGGCACATTTTTGCACCAACTTTAGTTTTTGACTTATGAGACCGTAGAGAGCTGAATGAGAAACTTTTATTGTGTAAAAAGTAATAACAGGACATTGACAGTAGATAAAAAATGTTTTTTAAAAAGTCATTTGGGGATAGCGTAGCAGTCTAACACATTCTCATTGACTCGTGCTTTGTGAGTGTGAGCTGCCTATTGTGGTCGTGGTTCAAAACCTGATATTGCCAGACCAGCCCTGGCCGGGTGCCCTAAAATCAGGGGCGACATTTGGCTGTCTGCCCCAGGGGGAGTGGGGAGGGTGAGCCGGCACAAACTCGCCGAGAAGTGCAAAGGGTGTCTCCAGAAGTAGGTGGGCGAGTTCCATCTCGGAGGAGGCAGACCATTGCTGGCCTCAGGGAATTGGCTTGACCCGGAGGACGGGTGGTGAGTACGTAGGGGAGGGTGAATCAAAATAAATAGAGGATATAATTGCCAACTAAACTGGGAGGAAAATGGGAAAAAATCTGAAACAAAATGTAAAATTTTTAAAAAAATGTTTTGTGTGGCGAAAAAGCACTGCTCCAGCGCCACCTCATCGTTACACAGCCCTGGTGTCATCGTTAGATCATCGGTCATCTCTGTGCATTACTGGATATCAGTCGCTCTTTCCATATGAAACCCGAGCAGCTAAGATCTGATGGCCTGCATACAGAGACTGATAGTCCACATTCTCATTACAGGCATATGTATACAATTAAATATGTGCAGAAATAGAAGAGAAGCAGACAAAACTGGTTCAGATTTCACACAGAAAGAGCAAATGTTTTCTGACAGGACAGACAGGTCCAGATCTAGGCCCCCTGTCTGCTCTGACTGCTAACTGTTGAGACCTATTTACTTATGTACTTGAGGCTAATTTTCATCGGTAGTCCTGTAGTTCAGGTCAGGTCACAACACTCCAGGAGTGAATCAGTCACTTGTTAGAAGAGAACTCTAAAATATGTCCTGGAGGACTATAAATGCCAGGCCCTAGAACAGGAACAATGGTCAGGCTCCATCATTCTGCATGATGATCAAGCTCCATAATCTCTGAGCCTAGAGGGCCCAGCAGGTAGACCCCTGTAAATCATGGAGCGCCATGGTTCAGCAACTTTGACAGACCTCTAGCTATCCCTAAAGGCCACAGTCCAGGAGGTTTGATATGCGTCTTATCTCCAGCATTTCAAGCTCAATGCACAGGACAAAAGCTCATCCAACCAGATCCTTCTCTGTATGGGAAACTAGGGTTAGAGTTGGAGAACTGTGTAACAGATATGGGAAACGGTGGAAGCCACATCTATGGCGGTATGCATCTGCACAGCGATTGGCTGAGACAGAGCACATGCGTGCGCATACTTACATTGAGCCGATGAACGCCACGTCGAACCAGAAGGCGAGACCGTGCACCAGCCCCGACTGCAACATGTGGAACTTGAATGGGATCTCTATCCTGAGAGAGGTAGAGGGAGAGGAAAAAGAAAGAGAAGGAGAAAGAGAAGCATTGGAGATGCTGTGGTGAATTAAAGGGTGTACATACTGACAAGTTAAGTATTCTTTATTAACACAATTCATGCCTGTTCACCATCCAAACTACAAAAATAAATAGAACAGAATAGTCCCTTGATTCTTCAGTGATTTAAAAAAAAATCTTTATGGATCATCACAACTGAACCCAAAACAGCACATGAGCAATAATGATGTATGGAAAACAAGCAGCTATGATTTTGCACTGGCCATTGTTTGAATTTTTTTTCCATTTGAGCTCTTGATGAATGTGTGAAATGTGAAAAGGCTATTGATCTCCTCTCCATTACTAAGGGCATGCGTTTTTTCACCACCTCTCTCAAGAAGCTGCGGTTCCTTTCTGATCCTCAAGGCACGGCTGTAGGCATTCTATTTTCAGTAATTAATGCCAATTACTCAAACGAACATAACCAATTATACAATGAAGTGCCAATCTGAGCGTTGGTGCAGCACAAGTCTAGTTTTTACACCTCTACGACAAGTCATGAAAAAGGAAACAACAAATTATCTGACAATGATTCAATTCAACAACAAAATATAAAATATTGTGCTCCCTTAACTGAATTTTACAAGTTTTTACAATTTTTATCAATGCATCCCACCAATAACAATTGTGTTCTTTATATTTTTATTTTAACTTTAGGCTGTCAAAAACACTTTCCTTTTGCTTTCAATTGTTCCAAGTTTGTGTGGTTTAAAAATATCTGTCTACTCTTCAATATATCAGTTTCTTTGCTCCAGGACTGGCAGGATATGTCATACAGAAGTGTCAACAGACACAGTATTCTCACAGTTGAAAGCAGTAGCCTACTTACAAATCAATCAGTATGATTATGTGTGGGTGTGTGCAGCGCCAACTGCTGACTAGTCTACTACACTGGAATACGCACCTCATTTGTGGTAATTGAATGATTACTTGAGATCGTATTGCGTTGATTGCTTAACAAGTAACTACAGAAAGTCCTCCATTGACCTCTTGGTTTTGGAGGACGGAACTGCAGGTTCCTGACAGAGGTGTTGGAAAACACATGCCCTTATCCATTACATATGAGCGCACAAAGCAAGCCACACACAAACCTGTACAGGTCCTCCTCTTTGGCCTCCAGGAAGTTGACTGTGTACTTCACCGATTTGGCCATTAGGATCCGGATATCAAAGGTGTCCTGTTGCAGAACAAGAGACCACATGGAGAGGATAAATGCAGAGATGAGGAGGGACAGCAGACAGAACGAGGGAGAAACGAGAAGAGGAGGGAGAAGGGGAGTTAGAAGCAGGATTCGTGCTATTACGATACAGAGAGTGAAGAGCAAACTTTGGCCCTACATTTGTATCTAGTTTCCTGTGTGTTTCAGCATTAAAGTGTCTGCATCCAGTCCAGGGCTGCCCCTGTGCGAGTGGGTACAGTCCGCACTCAGTAGTGCACAGAGCTACCACTACCCGTCCGAGGGGGCAGTGCCTCTCTCTCTCCCAGAAGGGTAATGCTGACTCAAGCACAGGGCAGGCCTGGACAGTTGACTGCCCCTGGTGAGGGTTGGGGGTGTGGTCTCCTATCGTTTCCCTCAGCCGCAGTGATAGGGGGGAGGGAGCTCTGTGTGAGGTGGTGTTTTTCCTGAATGTGCTTTACTGCGTTTTACTGAATGCCCTGAGAGCTAGAATGCCAGAGACTTCAGCACGCATGATCGAATACAGCATCTAACCTCCTTACCACGATGGGCTGGCGGAAATACTCGTCCACAGCAGCTGCTCGCAGAGATGAGAGATCCACCCCATGGAAGGAAGGCTGATACCTTACAGAGGAGGGAGAGAGATGAAGAGGGCTCCATTGGCTTTACACTCCTGTTAACTGCTGTACTTACTGCCCCAGCTCTATTTCCTGTTTAACTGTTCTGCTCATGTTCCTTACCAGAAGTTGGCCTTGGTGAACTGCTCCATGTAAAGCTGCTCATCTGTGAAGGGGGCCAGGTGAACATCACCAATGGTGGGGAACAGGTTGCCTGAATGGGGGTCAGGAGGCGGAAGGGGTGTTAAGTGGGTGTGCTGTTGTGTGCCACCCTTCCCCACCAAACCTTTTAAAATAAATACAAATCATGGTTTCACAGCTTACAGCAGTGTTTTAAAAAAATAACTAAAACGTTTCCAACAGCAGATCATCTGGCGTTTCTCCCATACTCCATGACCCACAGGTAGAGGTGGAGGGACAGGTATACTAATCTCCCCCCTGTGGAAATTTGGTATGGTTCCTCTTCCTCATTTCTCACCCACCTCCTTTGAAAACCATGCTGTCACTATCACTGTCACATGTAAACTGCACATTATTGTTCTCTATTGCCCACCAGGTCCACTGGGGAGCTTCCTATATGAGATGGATGTCCTACTAAGTTCCTTCCCAGAGGATGGCACTCCTGTCCTACTTCTCGGTGACTTCAACCCACTGCTGGACACCCCTCAGTCCTCCGCTTTTCTCTCCCTCCTTCAATCCTTCAAGTTCACCAAGGTTGAATCCCCACCCACCCACCCACCCACAAGGCCGGCAAACAACTAGACATTGTCTTCAACAGGAACTGCACCTAACCCAACATTACAGAATCTCCACTTCAGGTGTCTGACCATTGCTTTCTGTCTTTTTCCCTCCCCCTCCCCTCCGTACCTAAACCATCTTCACCTCCCCCCACTGTTTCTGTCTGTCGCAACCTCCACTCTCTCTCTCCACAGCCCTGTCAGCTACTGTTCTATAATTTCTTCCTCCTACTGATACCTTCTTTCGGCTACCTCCTCCTTTGATTCACTCTGTCCTCTCTCCACCAAACCTGCTCGTCTCCTATCCCCCTGCCCTTGGCTAATTGACTCCATTCGTGCTGACCAACTCAAACTGCGAGCTGCAGAAAAGAAATGGAGAAAATCCAAATCCCCTGTTGACCTGACTGACTTCCACACTCTCCTGGCTACCTTTTCCTCCAACCTCTCCCCTGCTAAGTCTGCATTTCTCACTACCCAAACCTCTTGCCTCCCTGTCTTCCTTCTCACCCCTCCCTGACTCTGACATCTCACAAGTTATTCACTCCCACCGTCCTACCACCTGCCCTGTTGACCCCATTTCCTCCCCCCTCTTCCAGTCCATCGCTATGGACATCCTCCCCTTTGTCTCCAATATAATCAACTCCTCTCTTTCCTCTGTCTCTAATGTCATTAACTCATCTCTTTCCTCTGGCTCTGTCCTCCTCTCTTCCTCAAATGCGCAACTCAGGTTGTCCCAACCAATCCTCAAAAACCCACTGGCATGGTTTGAATCATACCTGGCTGATTCAACACCGGTCCTCCTGCTCTCATTAATCCAGGTGGCCTGGCAGAGAATCCCTCTCCTCTCCCCACACCCTCTCTACCGGAATACTGCAGGGCTCGGTGCTAGGCCCCCTCCTATTCTACCTGTATATCAAGTCACTTGGTTTAGTTGTCTCTGCTCATGGTTTTTCATATCACTGCTATGCTGATGACACTCCTCTTTCTCTCCTTCTCCCCTTCTGAGACCCAGGTCCCGGCACGTAACTCTGCATGCCTGGCAGACATCTCTGCTTGGATGTCCACCCACCACTTAAAGCTGAACCTGGGGAAGACAGAGCTACTCTTCCTCCCAGTGAAGAGCTCCCCAATGATTGATGCTTCAATCACCATGGAAGGCTCCATAGTGTATCCATTCCAGTCTGCCAGGAGCCTTGGAGTGACCCTCAACAACAAGCTTCTCAGGCCACATCACAGCAATCACCCGGACCTGCCGATTCTCCCTCCACAACATCCGGAGAATTCGTCCGTTCCTCACCCAAGAGGCCACAGAACTCCTGGTCCAAGCCTTGGTGATCTCACGTCTGGACTACTGTAATTCCCTGCTGGCAAGCTTACCGGCCTGTGCCATCAAGCCACTCCAACTAGTGCAGCACCAACCCAAATTCACACGTCACCACACTACTCACCTCTCTGCACTGGCTCCCTATTGCAACACGCATTCATTTTAAATCACTGGTGCTGGCTTATCAAACTGCTAGCGGAACCGCTCCCGCCTACCTCCAGACATTCATCACACCCTATGGAACTGACTGTTCCATCCCTCCGGGCCCCAGGCAGCCATTCCTCGCAGTCTCGCCTCTTCTCTGTCCTGACCCCTCAGTGGTAGAATGATCTTCCATTCTCGGTCAGGACCATGGAATCACTGGCCATCTTCCGCAAGAGACTCAAAACCCACCTCTTCAGACTCCACTACCACGGATTCTGTATATTAACTAATTATCATCACCACTGGTTTCATGTTTAATACTGTATTTTGTATTTATGTTTGATACTGGGGGAAAAAAAAAATATATATATATATATATATTTTTTTTACACTAACCTTTTTCTTTCAGTATGTGTTACAGTATGGTATGCAGCTGCCAACAATGATGTCTATTGCTGTATTACTACACTGATCTCTTGCGCAAACAATGATTGATCTTACTATGAATAAATGCACATCTTGTAAGTTGCTCTGGATAAGAGCGTCTGCTAAATGTCAAATATGTAAATGTAATGTAAATGTATGGCTGGATGTAATCTTTGCAACTGATGCATAATACACTGGCCAGTCAGCACTCATTCATCTCAATGCAGCAGCTGTGAGATTACGCGTTGGTGTTGGGGGCGGGGGCTCTCTTTACCGTTGGGTTTGAGGAACTTCTTGGCGTGCAAGTAGCTCTCCAACATTCGTTCGTTGAACAGCATGTAGCCCATGGGCTCTGAGATGATGATGTCCACCTGCTCAGGTAGAGACACCTCCTCCACCTTCCCTGGGATCACCACAACTCGATCCATCAGCCCGTTACTGTTTACCAGCACCTGAGTAGCAGAGGAAGGAGAGTGTGCGTTTCTGTGTCTTTGTGTGTGCCTATGCCTTTGTGAGAGTGCACGTGTGGACATTTGAGTGTGTCCGTGCTTGTGTGAGTTGACGGCTACAGTGCATTTGGGTTCCTGTAGTGTTTGTGATTAGTGCGTTTCTGTGGCTGTGAGCATGTGTTTGCGCACGTGCCAGTGTGTGCCTACGTGTTTATTTTTGGTATGTGTGTGTACCTCTGCGTGCTGTGCCATGGTGCTGGCCTCCACAGCGTACACCTTCCTTGCTCCGGCTTGAACGGCAAAGAAGGATAGAATCCCTGACCCGCACCCAACATCCAGCACCACCTAAGGGGGGCAGGAGGGAAAAAACAAAGAGGGGGCGTGAGGGAGAGGGGAAGACATATTTGCCGTCTGATATTACCCTTTATTTTCACCATCACTGCCAAGTCAAATGAACCAGGACCAGGAGAACCCGGCTAACTAAATCCCTCCCTCCCTGGGTGACACTACCACCTGTAATGTGTCGCCCTGCTGCTGGCTACAGTTGGCACTGGCACTGCTGGGGTGTGATACCAGACCGTGGAGCTCATCCACACACTTGTTTCACAGTCCCTTTCCGTAATCTAGGGTGACATAAGACAGGCCCAGTAACCTTTTCCAAATGTGAGATTCAGTTCCACATCAGGGCAGAACCAGGGATTCTGTGACATACTCCCAGAGCCTTGTACAGATTGGTACCTTGTCCTTGAAGTCAGTGTGGTTCTGAAGAATCGCCCGCTGATAGGTTCCGGTCCGAACGTAGTCCTGCATCATATTCTGCTGCTGGGAGAGGTAGCCATAGAACTGGACAGAGATGGGACAAACAGCAGGAGATCAGACATTATTTGCCAAGTACCAGTTAGTCAGTGTGTGTTTTGTAGCAGTAAGGTGTGTGGATGAAACCAGCAGAGCCATCTGATCTGCATGTGCAGGCACAATACGTGTCAGATATCAGTGTGCGTACGTGTGTGTGAGCTTAAAACATGTCCTGTATCGGTGTGTGGTGTGTTTGGTCTGTGTATGTGTGTGTGAGCATAATACATGTCCTGTCTCAGTGTGTTTGGTCTGTGTACACATGTGTGAGCGTGATACATGTCCTGTATCGGTGTGTTGTGTTTGGTCTGTGTACATGTGTGTGAGCATAATACATGTCCTGTATCAGTGTGTGGTGTGTTTGGTCTGTGTATGTGTGTGTGAGCATAATACATGTCCTGTCTCAGTGTGTTTGGTCTGTGTACACATGTGTGAGCGTGATACATGTCCTGTATCGGTGTGTGTTGTGTTTGGTCTGTGTACGTTTGTGTGAGCGTAATACATGTCCTGTATTGGTGTGTTGTGTTTGGTCTGTGCACTTGTGTGTGAGCATGATACATGTCCTGTATCGGTGTGTATTGTGTTTGGTCTGTGTACATTTGCGTGAGGGTATTACATGTCCTGTATTGGTGTACATTGTGTTTGGTCTGTGTAGATTTGTGTGAGCGTGATACATGTCCTGTATCGGTGTGTTGTGTTTGGTCTGTGTACATGTGTGTGAGCATAATACATGTCCTGTATCAGTGTGTGGTGTGTTTGGTCTGTGTATGTGTGTGTGAGCGTATTACATGCCCTGTATCGGTGTGTATTGTGTTTGGTCTGTCTACACGTGTGTGAGCGTGATACATGTCCTGTATCGGTGTGCGTCGTGTTTGGTCTGTCTACGCGTGTGAGCGTAATACATGTCCTGTACGAGTGTGTGTTGTGTTTGGTCTGTGTACGTGTGTGTGAGCGTAATACATGTCCTGTATCATCAGTGTGTGGTGTGTCTGGTTTGTGTGTGTATGTAATATGTATCTGGTATCCGTGTTGCGCCCGTATAATATGTGTGTGCATTTGAAATGTGTCGGATACCTGTGTGTAAAGTGTGTCTGGTATCAGTGCGTGTGTGTACACCCATGGCCAAAAGTTTTGAGAATGACACAAATACTAATTTTCACAAAGTCTGCTGCCTCAGTTTTTATGATGGCAATTTGCATATACTCCAGAATGTTATGAAGAGTGATCAGATGAATTGCAATTAATTGCAAAGTCCCTCTTTGCCATGAAAATGAACTTAATCCCCCAAAAACATTTACACTGCATTTCAGCCCTGCCACAAAGGAATAGCTGACATCATGTCAGTGATTCTCTCGTTAACACAGGTGAGAGTGTTGATGAGGACAAGGCTGGAGATCACTCTGTCATGCTGATTGAGTTAGAATAACAGACTGGAAGCTTTAAAAGGAGGGTGGTGCTTGAAATCATTGTTCTTCCTCGGTTAACCATGGTTACCTGCAAGGAAACACGTGCAGTCATCATTGCTTTGCACAAAAAGGGCTTCACAGGCAAGGATATTGCTGCTAGTAAGATTGCACCTAAATCAACCATTTATCGGATCATCAAGAACTTCAAGGAGAGAGGTTCAATTGTTGTGAAGAAGGCTTCAGGGCGCCCAAGAAAGTCCAGCAAGCGCCAGGACCGTCTCCTAAAGTTGATTCAGCTGTGGGATCGGGGCACCACCAGTGCAGAGCTTGCTCAGGAATGGCAGCAGGCAGGTGTGAGTGCATCTGCACGCACAGTGAGGCCAAGACTTTTGGAGGATGGCCTGTTGTCAAGAAGGGCAGCAAAGAAGCCACAGACATCAGGGACAGACTGATATTCTGCAAAAGGTACAGGGATTGGAGGACTGGGGTAAAGTCATTTTCTTTGATGAATACCCTTTCCGATTATTTGGGGCATCCGGAAAAAAGCTTGTCCGGAGAAGAAAAGGTGAGCACTACCATCAGTCCTGTGTCATGCCAACAGTAAAGCATCCTGAGACCATTCATGTGTGGGGTTGCTTCTCAGCCAAGGGAGTGGGCTCACTCACAATTTTGCCTAAGAACACAGCCATGAATAAAGAATGGTACCAAAACATCCTCTGAGAGCAACTTCTCCCAACCATCCAAGAACAGTTTGGTGACGAACAATGCCTTTTCCAGCATGATGGAGCACCTTGCCATAAGGCAAAAGTGATAACTAAGTGGCTCGGGGAACAAAACATCGAAATTTTGGGTCCATGGCCAGGAAACTCCCCAGACCTTAATCCCATTGAGAACTTGTGGTCAATCCTCAAGTGGCGGGTGGACAAACAAAACCCCACAAATTCTGACAAACTCCAAGCATTGATTATGCA
This sequence comes from Aldrovandia affinis, assembly GCA_029706075.1. Lineage (NCBI taxonomy): Eukaryota > Metazoa > Chordata > Actinopteri > Notacanthiformes > Halosauridae > Aldrovandia > Aldrovandia affinis. The sequence continues at coordinate 200,632 of JAINUG010000239.1, forward strand.
AGAATGGGCTGCCATCAGTCCGGATGTGGCCCAGAAGTTAATTGACAGCATGCCAGGGCGAATTGCAGAGGTCTTGAAATATAAAATATTGACTCTTTGCATAAACTTAATGTAATTGTCAATAAAAGCCTTTGACACTTATGAAATGCTTGTAATTATACTTCAGTATACCATAGTAACATCTGACAAAAAGATATAAAAACACTGAAAACCAATCATTCTCCAAACTTTTGGCCACGGCTGTATAATGTGTGTTTGATACGAGCGTACAGCAGTAGGTGGGCAGTATCAGTCACCTGGAAATACTGCACAGCAGAGGACTCCTCTGTCCTGTCACTGAACACTGATCTCTCTGCATTGTGTCCCCGGCAGTTCTTCAGGATATTGTAGAAGGAGGAGAAATCTGGGGGGAGACAACCATGTAGGTTGAGGGAGGACACAAAGGCATGCTTACCAACAGGAGCTGGGCAGTGAGGCTTCAGGACACAGCCAGACTTACAGGCAATGGGAAATGGTCCAAGGTGGGTAACTTACCACAGTGGTAAGACTGTAAGAAGGCAGGGTGAACGAGAGAGAAAGAGACAGGTGTTGGAGAAGAGTTCAGTCGGGTATGAGGACATAGACACAAACAGACACATGTGAGGATGGGCAGGGGGGAGTTCAGCTGATGGCCAGCAATGGTAGAGGAGAAAAGCTGTGTGTGAGAGAGAGAGAGAGAGAGAGAGAGAGAGAGAGAGAGAGAGAGAGAGAGAGAGAGAGAGAGAGAGAGAGAGAGAGAGAGAGAGAGAGAGAGAGAGAGAGAGAGAGAGAGAGAGAGAGAGAGAGAGAGAGAGAGAGAGAGAGAGAGAGAGAGAGGGCGCAAAGCACTGAAAGATGAAGGCGCTGATGGTTACATTAAGGAAGAGAAATCTTCAACAAAACAGGTGGACAGAGACAGACACACAGACAGGCAAGCAGGCAGACAGATAGATAGATAGATGCAGGCAGGGTGAAGTTGTAAATACCTGTAGGAAAGGAACTACAGGTGGACAGACAGAGAACATTAATTTGAAAGTACCTGTTGGGGATGAGAACTGCAGTAAGACGCTGTTGCAGCCCAGGGTGATGATGAAGGACTGCTTGCCAACACGGCTGCATTCCGTCTCCTTTGACACCGAGCACTTGAAGACGCATGTCTCCTCTGCTGTGGGGGGTAGTCACATGTTAGCACACCACCAGAGACCCTGACACCACTGGGCAGTGTACAGAACACCCCACACACACACACACCCACACCCACACCCACACCCACACCCACACCCACACCCACACCCACACCCACACCCACACCCACACCCACACCCACACCCACACCCACACTAATCTCAGACAGCATTCATCTTGTTACTCATTCAGGAACCCTTCCACAGGATTCTGTTTCAACTTCATTGCAATAGGCGATGGAATATTATGATTTTACTCTTGAGGTTTATTCATTTTTTTATAGACCATAACAGAGATGGAGCCTCCGTTTACAGGGCCTGGTCATTTTCAATCTGCAGCTAAACCGTTTGCTTTGTAAGCACTCAAACAGTTTACAGTTTAAGACATACATAGGTAAAATAAGACAGACTTAAAGACAAACCAACACATCCAACGGTTCTGATTCCAGAGGGGCAGCTACAACAAATAAATAATCTACACTTTGAGGTCATGCTGGATATTTCATAATTCAATAGTATAGCCTACATCTTGCATAAGGCAATTCACTGTTTTTTTCTTGTGATGAGGAAACATCACTTCACGACTGCCATAACACATTTGTCTTTTATTTTATTGTAAAACAACTAAAAAAATCTAAAGGAATAGTGTCACACACCGTTTAAATATGCCATAAGGAAAAACAAGTGATCATCGTTAGTGAAGACGCCCACCAGTTCAAAAATAAACGCTACGATCGTTTCACAGCCCTCTTGTAAGCACTGTTCGGGGCTTGCTGTCGTATTTGATGAAGGTCTTAATGATATGGAAACATAAATTAATATTAACTAGCTACTCAAGATCAAGGTATATGGAAGTATGTTGGGTATACAGAGGGCCCATACAAACGCCGGGTCTGACACACAGGGAAACTTCTCTTAGCCACACGCAATAGAAATAATACCCTTGACCATGTTTCTCAGACAGTGTTGCCATATTGGGTGGGTTTCCGGGCGGGGAAAAATAGCATTGGGCTGGTAGATGAAATTTGGGCTGCTTTTGTCAACATTTGGCGGGGGGTTTTTCTCTGTGGCTCAGTTGGTAGAGCACAGCGTTGGCAATGCTTAGGTTGTGGGTTCAATCCCCACTGGGGCCACATATACTGAAAATGTATGCATTCACTACTGTAAGTCGCTTTGGATAAAAGCGTCTGCTAAATGGCATATATTAAAATATTGTGAAAACAAACAAGCTGTCATTTTATGGTCAAAAACACAAATACAAAATTCAGCATACTTTGTTGTGTCCACTCACTCATTTAATTTGAGAAATATTTGATTGACATGAGCTGTATTCAATCATCGTTAGGGATAAGGGAGTAACTACTTACACGTCATCACCATTGACATTGACGTTACAGTTCAAATCAACGGACTAGCTAACTACATTGAAGCAGCGAGTTTGTTAGTTAGCATCATGCCAAGTGGGGGAACTATAACAAATTGTACAGGAAGGATCGGGAGACCGACCCTGAGCTAAAAAACTGGATCGCCCCTGTCCCAGAAGATGGCTCGAAAGCTCGCTGCAAATATTGTAACACAGACATCAGAGCGCAACTTGATTTGAAAGAACATGGCACCACAAAAAAACAGTCCCGCTGTGTGCCCAGCGTCAAATCTTTCGCTGTACCGATGGGATCTGGTGCGGGTCAAGGCACAATCAAAGATGACCAAAACATTGTGAATTTAGGATTGCAACCTATGTTGCCTGCCACACTTCCATCAATGCCGTGGAAGACTTGTCGGATATACGACAAGACGAGATGGGAGTGTTCAAAATGCACAGTACCAAGTGTACAACAGTTACAGTTATAAAGTCTGTCCTGGCACCACACTTCAGAGAGGAGTTAAAGGAAGTTATTGGTGAGTCTCCTTATTCTCTCGACGAAACCATTGACATATCAGTGAGCAAGCTCCTATGTATGTGTGTAAAATACAGATCACAGAAACACGGCAAGTTTGTCAGTACCTATCTGGGGCTTGTTGGGCTTCTCGACGCCAATGCTAATGGAATATCGGATGCAATCGTTGCTTTTCTGAGGAGTGTGGCCTGGACATAAAAAACATGGTGGGGTTTGCTACAGACGGTGCAAGCGTTATGGTTGGAAAAAATCACTCAGTTTTCACGATACTCAAACAAAAGCAGCCCAGTCTACAGCTTATTCGCTGCGTTTGCCACTCACTTGATATGGTTGCTAACAAATCTATGCAACTTCTCCCAAGCAATCTGGAATACATGATTAGGGAAACCTATAACTCGTTTTCTCATTCAACAAAACGCCAGAGTGACTACAAAAATATCTACAAGACTATAAATGACGGAGGCTATCCACTCAAACTCAACCCGTTGGTTAGTGATCGCAGACTGCATCAAAATAATTTTAGATCAAGAAGATGCACTCAAGATACACTTCAGTTTGGTATCAGATGCAGAACACTGCTATTCAGCCAGGATTTTGAATGAAATGTACTGCGACAAATCAAATTGTCTTTACATGGACTCTCTCCGGCCCGTGTTGAGGGAAATCAAAACTGTGAACAAATATTTCCAGGTGGAAATGGGAGACACGCTGGGTGTGTTTCGGGATCTTGAAAGACTGTATATGTCTACATTGAGGAGAATTGTAAAGCCCAGCGTATTAAGCATGTACAATGACAGTCATCTCAGGGATCTTGATCTTAAATCGTCCAGCCTCTACCTCTCACAGCAGGATGCGGACCTGGGTACCACATTCCAACAGTTGCTGGAAGCAAGTACATTCGCGCCTGATTTGAAGGAGAAAATCTCAGCGCGGTGTTTTGCTTTTCTAAGAGAAGTGCTGGTGCAGTATCAAATGCGCTTACCTGCATTAATGGAAATGCTGCGCAAACTGGAGCTTTGCCCGAAGTCTGTGATGTCCACCATAAACAGGCCAGGAGTTAAAGACTTACCCACTGAGTTTTTCTCATGTCCGGTCAACACCTTAGAGTGCCAGTGGAGAAACGTAGCATCAGCGGGCTTCTCAAGTGATCAGGCCATTGATGCATTTTGGCTGGAAGTTGAAGCATTCAAAGATGCTGGAGGAAACCAGTGTTTTCAGGAATTGGCACTGGGTGCCATCAGACTGCTCACTCTGCCCATATCCAATGCTCATGTTGAGAGAGCATTTTCCCAGGTGATGCTGCTAAAGGATGACACAAGAAATCGCATGGGACTACCGCTCCTTTCCAGCCTCATGGATCTGCGCTCTGGCCTGAGCAGGAATGGATGGACGTCCGCTACTTTCAAACCTTCCCGGCAATTGTTGGGGAGATTTGATTCATCCATGTATTAGCCAGCTGACCTGGCTTGCAGTGACTGTACATAGTTCTTCAAGTTATGAACATTCTTTAACTTTAAGAGACGTTGATTCTGTGTAAAGGTAAGGGACATTTTATGTAGCCTATTTGCACTGCATTGTGTGTGTTCTAAGCCATTTACTGATCAATTTAAATACTAGTTTTTCATGGCTTTGTGTACGTGTACGTGCACGCACGCGCGCGCGCGCGGGTGTGGGTGTGTGTGTGAGAGTGAGAGCGAGAGAGACGCTGTTTATTTTTATGATTTGTTTATTTGTATTTGCCATAGCCTATTTATCTAACATTTTATATTTGATGCAGATATGAAGCTTTGTATGCTTATGATGTGTTTTCTATTGAGTATGTAGCGAATGGTTTTACGGTTTTACACGGGTTTCTGGCAAGGTTATGATTTGGGCTGTTTTTTATTGAATTGGGCGGGTTTTAAGTTGTGATTGGGCTGGAAACTGTCAATCTGATCTGGCAACACTGTTCTCAGACCCGAATGCGTTTAGAGTCCGCGTGTAAGTAACAAACTCTTTCTTAGCTCACGAGCTAACGTTAGCTACAACAGGGCATCCATGGGCCATTTGTGCCTAACAAAGCCGTATTCAGTGTGAGCGGGAGGGCGACCGCAGGAGAGGGGGCGGGGGACACACTATTGTTCACAAGAAATAGGGAAGAATACAACTTGTGTAGCACAAGTTATATACAGCTAGCTATATCTTTTAAATATAAATGATCGAACGCAACTAGCCAACTAACGTTACTAGCGCTAGGTGTATCCTAAAATCCTTACGCTTGACGATGATCACTATCACTGATTTAGCTAGATAATTATATTAACATATAATATTAAATTATATTAAGGTATGTATTGGCTAGCGCAAGCTATGTACACAAAGCTGCCAGTAGCTAGCCAGCAAATTGGTCTTGCGCTCCAATCGTAAAATGCGCAAATGTGTTAACTTTGCTAACTAGTAAATCAATGGCCCGCAATAAGCTGAATCATCCAATTTAGTTAGTAGCTATCAGTTAGATAACATTCGCTAGCTAACGTTAGCTACTGCATTCAATGTGTACTTTCAACAAACGTTAACATTATTGTCGTGATTTTATTGCAATATCAATTGGCTAGCAAGCCATTCTATCCATTTTCACACTGGAGTTGTACACTACAAACTAGCTAATTAACATTTAACGTTAGCTAACAACATTTAGCTGGTGCGTCCCCCTCATGGCTTTTCTGTAAACTCGTCTTATGAATTAGCTAGAGAATTTAACTAACAACTGTGGTTTGAATAGCAAATTCGTCAGCCCATGGCGTTAGGTGGTTTTACATTGTACTGTATGTTGGCCACTGCTATCTGGGGAACTAACGTTCCTAACGTTAGCTGTGCACCTTAACGACAACTATGCTAGCTGATTAGCCACCTAACATTAAACAGATAAAGTTTTGCAATAACTAGTTACTGGCTAGTTAGCTAGCTAACTACTCATGTAATACGAGGAGAAAAACGCTCGAATAAAACGTGGTTGTTGACACCAAAATAATCAACAGTGTTTCCGGATCATTTACTCGGGTGTCTTGGCATGCTTAGGTACTCCTTAATTTAAGCCACATCAATGCGGGTAGTCAAGGAAAATAGGTTTGTTTTTGTTAAATCTCACTCAAATTAGCTAGTAATGCTCGTTTGTAAAATACTCCAGTTTGACACTATTCCGCTGGAGAAGTACAAGGAGAAGCAGCAGGACGGAGTGGAGATCTCAGCCCAATTCGGGATCTGCAGCCTGACCGGAAACAAAAACACAGAACAGAGGGTTAGATACTCACTATTGGTGAGGTTGACCAGGGCCGCGTCTTGCGTGGTTTTTACTTCTAGTCGTAGCGGCTGCTGCTCTGAATGTCGCTGTATCTCTCCGTTCGCGTCTCCAATTGAAAGGAGCCGCACGCCGGGGAACACGGACACCGCCATCTTCGATTGAGAGGAGAGACAGCGCGGGACACACACATTCACTCTCGTTCTCTCCTTTCTCTTGCGTACACGCATACACACAAACACATACACATAAATACAACGAAAGGCTGACCAGATACCGCCACACTGTGGCCAATCAGTGCAACAGCAGGTACGTACTCGTACTGACCTCATGAGAGGAATACTGCGTATTGTCTACGTGAAATACGGCATTTCCCAAACTTCTTCAAAGGGCCAGTGTCTTAAGTGATATGTCCAAATTTAGAATTCATTATAATTCGATAGAATACTAATCACACGATTGAATGAGCACAAATCACAAAAAATAACCCCATTCTAATTGGAGAGTAGTAGGCTGAATAGGTGCAAATTAAACGCTTGCTAGTCAATATAATCATAATTTGCTAGCTAGCCTTTCTGAAATTGTATTTCCTAATGGCAAAAGCAGTAGCCTATACACTGTTAAAAGTAACCATATATTATTTACTGGTTTACATTGCTATATAAAAAAACCCCTATAATAATCATTATGATTAATGCATTGAATTCATGTTCTGAAATGTTGCCCCTGCCGATTAAGATTAGCCTATCTCCAAAGCTTTCAGTCATAAACCTATACAGTGGGTATAAAAAGTATTCAGCCCCTCTTAATTTCTTACTTGATGGAATCAAAAAAATTGTCGAAAAAATTGTTTCTTAATAACACAATAAGTGATTGCATAAGTATTCACCCCCATTGACTTAATACTTGGTAGAAGTATGTGCTTTGACTGGGCCACTCAAAGTCCAATGTCTCTTGCAGACTGCAGCAGGTTTTCCTCTCAAGATTTGTCTATATCTTGCTCCATCCATTTGCCCTCTATTTTGAGTTTATATTTTGTTTATATTAGTCTATAAGTTTTCCAGTCCCTGAAGTAGAGAAGCATCCCCATAACTTTAGGCTTCTGCCACCATTTTTCACAGTAGGGATTGTGTTCTTGGGATGATGTGCAGTGTTAGTCTACTTGGTTTGAGAGTCTCCCACATGTCTTCTGTCAAACTGTAGGTGAGATTTCATGTGAGTTTTTTCAACAATGGTTTTCTTTTTGCCAACCTCCTATAAAGCAGTTTTTTACATGCCCAGGCTATTGTTGTCCCATGGACAATTTCTCCAATCTCTGCCATAGAAGACTTGTCATGGGCCTAAGAAGTGCCCTTCTCACATGGATACTCAGTTTTGGAGGACGGTTTTGGACCCCCCCTCCCTCCTCCCGGCTCTTTCTCTGCACCTGTTCCTGTAGGCAGAAATCACCAAGTCTCCAATTTTATTATTATAATATCTTTTTTTTCCTGTTTTTCACCCAATTTGGTAGCCAATTACACCCGCTATCTTCAGGTTAATCCTTCCCTCATAGTTCGCTGCCATAGCCCTGTGACAAAGGTGAAGTATCGTCTCCTCCGAGACGGCACTCGCCAAGCTGTCGACCATAACTCCAGCACCCCAGAGCCACTCCTGTGCGCAGCGAACGTCTTGTCGGCTTCCCTGCCCCCTCCCTGGGGTGGACAGCCAATTGCCCGACTCTGGCACAGCCGGGGAATTGAACCCATCGGATGGACCAGCATCGGATGTTGAAACCACTAGACCACTCGAGAGGCCTCCAAGTCTCCATTTTTAAGTAAAAAAATAAGAAATAAAACCACAAACAAAAGAGCCATATGGTATCAGCCGATGTCTTTGTGCATGAACACTTAACGGCTTGCATTAATTTAGTAAGAACTCAAGATTTCTTACCCATGATCCAGTGATTGAAGACTCAGCGGACAAAGACAAAGGAGTCTACCTGCAGGAGTCCACCGAGGGGGGCCAGCTAGGGAGTGCTCGCCGCACGGTAAGTATCATAGTTTTGTATCTCCCTGTTGTACTTCCTCTGCATCTAACACTACATGCTTCCTCCCTATCCCAGTCCATGTCTCCTCTTCTAGATTGCCTAGAAGGAGAGATTCTACCCACACCCGTAATCTGTCCAACCTCATCCACCCTCCTAGATCTCCCGGTGTTGACGTGGTGGTAGCTGGCGGACTATGGAACTGCCAGTCCGCTGTCCGGAAGGCCGATTTCATCTCGGCCCAGGCCTCACTACTCTCCCTGCAGTTCCTGGCGCTTACGGAGACCTGGATCACTCCGCAAAACACGGCCACCCCTGCTGCTCTCTCTGCCGCCTACACCTTCTCCCACACTCCACGACCCTCAGGTAGAGGTGGAGGGACAGGTATACTGATCTCCCCCCTGTGGAGATTTGGTATTGTCCCTCTTCCTCACTTCTCCCCCTCCTCCTTTGAATTTCATGCTGTCACTGTCACTGTTCCATGTAAACTGCACATCATTGTTCTTTACCGCCCTCCAGGTCCACTGGGGAGTTTCCTAGACGAGATGGATGCCCTACTCAGTGCCTTCCCTGAGGATGGCACTCCCGTCTTACTCCTTGGGGACTTCAACCTGCAGCTAGAGTCCTCCCAGGCCTCTGCATTCCTCCCCCTGCTTCAGTCCTTTGACTTCACCATGGCTGAATCCCCATCCACCCACAAGGCCGGTAACCAACTGGACCTGGTCTTCACCAGGAACTGTGCCTCACCCAACATTACGGTATCGCCTCTACATGTGTCTGACCATTCCTTTCTGTCCTTCTCCCTCCCCCTCCCCTCTGTCCCTAAACCACCTTCACCTGCTCCCACTGTCCTTGTCCGTCGCAACCTCCGCACTCTCTCACCCTCTGCCCTGTCAGCTACTGTCCTATCTTCCCTTCCCCCTACTGATGCCTTCTCTCAGCTACCTGCTGAAGTAGCATCATCCACCCTACTTTCCTCTCTCTCCTCCTCCTTTGACTTACTCTGTCCTCTATCCGCTAAACCCGCTCGTCTCCGACCCCCCGCCCCCTGGCTAACCGATTCCATTCGGGCTAACCGACTGAAGCTGCGTGCGGCAGAAAGGAAATGGAGAAAATCCAAATCCCCTGCAGCTCTGTCTGACTTCCACACACTCCTGGCTTCCTTCTCCGCTAACCTCTCCTCTGCTAAGTCTGCATTTTCCTTTCTAAAATTCAATCTTCTGTTTCCAACCCACGTAAACTCTATGCTACATTTTCCTCTCTCCTCACCCCTCCTCCTCCCCACCCCCTCCTCTATAACCGCCGATGACTTCTCATCCTTCTTTCACGAGAAGGTTGAGGTCATTCGCAACTCCTTCCCCCCAACCTCTCCCTCTCCCATCCCGCTACCTAAACCTCCCACTCCTCTGTCCTCCTTCTCACCCCTCCCTGACTCTGACATCCTTCAACTTGTTCTCTCCCACCGTCCCACCACCTGCCCTCTTGATCCCATTCCTTCCCCCCTCTTCCAGTCCATTGCTATGGACATCCTCCCCTTTGTCTCTAATGTCATTAACTCATCTCTTTCCTCTGGCTCTGTCCTCCTCCCTCAAATGCGCTCAGGTTGTCCCCCTCCTCAAAAACCCTCTCTGAATCCTGCTGTCATCTCTAACTACCGACCTGTCTCTCTCCTCCCATTCCTCTCCAAAACGTTAGAGCGGGCTGTCTATAATCAACTGTCTGCTCATCTCTCACAGAACGACCTGCTTGATCCTAACCAATCTGGGTTCAGAGCAGGCCACTCCACAGAGACTGCTCTCCTTGCGGTCACAGAGGCTCTTCACATCGCTAAGTCCCGATCCCTTAGCTCCGTCCTCCTTCTCCTCGACCTGTCGGCGGCATTCGACACCGTGGACCACCGGATCCTGCTCTCATCTCTCGTCGAGATGGGAATCTCTGGATCTGTGTTGACATGGTTTGAGTCCTACCTGGCTGACCGGTCCTACCAGGTGGCCTGGAGAGGATCCCTCTCCTCTCCCCGCACCCTCTCTACCGGTGTCCCGCAGGGCTCGGTGCTAGGCCCTGTCCTATTTTCTCTGTACACCAAGTCACTTGGTTCTGTTATTTCTGCTCATGGTTTTTCCTATCACTGTTATGCTGATGACACTCAACTGTTTCTCTCCTTCCCTCCATCTGATACCCGGGTCCCGGCACGGATCTCTGCATGCCTGGCTGACATCTCCGCATGGATGTCCACCCACCACCTGAAGCTGAACCTGGGGAAGACAGAGCTGCTCTTCCTCCCAGCGAAGGGCTCCCGATGATTGATGCATCAATCACCGTGGAAGGCTCCATAGTGTCTCCGTCCCAGTCTGCCAGGAGTCTTGGGGTAACCCTGGACAACCAGCTGTGCTTCTCGAGCCATATTGCAGCGATCACTCGGACCTGCCGTTTCTCCCTCCACAACATCCGGAGGATCCGGCCGTTCCTCACCCAAGAGGCCACTCAACTCCTGGTCCAGGCCCTGTTGATCTCACGTCTGGACTACTGCAACTCCTTGCTGGCAGGCCTTCCGGCCTGTGCCATCAAGCCACTGCAACTAGTCCAGAACGCTGCTGCTCGCCTGGTGTTCAACCAGCCGAAGTTCACCCACGTCACCCCTCTACTCTCCTCTCTGCACTGGCTCCCCATCGCAGCACGCATCAGATTCAAGTCACTGGTGCTTGCTTTTCAAAGCGGCCAGAGGTACTGCTCCCCCATACCTCCAGTCACTCATCACGCCCTACACCCCGTCCAGACCTCTCCGCTCCGCCTCCGCTGGCAGACTGACTGCCCCATCCCTCCGGGCGCCTGGCAGCCGCTCCTCGCGGTCTCGCCTCTTCTCTGTCCTGGTCCCTCGTTGGTGGAACGACCTCCCGCAATTGGTCAGGACTGCGGAATCACTTCAATCTTCCGCAAGAGACTCAAAACCCACCTCTTCAGACTCCACTACCCCTGATCTCTGTCCATCTAGCTAAATTGTCTTCACCACTGTCTACTTGTTCAACACTATACTCTTTATTTATAAAAAATAAAAAAAATAAAAAAATTAAAAAAAAATTGTACATTTTGTAAACATTGTAAAATACCTTTTTCTTCCCGGTGTTACAGGTATGGTACGCAGATGCCTGCAATGATGTCTATTGCTGTATTCCTGCACTGATCTCGTGCGCTAACTGTGATTGTTCCTACCATGTATTGATGCACATCTTGTAAGTCGCTCTGGATAAGAGCGTCTGCTAAATGCTTAAAATGTAAAAATGTAAAAATGTGATTGGTTTATCCAGTGATGTTTGATCTGTTGAGGCTTTTAGCGATTGGATGCCTAGTTTACTACATTCCACAAATAAATAAATTTCCCAACAATTAGTATGTCATAATATTAATATTTTTCTTCACCAAGGAAATAATTATTCTGTCATCCACCACAGTTGTTTTCCGTGGTCTTCCGGGCCTTTTGGTGGTCCTGAGCTCACCAGTGCGTTCTTCCTTTTTAAGAATGTACCAAATAGTTGATTTAGCCACACCTAATGTTTTTGCTATCTCTCTAATGGGTTTGTTTTGATTTGTCAGCTTAATGATGGCTTGCATCACTGGCAGTGACAGCGCTTTGGACTTCATATTGAGAGTTAACAGCAAGATTCCAAATGCAAATGGACACTTGAAATCAACTCTAGACCTAAATAATGAGGGAATAACACACACCTGGCCATGGAACAGCTGAGCAGCCAATTGTCCAATGACTTTTAGTCCCTTAAAAAGGGGGGGGACCACATATAAAAAGTGCTGTAATTCCTACATCGTTCACCCGATTTGGATGTACATACCCTCAAATGAAAGCTGAAAGTTTATTTAATTTCAACTCCAATATGCTTGTGGTAGACAGCTAAAATAACAATAACTTTGTCAATGTCCAAATATTTATGGACCTGACTATGTCATTATTGTGTTGGTCGGTGCACAACGCAATCTTTCACAGAGTTTATGTGGTTGTGAAGTCAGGAATATGATCATGATGGCCACAGACAGTCTGTCAGTCTTGAAACAATGGTTTTAATGACTGCAACAACTGAATTGCAAAGTCTAGATGTTAACATATACAATACAGACATTAACAAAAACTTCTAAATGAAGGCACAGGACAGTGTATAAAACATCTGGAAGAGGAAGTGGGCATGTTAAGAAATTATAAATGAAGACAGCAAGATCTAGAGTAGTTTTATAGCCATAGTCCGTCCACTGTATGGTCCTCTCTGTTTCCTCATCCTCCTCCAACTTTCCATATTTTTCTTCAATCTTAATGGCTGTAATGTAACTACATAGTCCTTGTATCTATGCCTCCAACTATACATAATGCAAGATAATTCAGGAGAGATAGAATTAGCTGAAATATCTTCCATACACGGAAATAATAACTTGCCCAACACACTTTATAATATTTGTACAGATTTACTAAAACCCCATTTAAATTATTTCTCAAGTGATACATATATTAGCACATAACAATATATGAACATGTAAGTAAGATCCTGTTTTAGGTGGAAGCTGGAGGATAGGAGAGGCAAGTCCATGAAGAAAGAGTGTAGGGACATTTTATGAGACATGTACCGTATGACATTTTAGTGAAATGGATTTTATTAATTATCGCTTCCATATTATGAGGTCAATCGTACCACGTTGAACCTCCGCTTTTCTCTGGAGCGATTTGGGGGACATGATCAGGACAAACAATACAATTGACATTACGTAAGTACAGACAACATATGCCGCGGACATTGTGTTTGCCCCTGTCCCTGTAACAGCCATATAGGAGTCGAAGGGCTTAACCTCTAGAACCCACATCATAGACAACTAATTCCATGGCGAGCCTGGTACCCCGAGATTTCAAGACTTAAAGCGATTCACTTCCTGACTACAGTACAGCTACTGGGGACATTCTAGTCCAAGTCTAATCGAAGTTCAGTGGCATCAGAACTTAGAGCATTCGCTGCCGGCATATGCAGCTACTCGACATTCTAAGTTCTACAGAGTAGTGTTATCGGGACTCGGAGCATTCGCTGTCTGTATGCAGAACAGCTACTCGACATTCCGAGTCCCGCCACCCTAGATACGACTTGTCAGCGCAGAGGGACTGAGCCGTACAGTCCGTGCGGCCTCGCTCCCGGCGTGTTACAACCTTCCCTTTCTAGCGCTAAAAGGGGAAGAAGACGACATATGTTGAAACGATGATTTGCACACTTATTTCAACCTTAGCAAAATGTCACAAAACCGACATTACACAATACATAACAGAAAACATACAAGACAAGGCAGTATAACAGATTCCTCAAACATAGAAAACTAGAACGCAGAGCGCCCGGAGCCTTCGTTAAGCGAATGAACTCCCCGAGCTGGATTTGGATATTCCTTTTATACACCTCTGACCAGCCTTAGTCAAGTCAAGTCAAGTCAAGTAGTTTTATTGTCAAATCACAGATTATACAAGTATAACAAGTGAATGAAATTCTTGTGTCAGAAAACGCCCGACAGCAAACAGCAGTTAGAGACTATATATTTTTAACTATAAGTAGAACATAAATAAAAATTAAGCTAAAAACGGTGCAGAATTTAAACTATAAGTATACATTAACATAAGTTAAAAAATTAAAGCTAAAAAACAGTGCAAAAATTAACCTATGCAAAAACAGATTTAAACTGAGCAAGTGAGTACCAATTATAAGTTTAGACTGTGCAAAATACAAAATTAACTGGGAAAAATACAATTGACAGAATAGTGCAAGTTGGATATGATACTGGCTCAATATAATTACAAAACAATTACAAATACAATTTCAATGTGTGCAAAGCGCGAGGATCAGCTCTTGTTCAGCAGCCTGATGGCCTGACTATGGAAGCTGTCCCTGAGTCTATTTTTGCGGCACTTGATACTACGGTATCTTCTGCCTGACGGTAAAGGTGAGTACAGTTTGTGGCAGGAGTGGTTAATGTCTTTGATAATACGTTTGGCCTTTGCCATGCACCGCCTGGTGTAAATGTCCTGGAGGGAGGGAAGCTCCCCTCCAACGATGTCCTGGGCCGTTCGCACGACCCTCTGTAGCGATCTGCGCTCGAGTGCGGTGCAGTTCCCATACCAGACGGTGATGCTACCGGTGTAGAATGTTCGGAGGATGCGGCGGCACATGTTGAATTTCCTCAGACGTCTGAGGAAGTACAGGCGTTGTTGGGCCCTTTTCACCACGTGTGTGGTGTGTGTGGTCCATTTGAGGTCCTCGGAGATATGCACACCAAGGAACTTGAAGCTGCTGACCCTCTCTACTGCAACCCCGTCTATGGAGATGGGGGGTGCTCTCCTCTCTGCCTCCTGTAGTCCACGATCAGCTCCTTGGTCTTCTGGACGTTGAGGGCGAGGTTGTTCTCCTGGCACCACTGTGTCAGTGATCCAACCTCCTCTCTGTAGGCTGTCTCGTCGTCATCGGAGATCAGTCCCAACACCGTCGTGTCATCAGCAAACTTGATGATGACGTTGGAGCTATGCATGGCCATGCAATCGTGGGTGTACAGGGAGTAGAGGAGAGGGCTCAACACGCATCCCTGGGGGGCTCCTGTGTTGAGGGTCAGTGGCTCTGAGGTGGTGCTGCCCATCCTCACCACCTGGCGGCGGCCCGACAGGAAGTCCAGTATCCAGCTGCACATGGTGGAGTGCAGGCCTAGACCCCGGAGCTTGGTGTCGAGCTTGGCAGGAACTATTGTGTTGAACGCTGAGCTATAGTCCACAAACAGCATTTGCACATAAGGGGAGACGTAAACAACAGTCACGATAACCGCTGTAAACTCCCGAGGTAGCCAGAATGGTCGGCACATTAACATCAGATACTCCAGGTCCGGGGAACAGAACGACTTGAGAGTATGCACACTACATGGGTTACACCAAGACCTGTTGATCATGATACATACCCCCCCTCCGTGATCCTTACCGGAGAGAGTCTTTGTTCTGTCCGCGCGGTGTGCGGAAAAACCCGTGGGCTCAATGGCTGCGTCGGTAATCCCCTCCTTCAACCAGGTCTCCGTTAAACAGATGATACAGTCACTAGATGAAAAGGGGGATTTTTGACCATGTAGATGCCTGTAGATGGCCGGAAAGATCACTAATTCCCGGCTCTTCCAGACTGTTTCCGGCCTTGGGAGCACACCTTCTCCTGTGCCGTAAATTGTCGAAAACAGACCAAATTGGGCTTCACACCTCCCTCTGCCCTCCACCCCTCCCCTGCAGTGTGGAATGACTCCAATTAGCATCTGAATAGCAGTGAGCTGCCTGGGCTGGAATCAGCATATGATGACACCATGTGACCTTTAAAACTAGAAATCACTCTATTGGGTGGTAGGTCAGTCAGGTGATCTGTCACTATTGGTCACCCTCAGCCATAATACAGGCTTAAACCCCTCCCCTAAAAATATTATTAATAATAATAATAATAATGTATAATTGTTGCAGTTACTGAAGACCATATACTCATGTGATATATGTTATAGGCAATGTTGAATATATTCATGTTATTGTTATCCTATGGTGTACACTAGTAGATAGATAAGAGGTACTTTATTTTTTTTAAAGGTACTTTATTTTTTTTTAAAGGCACAACCAGGTAGGTACACAGTATACAGAGGTATGTAAAATAAAAATAAAAAAAGCTGGGCAACAAAAGCCATCTTGACATCAGGTACTTTATTTTTTTTAAAGGCACAACCAGGTAGGTACACAATATACAGAGTATAAAAAAACAAAGACAAACCAAGTCAAAGTACAGTATACAGATATACAGAGTATAAAAAAAGGCACAGTATTACAGTCGATAACGGGCAGGGGCCTGGGGCATCAGAAGGGGATTGAAATGTCTTTCTGCCGCCTCTGATGGATATGCAGTTGGTGGCATTCTGTCTGAATGTGCTCCAACAACGGGCAGACGCCGTCGATGTGTTCGTAGCGCCTGCTATTTCCCTCAGAGTTGTGGAGACGACGCACTACTTCCTATGAAATACAAGATTTAAAGTCACTAAATGAATCTCTCCAATTTACTAGTGGAGACAAAGAAAGTAGTAAAGAAATCATCTTTTTCAAGCAGTTTGTAAGCGTATTTAATCACTCTCTCAAATGATGTGTCATACATCGAAATCTAGAAATAAAAGATATACTTATTTGAGTGTTGGTACATTGAAAATCAACTAAGTTCGCAGATAATCGCCGTCGAGGCTAGCTAGCCAGTTTACTGAAGCTGGTACAACAATAGCAGCTGGAAGCTAGCTTAGTTGGCTAATCCCACTACAAATATCAAATTAAACAGTTTATAGGCACATTTAATCACTGCAAACATTATCTTACCACAATTTTGAGATTCTGCGCCCGTCTTTTCCTCTTCATCTCCTCCACGGGTGTAATGTTACCATTATGGGCTACCAAAGCTGACACCGTTTTCTCCAAAATTCCTATTCTATTCTCCATCGACTCAAATCCTCTACTCACTTGTACACTCATGTCTTCCAAAGACTCTTTCATCTGGCGAGACAGGCCAGTCATAGCATGCAACAATCTCTTCTCTGTGTCGGCGGGACTAGATGAAACTAGTCGATCATGAATCCGTGGTGTTGTAAGAGAGCCGCCTTCCCGGTCCAGCCATTGCGATAGATTGTAGTAGAGAGAGAATTTTAAAAATGGCGCGCAATGTAAGTACTGTTGGTTTGATCTAGGGGGAAAGGGCTCGACTGTGTGAATGACTCTAATTAGCATTGAATAGGTGGAGTTTCAATTCTTCCAAGGAAACAGACTCAAATCTAGCCCTGTATGTATCTATTGATTTGTAAAACAAGTTACTTACCCTCATTGGATTGTGTAAAAATAAATTGTTGAAATAAATTGTGCTGTTTTCTGTATCTTTTTTGATAACATTATTGACCATTGCTAGTGACATACAAGGTAATTCATCATAGCATACCAGGGCTCTACGCTAACTTTTTTTTCTAAGGAGTACCCCCCCCCATGGGGCAAATGCGAGTGAAATACTTGCACCGTAGAGCCCTGCGATAGCCTACTTACATAACGCAAATCTATTCAAGCTACAATTTGAGTCTATAATTATACTAACAGAGATTTTCTTGTGTGTGTGTGTGTGTGTGTGTGTGGCAGGGTGGGGGGAAATTCCAGAGTCAGTGAGAGAGGCGTGGGGAGGGGGTTGTTTGTGAGCCCACTACTGCCATGGAAAAAAATTCCTGATTTGCATTTGTATAGCTCACAGCATTTTCATTTACACGTGAAAGCCTCCCTAGACCTCGGGGCTGGGGGGGGGGTCTGCAAGTTCCTCAGGCTTGACAAATTGAAAATCCACGTCAATTCCAAGCACTTCCTACTAGTTTTCTGTGCTGCCTACAAATTCCCGTGAACAGTGGTTTAACCTGCAATTCCACAGCAATTTCCAGTGCCGCTTACTGACTAAAATCTTACTTTTGGTGTAGTGAGTTGTCCCTTGTTTCACGGTGGAATTGAATACGAGCCTATAGCTTAAACGGTACCCCAGCTGTTGGTTATTTTGACAAAAGACTGATGGGCCAGATTGCGGGTTTACAAGGCTAGTGGAATGGTGAGCGCCCCCACCCTGAGGGAACGATTGCATCACGTGTTATATGATCATCCCAATCTTCCTGTTGGTAGTCATAAATCTATTGTCGGTGGCCAGAAATCGTGTTATTCCAGCCAACCGTTGGTTCCCAGGATGTTACCAGATCCCTGGCTTCTCGGAGTGGGGGATATGGCATGTCCCAGGAAAACACAAACAACTTCTAACTTCTGAACAGTTGCAAAACCCTTAATGGACATGACATGACGCAGGGGAAAAGATACAGTAATTCTGCTCACTAGAACCTATTACATATGTACAGTGTATCACCCATCCATCCATCCATTATCTAAGCCGCTTATTCCTGGTCAGGGTCGCGGGGGGGGGCTGGAGCCTATCCCAGCATGCGTTCCGGGCGAGAGGCAGGAATACACCCTGGACAGGTCGCCAATCCGTCGCAGGGCACACACACCATTCACTCACACACTCATACCTACGGGCAATTTAGACTCTCCAATTAGCCTAACGTGCATGTCTTTGGACTGTGGGGAGAAACCGGAGTACCAGGAGGAAACCCACGCGGACACGGGGAGAACATGCAAACTCCGCACAGAAAGGCCCCCGGCCTGGATTCGAACCCGAGACCTTCTTGCTGTGAGGCGACAGTGCTATCCACTGCACCACCGTGCCGCCACAGTGTATCACACATACAGTAATTCTGCTCACTAGAACCTATTACATATGTACAGTGTATCACACATACAGTCCCAAAACCTGTGATGGGGGGTTCACTCCCAGGTCAACCATCTGTTGGAATGTGGGGAATGGACAGGGCAGGCTGCAATCATGTTTATGGTGGCAATTTCCCCGTCCCCCCTTTTAACCAATGATGGGTTCACCAGATAACAGAACTCAGTGCAGGGAGGGAGAGGGGCTGGCTATTAAAATCATAGAGCCAGCTCTTTCCAACCCTACAAGAGCATACAATGTATTGTGAACCAAAATAAAAAGTGCCAGTAAAACTGGATAAATATGGTCAATTAAGTATTATTATACTCGAAACAGAGGGGCAGTAACAGACAGGACAAAGCAGTGGTACTCGCTAACCAATAAAATAAGAACAATGAATGTAAGGTATACAATCTGTAAAACTGTCTAAACTCCCAAAAAGTAGGCACAGAGTGAGATACCTATGTTGTCTCAGACCATGTATGGTATGTGCCCTAAGGTACATTCTGTGTAACGCATGGGCAAGATACCTGTATGGTCACAGTCTATGGTATGTGCTGTGTGTAGTTTGTACCTTTGGTACCTGCAATGTAATTAGCTTCCTATATTTCTCAGGACAGATATGTGGGGATTCATCCAATGTAGCTGTTTATATGTATGTGTTTACTAGTTTTTATCATATACAGTGGAACCTCGGCCCGCGAACGCCCCTACTCACGAACAAATCGGCCCACGAACACACTTTCCGAACAAATTTTCACTCGGCCCGCGAACAAGCCCTCGGTGCACGAACGCACAAACACACAAACTCACGGGCTTCTCGCCGTAGCGTGTCGTGGATAGCGTCAGTTGTGCTTCGTACTCAGCGTTGTTTACATCGTTCGTCGTTGTGTTCTCCTTTGATACACGTTATTTTTGTGCTATTTCCATTAAATTTGCCCTCATTATGGCTCCCAAGAAAGTGAAAAGTGCTACTGATAGTGGTGTTAAGAAGCCTAAAAGCGTATTACAGTAGAAACGAAGAAGGAAATAATAGCTAAACGTGAGAGTGGTGTTCGTGTTTCCGATCTTGCCAAGCAGTACGACATGGCTAAATCCTCCTCCTCCACCATCCACCTGTGCCAGAAACTATCAACCACAAAGGTAAAGTGTACAATTATTATGTTTTATTTTAGTATTAATGTATTTTTCTATAATTAAGGTTATCTTTCATTCCTTTCTATATTTTTGCCACACATAAACCCATAAAAAAGTTTTTAAAAAGTGTTTCTGGGGCTGGAGAACGGATTAATTGGATTTACATTAATTTCAATGGGAAAAATTATTTCGGTTCGCGAACGGAGTCAACGAACGAATTAAGTTCGTGGGCCGAGGTTCCACTGTACATTATTTTGTGTTTGTGTTTCAAATATCTTATCCAGCAAGGGAAATCTCCAGCTCTTATGGATTTGGTACCATTTCATCATTGTGAGAACTCATCCATGTCCCCTATTACAAATACTACTATGAATAATAATTCTAATTGTTGCAGGACGGTAGTACATTAATGTCTGAGTGGGTTGGGTGTCATTTTTAATACCACTTGTATCTGTTGCAAGACATATTTTGGGGTGTGGTTTATGTCTACTACAAAAATTCAAATTTCACACCTCAAATTAATTGTTTTTAAGTATGATTCTGAAAGCTGACTTATTGCTAATTCTTCCATTCAGAGTTGATTTATTGGTCTCCTTCATTGCATAGTTGTACTTACTACTTTCCAGAGTATTTCTTGAGGTAAATGCATATTATGTATTATTCATGTGTAATTTGTGTATTTAATCTGAGAGTTTACATATCTAATCAACAGCAAAGATCTTTAGGAAAAAAATACATCTTACACACTGGGCAATCATGACCTCTACCATTAACAATTTTTCATTAAACTCTTTCAAGGAAGCTCTTGTGTTTGTATCTCAATGTTCTTATCGCTCTGAGAAAAAGCTATTTTCATCTGGTTAATCTGGCTCTTCTGGACATTGTTTAATGCTCTAAAGCTTGATATTTCATTAAAATAAGATGCTTTTATGCTGCAAACAGAGTGAAGGGACATTTAAGGTTATCGGTTTCATTACTGCCTAAGAGGAATAGCTGCTGTGGGGAAGACGGCACATGATGCAGACCTACCCCAGACAATTAATTACAGTACAGTGCACAAGAATCAAAGGAGCCAAGTGTTTTTATTTTATTTTAATGGGTGAAGGGATCACTGAAATCCACTGATGTTAGCATGGGTTGTGGAGAGGCACCTTCTTGGAGAGGACTGGTCTTGGGTGAGCAAGCAGAGAGTACTGCGAGGGATGACAGGGGGTGTAAAAGAAAGAAAACACACTGAGCTGCGAGTTTCCTGGAGCATCACCAGCTTCCACTGCTTCAAGAAAGAGTGAACCCACATAAGTGCGCCACATTTGTTACCTTCAACCTTTTTAACTAGTGACAAAGGTGGTTTGACAGCAAGCTTTATGCCAGAGAGCTAATGTAATGCTTTATTAAACAGCCACAGCAGGGTCAAATAAATGTCAATATTCAAACAGCGAGTGAATTCACAGTTGACACTGAAAAAATGGGAATTGATTCATTATTATCAATTATGATTATTGGAATAAATTATAACACAAATTATTGATATACTCATGCACATACACACATACAATTCTGACCAACTTGGCACCCTTGCATTTTATGTAGGTGATGTACAATATCTACAGTATCAATATTGGAAATTGAAACAGGTGGTGCAGTGGATAGCACTGTCGCCACAGAGCAATAAGATCCTGGGTTCGAATCCTAGCTGGGGCCTTTCTGTGTGGAGTTTGCATGTTCTCCCCATGTTCGCGTGGGTTTCCTCTCGGTACTCTGGTTTCTTCCCACAGTCCAAAGACATGCACGTTAGGCTAATTGGAGAGTCTAAATTGCCCGTAGGTATGAGTGTGTGAGTGAATGGTGTGTGTAGTGCCCTGTGATGGATTGGCGACCTGTCCAGGGTGTATTCCTGCCTCTCGCCCCAATGCATGCTGGGATAGGCTCCAGCCCCCCCGCGACCCTAACTAGGAATAAGCGGCTGAAGATGAGATGAGATGAGATGAGATAATTGATAATTATGATTTTTGACTAAGTTTGCTTTAACACAAATAGAAACCTCACTCGTGATAGAAAACATGGAACTGCACAGTCATGGGTGAATAGAACAGAGAAGAATCTGACATGAACACGAGTTTGGTCACACTACTTTAGTAGTAGTTTACAGTTAAAGTAGTATAAAGTAGAACCTTCATGAGCATAATGTAACTGCTTTATACAGCAGAGCTTTCTGACAACTGATGGGGAGAAACAAGCAACACATTTTCACAGAACACCTACTGTGTTGCTTTATGCCAGCTGTTATAAGACACTGTGTAGTACGTAGTAAAGCCAGCTCATGGAGGTGTTCATGCACATTTAAAAAAGGCATTACAAACAATCTGTGTAAAGCGCAACTTGGGAGTGAATGAATAGTTGGACCTACAGTCAAGCCGGAAAGTCTGCACACCCCTTTCACCCTCCACGTTTCATTGCGTTACAGACTTATTCTTTTTTTTCTAAAATTTGTTTCAGATTTTATCCCATTTTCTCCCAATTTGGTAGCCAATTAGACCCGCTATTTTACGTCAATCCCCCCCTAGTAATGTGAGTTCGCTGCCATAGTCCTGCAACCGGTAGTGACGAATGCGAAGTGACGCCTCTTCCGAGACGGCACTCGCCGAGCCGTCGACCGTAACCCTGGTACTACAGGGCCACTCTTATACGCAGCGAACGTCACGTCGGCTTCCCTCCCCCCTCCCTGGGGCGGACAGCCAATCGCTGCCCCCTGGTGGCACTCCCGGCCAGAGCCGATACTTGGCGAGACGGGGAATTGAACCCCGGTCTCCGTGGCCAGCATCGGACGTTGTAACCACTGGACCACGTGGGAGGCCCCACACAGACTTATTCTACAATAGATTAAGTTCATTTTTTGTCTCAAAATTCTACACAAAATAGCCCATAATGACAAAGTGAAAACAGGTTTTTAGACATTTGTGCTAATTTATTAAAAATCTAAATGTAAAATATCATATGTACACAAGTGTACACACCCTTTGATATGACACCTAAAAGTGAGCTGAGGTGTATTTGCTGATTGATGGAGTGCTGCAGAGATGTTTGTCCTTCTACCAGGTTCTCCCATTGCTGCAGAGGAACTCTGAAGCTCTCTTAGAGTGGCCATTGGGTTCTTGGTCACCTCCCTGACCATGGCCCTTCTTGCCCAGTTACTGAGTTTGGCCAGACGGCCAGCTCTAAGAAAAGTTGTGGTGGTTCCAAACTTCTTCCATTTCACAATGATGGAGCCCACTGTTCTCCTGGGTGCTTTCAATGCTTTAGCAATATTTGTATACCCTTCCCCAGATCTATGCCTCAACACAATTCTATCTCGGAGGTCTATGGAGAGTTCCTAGGACTTCATGGCTTGGTTTTTACTCTGACATGCACTGTCAACTGTGGGACCTTATATAGACAGGTGTGTGCCTTTCCAAATCATGTCCAATCAATTGAATTTACCACAGGTGGACTAGAATCAAGTTGTAGAAACATCTCAAGCAGTATCAGTGGAAACAAAATGCACCTCAGCTCACTTTTGGGTGTCATTGTTATGTTTTGAATATCTGTTCGGTTGTTTTTGTACTTTGTTTATTCATTATTCATCATTCTCGTTTCTGTCATCGTTCCTGTTTGTTTCGGGATCCACTCCTTGTCTTTTGTCATGCACTTCGGGAAATTCTAGTTTTCGGTTTTTCTGTCTTAGTTTATTATCTCGTTTTACTTCCTTCTTACTTTCTATAACACTTTGTATTGTGGTGTCCCCAGGGGTTGGGCGACACTCACGGACCTTGCAGAGGGCGTAGGCAAGTTTAAGAACACAGAGGAGGCAGTATTCACAAACAAAATGATAATTTATTATACTAATACTTCACAAACACAAAACACAGGGTGGGGTCTTCAGGGGAATACAAACACAAAGTCCACAAATCCTTTCTCGTCGTCAATGTCCAATCCAATTCCAAAATCCAGTTCAGTTCCGTAATCCAGTCCGTAGTCAAATCCAAAGAGGGGTCCTCAAACAATCCAATTTCACACAAAAAAGCACACAAAACCACTCTTTCTCCAAATACTGGCTGGTCAATAGTCTTCACAGTACTCACTCTTACAAACACACTCAGCAACTCCTTCACAAACACGTTCCTACTCCTCTCCCAGTGGGATGGGAATCAGCCCTTTAAATAGGCCTCAAAATGGCTTTCAGCTGGTCGTTAGTCCCATCACTTTCACTTGGCTCAGGTGTGACTGTGGCCTGCTGGGAAATGTAGTGTTTCTTGGCTCCCATGTGTTGTAGGCCAGGCAGCCATTTTCTTGTGCAGCCCATTGGGCTGCCACAGTATATATTAGTTAGATGTATGTAGTACTAACCTACTAAACTACTAACATTAGGGATTTAGATTAAGTTACTAACATTACTAATCACTAATTATCTCACGCTTCTAACTGTCGCTATCATTCTCTCTCTCGTTGTCCTATCCCTGTACGCTTCTCACGTTTCGCTTCATTTGCATGCAGTTTCTCTCTATGCGTTCCTCCCCTTTGAACTATGCATGTGTCTGCCTGCTCTTCCAGGTCGTTTATTGTCTATGTGTCTGTGTTATTCCCAGTCTGTGTCTTTCGTTTCCCCTCGTTATTGTATTAACGAATCCCATCGTTTTCACCTGTGTTCCTACCCCTCTCTCCTCCCAGTCACACCTGATTCCTATTGTGTTTCCCTTCCCTGCTTGTATATAAGTTCCGTGTTTATGTTCTATCCCCGTCAGAACGTTGATCTTCATTCCCTGTGCCGATTATTGTAGCCAGAGTCTGTAGCATTTTCCCGAGACACCCCTTCTGTTTTTCACTTCGCGTTTGCCTGCCGATTCTGTTTGTTTGCCTTCTCTTCTCAAACCAGTAAAGTTTTGACTTTTGGATTGTTTGTGACTTCTCTTTGGATTTGGATTTTGTACCTTCGCTACCCTGACTTCTGGTTTTGACCTCTGCCTTGATTAAACGATTATTTTGCCTAATCCTGATCTGCGTCTGGGTCCTTATCCCGAACGTCACAGTCATTTCAAAGGGTGTGCAGACTTGTGTACATATGATATTTTACATTTAGATTTTTAATAAATTAGCACAAATGTCTAAAAACCTGTTTTCACTTTGTCATTATGGGCTATTTTGTGTAGAATTTTGAGACAAAAAATGAACTTGATCTATTGTAGAATAAGTCTGTAACGCAATGAAACGTGGAGAGGGTGAAAGGGGTGTGCAGACTTTCCGGCTTGACTGTATCTCAGTGGGAAAGGGAGACTTTAGTGTAGCAGCTGTAGCAGTACCTGTGCCTCATAAGAGGGAGCAGGATTTTGGGGGCCGGAAGGGGTTGTCACTGGAGGGGACCCCCATTAACAGCGGGTCCTTGTGCGCATTCTGCAGACAGAAGGTCTTCAGGTCAGCTGCGGCCTGGGACACCTTGGAAACACATTTACACACTGATGGTGAGGTGGTGACGCTGACAGCACACACTGCAGAGCATGCTGGAATTGTAGTGTGACTGAACACGATACACAGATTTGCAATGCATGAACAAGACTTCTCGGTTACAGACGGTAGCTACATATACATATCGCAAGTAGGTACAACAGTCTTTTTTTTTCTCCAACTATTTCCTTCCTTGGACTACTAGAGCATTATTAAGAGTAAAATTTCCAATTTAACTGAAATAAGCAGCAGCCTATGATTGGGAGGGCAGGTATGCCAATCCACCAATTGTATGGGGTGGTGGACACTCCATTGCATTATGCTACAAAACTACAATTAAAATTTAAAAATTCAACATTTTAAGTTTGACTTCTGGGGGGGCTTTACTTCTTTAATGCTTTGACCAATTACAGCATAGGTTAAAGTAATGTCTCAGTATTAGAAGAAACTTAGATTTTCCTGCATATATAGCTAGACTTAATTTATTCAGACATTACCAAAAGGCAGGCTAAAATGTGTTTTGGTCCAATAATTTCTAATCTTTTATTGCCTTGGAAGACTAGTGTTTAAATGTACAAACTCATTTAAAAATGGTACTTCCACACCTTAGTTTTACAGTTACCATCTGCAATCGGATAGCTCTAATCCTCACACTGTTCAAGCAAAGTGATATTTACTGTACCCCTAGAGGATATTTTCAGCTCCAAATATATTTAGCTCTGTGCATATACAGGATTTACCACAACTTTATGGCATACCTAGTTTTCAGTTTAATTTATATCTTAAATGCTTATGGGGTTCCCTGTATTTGACAATTATCCACAAGCAATTATATAATTTGTACCACAGATATGACATAACTGTCACACACAGAAATTGTTTTCATTTTAAATAAATGTAAAGTGATATGGTCTTCACGTACCAAGGACATAACCACATGAAATATTATTAAATATTGGGGGGACACAATGCAGTGGCTTTAGCCCTCCTGAAAATGTTGTCATTCTTTTCTAAAAAAAAATTTTTTACTTAATATCTATTTTTTAAAATACCACAGAGAGTGGTATTTCAATTTTGTTTTGGGGAATGTAACAGTAAATGAATTAAAAATGTAGGCTTGTGCTTTGCATGTGTACATCTCACATTCTCATCCGGGACTGAGCCCCCCTAAAGGTCAAATCCTAGAATCGGCACTGACATAATGAAAGGGAATGTTTTAGATCTACAAATGATTGGGCGGGACAGATATGACTGTTTTGACTATTGGAGTAGGAATGTTACGCCTATGTCACATACAATACTGCATTCAACTAATATCAGTGATGATGTGAGTAATGAATTAAACTACTGCTGCGCCTCACTCTAAATTGGGATCTTGTGACATATTAGTGGCAGGATATATCTCCGTTTTGATTCGTAACCAGATTTAGAATGCAAAAAGCTCTTCAATCAACAAGCTTCCACTAAAAAGGTGAAATTTATAAATCTGTTTCACGATAATGTTTGGACGCAGTTTTAAACGGTGCTGTTTGAACCGGGAGGAACAATGCCAATTTAATAGTTTACAGTCACAAGGATAATGTAAATATAACCCAAATAAAACAAAACTATCACTTTATTTCTGTCTACATACAAAGCACGTCAGTTTCCTAAGCCATGGATCGTAACTACTTATTAGCTGCTCACATCAACTATTATGTTATATAGGCTGGCAATCGAAATAACACTTGATACTCAACCACACTTTGGTGTGTATTCGATTGGCTTCGACTTTCTGTAATCTGGATTTCCTACACAGTTCAGAGAAAAATACCCAGCCCACAATCGGCCACTGTCATATCCACAAACCACATAATCAACAAAGAACCTCACTGTTTGCAGTCGCACGGAAACAGCCCGGTACGGTAGTTTACAGTACAGTACCAGGAAGCTAGAGCTAGAAGTAAATGTTTAACTATATATATATATATATACACATATATATTTGCCTATAGCCTACGAGTGCGCAAACACAATACACAATAAGCAAAAAGAGCATATAAGTATTATAAAACACGTGCCACCAAAAATGTTGTCACACTATCATACTGCTGCAACTGCATAGACACGGAGGAGCATTAAAATTCGTTTGGATTAAAGTTTGGGTTCAAAAGTTTCCATTGAAGGCGCCCGCTGTTGCCAAGTGATTGAACAGTCCCTCTGTGTAACGTCACATAAAATGACTAAATGCAGATTGCGAATACCATCTAAGTAGCCTACACAACACAATTATACAAATGTCATTGTGTACGCCATTCAAGTTAGCCCTCTGAAACAACTATGTGCAGCGATTGTACAAGATTGTAACACGCGCGGAAAACAAGTTAGGCAGGGCGATTAATGCAAAATACAAACACAAATATTTACCCACGTCCTAAGATTAGTTAAATAACAAGACGACGGTGAGGATTATAATACTTGGTTCACCAAAGGTTGTGGCCAAATGGACGTATCAGGCAAGTCCGACAACAGTCACACCCTGTCCCGAAATATTTCCTCAAATTCTGTGTTTCTTTCTTTACCTTAATTCTGCGGACACTCGCTTCAAGACGCAACTGTTTGACGGCTTTTTGCGCGATAGCCAGGTTACTGCTACTTGCAATGTTGTTTGACATTTCGGCGACTGACGGTGAAGGAAAAGTGACTGTCCGTCGACTCTGAAAACGAAAGTTTCCCTAGCACCCGCTGTGACTCACACACTCCCCCTCTCTTTCCCTGACCGACAAGACAGAAGCGTTCACCTTTCCAGAGGAACTTTTATAAAAATTGGTTGCTAGCCGATGGGTCACTCCCCAACCCCCCGCACTAACCGCAGACAGAGTATAATGTATTCACGTTTAACGAGTATAGATGTTCGTCGCGACGAAGTCCCACACTTGGCGCAGCGTTGCCAAACCACTCCTAAAGCAGCAGGTGCACTATGAAAAGGAATAACGTAACAGGAAACAAAATAAAAAAATTAAAGAACAAAAAAACAAGCAGACTCTGTAAACATGATTTAATCAGGGTTAAGTGCACAACATAGACACAAATCAGATTATTTATCAATACAATAGATGACGGTTTAGTAAATCCTGCTCTCCTCTTCTGTTTGATGCCATTGTTCAATTTCAGGATTACTTGATAGCCTGTGGAAGATACAGACTGATTTGCCAGCAATCTGAAGGCCATACCTGATGGAGATGTAAAGTTACAAGAGCAAGGTGATTCCTGAGTCCCTCACCTGCAGCAACCGTGTATGACTCCACATCAATTCAAATTCAAGTTCAATTCAATTTTTTTTTAAACTTTATTTATCCCCGAAGGGCAATTATGAAGGCAGCATAGTAAACACAAAACCATCAAACAACAACAACAACAACAACAACAACAACAACAACAAATCAAGGCAAACAGTACAGACATCTGTGCAAAAAACGCTCAATATCATACAAATAGTAATAAATAAATAAATAAATATAATAATAGTAAAATAAAATGATGTGAGTGGGTAGGGGAGGGTAGGTGGGGCAAGTATGAAGTCTGGTCATAAGCGGGGGAGGGCTGAGGTGAGGCTGGAGTTGAGTAGGCGGACAGCCTCAGGCACAAAGGTTGCCTCCTGTTAGTCACACCCTGGGCAGCGTAGACCCTGAGGGAAGCCACTCAAAGGCTGGGAAGAGAATGTGTGTGGGGTCTTGGAGGATCAAGTTGGATTTCCTGAGGGTTTGCTGCTCGTGGAGTGTGAACAGGGATCTGAAGGGGTGCTGGAGGGGGATCTGAAGTAATTTTGGCGCATGTGGTCTGCACACTCTGGAGGTGCTTCTTGTTCTGAATGGTGACGGAGTGGAACCAACAGGTGAAGGAGAAGGTTATTATGCTTTCTATGAGTGAGTTATAGAATGTGATGAGGATGGTGCGGTTGACCCCAAAGGAGTTGAGCTTCCTCAGGAAGTACTGGCGTTACTGACATCTCTTTAGAATGCCCTCTGTGTTGATGTCAAACCTCAGTTTGTCATCAAAGATGGTACCCAGGTATTTATATTGCTTCACAACCTCCACTGGCTCCCCATGGATGAATGTGGGTGCTGATGTTAACCTTGGACCCTCGAGATGTTTATGTATGTTGTCGAATATAAATAATTTCGCATCATCCACCCCTCTACCAGCACGGTATGCAAACTGAAGGGGGTCCAGCTGTGCGGTGGTGGCCTTGGTGATGTGATTCTTCACAATCCTTTCAAAGGCCTTCATCACAAGGGAGGTGAGGGCTACTGGCCTGAGGTAATTCAGGACACTGGGGCTTCCCTTCTTTGGGCTGAGAATTACTGTTGAGTGTTTCCACACCTGAGGTACTATGCCATTAGCTAGGGAGTTCTGGAACAGTACTTGAAACACTCCACCTAGCTGTTCAGCACAGTATTTCAGCGCATGCCCACAGATGTTGTCCGGCCCTGGAGCTTTGTTAGCCTGGGTCCTTTTGAAGCATCCCACCACTGCATCCGTGTCAATGGAGAGGGCAGGGTCACCAGGGGTCAGGCCACTGATCATCGCCATCATCTGAGCACCATTGTCTTTTTTGAACCTTGCATAAAAGAAGTTGAGGTCATTAGGGAGGGACTCCTCACTGCTGCCAGCAACACAGACAGGCCTATGGACTCTCACTGTGTTCACTACTGCCATATTCTTTATTCCCTGCCAGGGAGAGCGAAGGTTCCCTTGTTTGAATGTTTGTTCAACTTTGTCTTTGTATTTCTGTTTGGCTTTTTTGATAGCCTGCTTGACCTTCCTGTTCACTTCTTTTTTCTCTGCCACAGATCCTGTGAAAAACACTCTTTTTTTTGTTAAGAATGTTTTTTAGTTATTTTGTGACCCACGGTTTATTGTTTGGGTAATTGGTGATTGTTTTGGTGGGAATGACACTGTCCACACAGTAGGATATATAGGAGGATACTGTTTCTACTTGCTCATTAATAGTATTGGTTGGTTTTAAAAACTCTTCCCAGATGGTACACTCAAAACATCCCTGTAGCATCAATGCTCTGGTCAGTCCATTGTTTGATTGACTTGATCACTTTCTCAACTCTCTTTTCAACTGGTTTGTACACTGGTGCAAGGAGGATAGAATTGTGGTCAGCAGAACCAAGGGAAGATTTGTATACAGATTTGTATGCACCTTCCACAGATCCATAGCACTTATCCAGGATCTTGTCAAAGCGTGTACAACAGGTGAAATATTGGTGTAAACCCTTGAGTGCTTTATCTATGGAGCAATGATTAAAGTCTCGAAGAATACATTTAGGGGAGTCTGGTGCAATAAGTTCCAGCCTATTCAGAGTGTTCATAATATGATCAGTAGCAGTGTTTGCATTGGCTTTGGGGTGAATATAAATTAAAATAAAAAATAGCCAGGAGTTCAATGTCAGAAACACAGTTTTTCTCTGATAATCGCTGTGGAGCACCAGTGTTTGTTTACATAGAGACAAACTCCACCCCCATGCTTCTTGCCTGTATTTTCCTTGTCCCTGTCTAGTCTTAACGGGGTTCCAAACCCATCGACGTGCAGTGTGCTGTCATTATCACCACTATTACAGTTTTTTTCAATTGCTAACATGCATTGGTCAAAACTGAAGTCACATTGTCAAAACTCTTCACACAGTCAGCGAAACATAAGTCTGTGTGGACCAAACTGTGAATCATTTTTCATTGCTTTCACACAAAATGCATTCAATGACCACATTTTCCAAAATCCATGAGCTCTTTTCTCATTCATACTCCACCACCTGCAAAACACTATATTTGCAGCACATTTTTCAAATGCTAAGACACTGTTTTCAAAACTGTTAAAAACACATTCAAAACAGAATGATGGCAAATTTCAGTTGTACACTGTACCCTTTGAGAGAAACGGTGAACGTGTGAAAGAACTCTGGTATCAATATGTCCAGGTAAGATGTCTGTTCAATAACAAACAGGGTACATACACAGCTATGCATAATGTAAAGTACTTTAAAACTGTGGATTTACTGTATTTCAGAGAGTAATGGAGATGGAAGCCAGGCAAACTGCACATACATTCACCTTTGTGGATGAAGCTGGATTCAACCTGGCAAAAAGACGCCGCAGGGGAAGAAATGTGATTGGACAGAGAGCAACCGTGGATGTCCCAGGCCAGAGAGGAGCTAACATCACAATGTGTGCAGCACTGTCCAATGATGGTTTGCTGTTACACAAACCACTCACTGGCCCCTACAATACAGAGAGGCTCATTTCCTTTCTGGATGGCCTGCATATTCGAGTTGTGCCAGCGGAGGAGAGAGGGGCAGGAAACTCCCCTACCTTCGTTGTTGTGTAGGATAATGTGGAATTACACCACTCTGCTGCAGTCACAGACTGGTTTGCTGCACATCTCAGGATGTTAGTACTATTCCTGCCTCCATACTCCCCCTTCCTAAACCCCATATAGTTTTTCTCTGCGTGGAGGTGGAAGGTATATGACCACCGTCCACATGACCACATGTCCTTACTGAATGCCATGAATGCGGGGTGTGGAGACATTTCTCCTGAAGACTGCCAGGGTTGGATTAGACATTCCAGAAGATACTTTCCAAGATGCATCGCCAGAGAAGACATAAGATGTGATGTTGATGAGAACTTGTGGCCAAATGCAGGAGAGAGGGAGAACTAGAACCCTCACAGTACTGTACAGTATGAGTGATTATACTATACATGTTGTTTTTTTGTGATTATTACTGTATTACAGCCCTGGAATTTCAGGATTATTATTTTTATTTTTTTCCAACTTTTTATTTTTCACAAGTAAATTACTATATGCAAAGATATAGAAAAAATAAAGGATATTGAAGCAAATTGTTGCATTTCTGATTCATTTTTGTTACATATACTTTAGTACAGTCAATAAAGTGAAAAATGTTATTCTTATTCTAAAATGAAATACTGATTTATGTGAAAAATCATTCAAACTTCAAAGATAAAAGTTAATAATTTATGTAATGCTCCCTGTTATTAGTGTTTTTTAGGTCAGTGTGTTATGAGTGACAATGTATGCTTTCTGAGTGAGAATTGTTGCCAGTTTTATGGTTGAACAAGCTTATTTTGAGACATGTATGAAGTGTTTTGGTGGTTTGAGTGAGTTTTGGCTGTGAGATTAACTGTTTGTCAAAGATGCATGTTGGTAATGCAGACTGTATGAAGAGTTTTGAAAAAGTGGCTTCAGTATTGACCGATGCTTGTCAGCAATTGAAAAAAACTGTAAGCCAGGATTCTGTAAATGCGAGGATGGAAGCATTCCGGTAATCATGCAGGTAATTAATGTTGGCTTGCAGTTCGTCAATCTTATTCCGCAGTGAGCGGACATTGGCTAGGATGATAGATGGTAGTGGTCTATGTTTACTATTTCCTCAGTTCACTACAGGTGCTCATCTAGCACGTTAACCAAACGTCTTTTAAAAGTTAATCTTAGGTTGAGTTTTTTCAGCAAATGTATCCTTGGCTAGATAGCAAATTTTCTTCTGCATTGAAGCTTTTGGCTCAATTTACTTACCGTTGATATATGGGTGGGGAGCAATGGGATATTTGAGGAAATTAGGTGGGTTCAATATGACTATCAAATTAATCAATTGATAAAGCAGAAACATAGCCATAGATTTAATTGAGGTTGAGGATGGACATTCAAATGAATTACTCTGGCCTTTTTGAACAATCAACGGAACAATTCCTTGCACATGAGTGGAATGTTGAGAAGTTTTGTTTTTTGACAACTACAACTCCAGAGTAGGTGAGGCTTTAGATTCAGCTTACCTGCGGTGCCTTGTGAAGATAGCCCAAGGTGGGATCCCAGCCAAGAATATATTAACATGACATTCAGAAAATGATCTGAATTAATTGGATATGTACAAGACCGAAATAAGCATGATTGCCAGCACACCTGCATTTATAGTAATTCACTTGTAATTTTCAGTTTCTACCCTCCAGGGGGGTAATATGATTTTGTCTCATCCATAGAGTATCATTGGAGGAATACCAGGTTCTAAGACAAAAGCAAGATTGCAATAAAAATGGTCTAGGGGGCATTTCCAAAGCTTATGCAGGTGTAGTTTCTGGTGTAGTTAATACATCATTGCTGGATATTCAATTACTGCGTGTGACCTCGAGAATGCAACCAATGTGTCAACGTTAGCAGCCCCAACAAAGTCAACTCTGCCCTATGGCTACAGGTATTTGTGGTAACCAAACAACTGAACCACCTTATATCAATTGGATCACCTCTTAAACCAAGGGGGTATACTAATCAGACATCAATCAATCAATCTTTATTTTTGTATAGTGCCATTTACAAACAGGTTGTCACACAGCGCTTCACAATTGGCATTTTTCAGAGGGAATCAAAAAACCAGAAAACCATTGGAACCAATGTGGGAGACTGGAAAATTATTCCCTGACCCCTTAAAAGGCGGTCGAGATGAACTGTGGGTTACAGAGAAAAACAAAACAAATAGTCCTTGAGGCTCATGAGGCTTAACAGACCACCGGAAGGGCATTCTAAGTGTAGGGGTGGGGTGGACCTCATCCCTCCAGATACCAGGGCAGGGCGGGGGATGGAACCAGCAGCTAGGGTCCGGGCCAGCGGCATCCAGCTAACACATGGCAGGGGTGGGGGGTTGACTCTGGGGCAGGTGAGTTCCGGGCAGGTGCCACGAAGCCGGGGAGAAAAGAGGAAAGGTGCAATTATGACTATGATAAATATCACACGGATCAGGGGAAGAGTAGAGTGATAACACTTTTGCACCAGCAGAAGTAATCTAGGGCAGCATAACTAATTAGGTGAGTGGCACAGGGAGCATGCAGCCATGAGGGCACTCAGAGACCATCCCACCACATCATCAGCAGTCCTGATATAGGCGGATCATCACTTATGATTGGTGACAGTAAGGATAGCTCATTGCACCAGAAGGCTCTATTGCTACGCCCCCTCCACATCTGCACCTAATGACTATAAGAGAGACTAAAGAGATGTGTTTTTAACCTAGTCTTGAAAATTGAGACCGTGTCTGACTCCTTCACAGAGATGGGTAGACTGTTCCACAGTAAAGGAGCTCTATAGGAGAAAGCTCTGCCACCTGCTGTATTTTTTATATTCTAGGGACTACCAAGTTGCCTGCATCTTGTGAACGAAGTGAACGTGGGGGATGTAGGGATGAAGTAGATCCGTCAAAAGTAAGAGGGTGCAAGTCCATGCAACACCTTATAAGTTAAGAGGAGTACCTTATAGTCTACGATAGTTTATAGGAAGCCAGTGAAGTGACGCTAACACAGGACTAATGTGCTCATACTTCTTTGTTCTAGTCAGGATCCTTGCAGCAGCATTCTGTACGAGTTGTAGGCTCCTGAGTGAGGTATTGGAACAGCCAGACAGTAATGCATTGCAATAATCGAATCTAGATGTAACAAAGGCATGTACCAATTTTTCTGCATCTATTAATGACAGGAAGCCCCTAATTTTGGCAATATTCCTCAAGTGAAAAAAGGCTACTCTGGAAATGTTTTTGATGTGACTATCAAATGAGAGACCAGGATCTATAGTAACACCAAGGTCTTTTACCACCAAACTTGCAGCAACAGAGCAACCATCCAGATTAAGAGGTTCTCTGTGGCTCAGTTGGTAGAGCACAGCGTTGGCAACGCTTAGGTTGTGGGTTCAATCCCCACTGGGGCCACATGTACTGAAAATGTATGCATTCACTACTGTAAGTCGCTTTGGATAAAAGCGTCTGCTAAATGGCGTATATTATTATATTATTATTATTATAAGAGATAAATCAGATAACCCTCTTCTGAGGTTTTTGGGCCCCAAGACCAACATCTCTGTTTTATCAGTATTCAACAATAGAAAATTATCTGACATCCAGTCTTTTATGTCTTTAAAACAGGCCTCAACTGTTCGAATTGTCCTTCGCCAGGTTTCATTGATAGGTATAATTGTGTGTCATCTGCGTAGCAATTAAAATGTACGCCATGTTTACGAATGACATCACCAAGTGGCAACATGTAAAGGGAGAACAATAATGGCCCCAAAACAGAACCTTGAGGGACACCATATTCCACTTTGATGAGAGCAGAGGGCTCATCATTTAACTGCACAAATTGATACCTATCTGACAGGTAGGATTTAAACCAGGAGAGTGCCTGTCCATGCAGTCCAACTAGGTTTTCAAGTCTGCTCAGAAGAGTTTGGTGGTCTATTGTGTCAAATGCAGCACTTAAGTTCAAAAGCACAAGAATAGAGACACATCCACAGTCAGCTGATATCAGTAAGTCATTGACAACTTTAATAAGAGCAGTCTCAGTGCTATGGTGTTGCCTAAATCCTGACTGAAAAGTTTCATAGATGTCATTTGATGTCAGGAATGAAGTCAGTCTCTGAGCTACAGCTTTCTCTAGAATTTTTGAGAAGAAAAGAAAGATTAGAAATTGGCCTGTAGTTACTGAGATTTTCTGGGTCAAGGTTTGGTTTCTTTAAAAGTGGCTTAATTACTGCCATTTTTTGAAATTTGGCATATAGCCTGATGAAAGAGACAGATTAATAATGTCTAGCATGGATTGCCCCATAACAGGAAGAAGTTATTTAACAAGTTTTGTTGGGATTGGGTCTAATTGACAAGTAGATGGTTTGGAGGACATAACCAATTTAGAAAAATCAGTCCACTCCAGAGCACTAAAAAACTCAAGAGTAGCCATAGGACCCCTGTCCTGGTAAGCCTGTGCTTTCTGATCAGTGTCCGCTACAGCAGAAGGTGCCATTTTAGTAATTTCATCTCTAATTTTCTCAATCTTCTCAGAGAAAAAGTTCATGAAATCATTACTATTATTGCGGGAGGCTTAGCATTGGTTTCAGTCTGGTTCTTTGTCAGTTTGACCACTGTATCAAAAAGAAATTTTGGATTATTCTTATTATGCTCAATCAGATCAGACAAATAGGTTGACCTTGCGGAGGAGAGAGCATATTTGTACTGTACCAGACTGTCTTTCCAGGCAGAATAAAATACTTCTAATTTAGTGGATCGCCACTTCCGTTCCAACTTGCGAGAAGCTTGTTTAAGAGCACGTGTGTGGTCAGTATACCATGGTGCAAGCTTCTTTTGGCTAGTTTTTCTTTTGAGAGGCGCAACAACATCAAGAGTGTTGTGCAGGGTGTAATTTAGATTGTCAGTCAGCTGATCAATAGATTGTAGACTAGTGGGATCCTGATTAACAGTAAATGATTCTTGGAACAGGCTGACAAAGTTAGGTATCGTAGAGGAATTTAGGGAGCGACTAAAGTAGAACACTGGTTTTGATCTAATAGCAGTGGTAGCATGAATTTCAAACGTAATAAGGAAATGGTCAGAGAGCACAGGATTATGAGGAGAGACAACTAGGTTGCTAATGCTAATACCATAGGATAAAGCTAAGTCCAGTGTATGTTGATGACAATGAGTCGGCCCAGACACATTTTGGACAAAACCAATGGAGTCAAGAATAGAAGCAAAAGCCTTCACTAGAGAATCATTTCCATTATCAACATGAATATTAAAGTCGCCTATAATCACAACTTTATCTGCCATAACTGCTA
This sequence comes from Aldrovandia affinis, assembly GCA_029706075.1. Taxonomy (NCBI): domain Eukaryota; kingdom Metazoa; phylum Chordata; class Actinopteri; order Notacanthiformes; family Halosauridae; genus Aldrovandia; species Aldrovandia affinis. Next base: position 237,643 of record JAINUG010000239.1, read on the forward strand.
GGTTTGATAAAAAGTCAGAAAACTCTGAGAGGAAAACAGCATAGGGTCCAGGGGGTCTGTAGATAGTAGCTAGTATAAAAGATGAAGTAAATGCAGATCTATTATCTACATTAGTCTGTATGGAGCCCAGGAAAGCACTTCAAATGAAGGGAATGTGTTTAAAGATTTCTTAGTAAGGCGTAGTCTAGTGTCAAAAATAACAGCCACACCGCCACCTCTGCCTGACTGTCGAGGGTTGTGACAACTAGAGTATCCAACTGGGGTAGATGCATTTAATGCTATGTACTCATCAGGTCTAAGCCAAGTCTCCGTCAAACTTAAAATGTCAAGTTTATAATCAGTGATCAGTTCGTTCACAAGGGCAGCTTTAGGAGCTAGTGATCTTATATTTAGCAACCCAATTTTAAGGAGAGTTCTATCGAAATTAGGTTTAGCATTTGCATTACGATGGTTCGTGTTGATCCTTATCAGATTATTAGAAAAAATCCCACGGGAGGTTTGAGTTTCAATAGACTACGGTTTTCTCTACGTGGAACAGACACAGTCTCAATTATGTGGGAACTGGGGTGGAAACTAGTCACGAGTTCAGGGAAACTTGCAGACAGTTGTTTAAGACCGTCTGTCTGCTGCCTGGCTGTAGCTCTTGAATGTCAATTTCGCCGATTCAGACTATGGCCTATGTTATTAGATAACAGAAGAGCACCCCTCCAGCTCGGGTGGAGTCCGTCTCTCTTCAGTAAACCAGGCTCTCCCAAAACGTAGGCCAATTATTAATAAACCCTATGCTATTTGATGTACACCACTCAGTCAGCCAGCGATTTAGTGACGTTAATCTACTGTAGATTTCGTCACTTCTACGAGCTGGGAGGGGACCAGAGACTATTACTTCCCGACACATCTCGTTTGCCAATTTACACAACGAGACAAAGTTTGTTTTAGTGATCTCCGATTGCCTCAACCGGACATCATTAGCCCGATGTGGATAACAATTTTGGAAAATCTACGTTTACTTTTAGCCAGCGCTTTTAAATTGGATTCAATGTCGGTAGCTCTAGCCCCGGAATACAATTGACTATGGTCGCCGGAGACGCTATTCTCACGTTTCGAAGAATGGGAATCGCCAATGATAAGAGCTTTCTCTTTTTCCTCAACAGGTGTGAGTGGGGAGAATCTATTTGAAACGTGAGTTGGGTGGTGTACGGCCGGCTTAGGCCGACAACTATGTCCCCGCCGAACCGTGACAAACTGGCCGTGCTGCGTCGGCTCTTCTGCTGGTGCGATGGGAGAAGCGCTCACAGGTGCATCCGGCGTAGCTACACAGGACTGAATAAAACTCTCATGATCTTTAATCTCTCTGAGGGTCCGGATGCAGGCCTCTAACTCAACTATTCTCTCCGCCAACACTAAATTAAGCTCACACTTATGGCATGTAAAATTATCATTAACAGTAACATCGGCAGGAGAGCTAAGATGATACATGCTACAACCAGAGCAAGAGAGGGGAGAGGAAGCAGCCATCGTTTGTGCTTACCTTATAAGTTGATGAGATAGGAGTAACCGAAAAGATTTAAAATAGAAAGGAGTTTTGTATTTAAACCAGTATAAAGATGCAGAAAATGCGGGCAGTAAAACTTGGAGCAGCGGTGACTAGAGCGCGCGTCGCGTTCAAACAGCAAACAGGAAACAGGAAGTCAGCACAATTGAGCAGGCATATATATATAAAGAAAAATTTGACAAAAAAATAAATATATATATAAAAGGAAATATATATATATATTTTTTAAAAAAAATACAAAACAATTTGACCCAAAAAATATATAAAATATATATATAAAGGAAAAAAATATATATAAAAAAATAAATATTACAAAAAATTTGACCAAAAAAAAAAATATATATATAATATATATATATAAGGAAATATATATATATATTTTTTTTAAATTACAAAAAATTTGACCCAAAAAAAACATATAAAATATATATATATAAAGGAAAATATATATATATAAAAAAATGACAAAAAAATTTGACCAAAAAAAAAATATATATAAAATATATATATAAAGGAAAAATATGTATATATATTTTAAAAAATGTACTAAAAAAATGTGACCAAAAAAATAAATATATAAAATATATATATAAAGGAAAAATTTGACAAAAAAAAATTATATATATATATAAAGGAAATATATATATATATATTTTACAAAAAAATACAAAAAGGAGCAAGTCGGAAACATGCTAACTGGCCATCCATTCAATTCAATGGCAGCGATAGCATCGGCGTGACATTTTGTAATGTAGCGGCGAATCTAGCGGTTTAGTCAGTGTAAAGCATCGCTAGGTATTGGCTTTGACACGCCCCCTCATTAACCAGGCCATTTTCCCGGTCCAAATCGGTCGGAAAAGTAGTTTAAAACAAGTCGGAAACATGTTAACTGGCTATCCATTCAATTCAATAGCAGCGATAGCAGCTGCGTGACATTTTCTAATGTAGCGGCGAATCTAGCGGTTTAGTCAGTGTAAAACATCGCTAGGTATTGGCTTTGACACTCCCCCTCATTAACCAGGCTGTTTTCCCGGTCCAAATCGGTCGGAAAAGTAGTTTAAAACAAGTCGGAATCATGCTAACTGGCTATCCATTCAATTCAATGGCAGCGATAGCATCGGCGTGACATTTTGTAATGTAGCGGCGAATCTAGCGGTTTAGTCAGTGTAAAGCATCGCTAGGTATTGGCTTTGACACGCCCCCTCATTAACCAGGCCGTTTTCCCGGTCCAAATCGGTCGGAAAAGTCGTTTAAAACAAGTCGGAAACATGCTAACTGGCTATCCATTCAATTCAATGGCAGCGATAGCAGCTGTGACATTTTCTAATGTAGCGGCGAATCTAGCGGTTTAGTCAGTGTAAAGCATCGCTAGGTATTGGCTTTGACATGCCCCCTCATTAAAATTTGACCAAAAAAAAAATATATATAAAATATATATATAAAGGAAAAAAATATATATATAAAAAAAATTACCAAAAAAAGTGACCAAAAAAAAATATATATATATATAAAAGGAAAAAAATATATAAAAAAAATTACCAAAAATTTGACCAAGGAAAAAATATATATATAAAAATATATATATAAAGGAAATATATATATAAAAAAATTACAGAAAAATTTGACCAAAAAAATAAATATATATAATATATATATATAAAGGAAATATATATATATATTTTTTTTTAAATTACAAAAAAATTTGACCCAAAAAAACTTATAAAATATATATATAAAGGAAAAATATATATATATAAAAAAATACAAAAAATTTGACAAAAAAATAGACAAAAAAATATATATAAAATATATATATAAAGGAAAAAAAATATATATATTTTAAAAAAATGTACTAAAAAAATGTGACTAAAAAAAAATATATAAAATATATATATAAAGGAAAAATTTGACAAAAAAAAATATATATATATAAAAAGGAAATATATATATATATTTTACAAAAAATACAAAAAGGAGCAAGTCGAAAACATGCTAACTGGCCATCCATTCAATTCAATGGCAGCGATAGCATCGGCATGACATTTTGTAATGTAGCGGCGAATCTAGCGGTTTAGTCAGTGTAAAGCATCGCTAGGTATTGGCTTTGACACGCCCCCTCATTAACCAGGCCGTTTTCCCGGTACAAATCGGTCGGAAAAGTAGTTTAAAACAAGTCGGAATCATGCTAACTGGCTATCCATTCAATTCAATGGCAGCGATAGCATCGGCGTGACATTTTGTAATGTAGCGGCGAATCTAGCGGTTTAGTCAGTGTAAAGCATCACTAGGTATTGGCTTTGACACGCCCCCTCATTAACCAGGCCGTTTTCCCGGTCCAAATCGGTCGGAAAAGTCGTTTAAAACAAGTCGGAAACATGCTAACTGGCTATCCATTCAATTCAATGGCAGCGATAGCAGCGGCGTGACATTTTCTAATGTAGCGGCGAATCTAGCGGTTTAGTCAGTGTAAAGCATCGCTAGGTATTGGCTTTGACATGCCCCCTCATTAAAATTTGACCAAAAAAAAATAATATATATATATAAAGTAAAAAATAATATATATTAAAAAAATTACCAAAAAATTTGACCAAAAAAAAAATATATAAAATATATATATAAAAGGAAAATAATATATGTAAAAAAATTACAAAAAATTTGACCAAAAAAATAATATATATAAAATATATATATAAAGGAAAAATATATATATAAAAAAATTGTACTAAAAAAATGTGACCAAAAAAATAAATATATAAAATATATATATAAAGGAAAATTTGACCAAAAAAATAATATATATATATAAAGGAAATATATATATATATTTTTTTTTAAATTACAAAAAATTTGACCCAAAAAAACCATATAAAATATATATATATAAAGGAAAATATATATATATAAAAAAATGACAAAAAATTTGACCAAAAAAATATATATAAAAAATATATATATAAAGGAAAAATATATATATAAAAAAATTATAAAAAATTTAAAAAAAATATAATAAAATATGATAAAAAAAATAAATATATAAAAATGTACTAAATAAATGTGAAAAATAAATAAATATATAAAATATATAAAAAGGAAAATTTGATACAAAAATAATATATATATATAAAGGAAATATATATACATATTTTACAAAAAATATAAAAAGGAGCAAAGTCGGAAACATGCTAACTGGCCATCCATTCAATTCAATGGCAGCGATAGCATCGGCGTGACATTTTGTAATGTAGCGGCGAATCTAGCGGTTTAGTCAGTGTAAAGCATCGCTAGGTATTGGCTTTGACACGCCCCCTCATTAACCAGGCCGTTTTCCCGGTCCAAATCGGTCGGAAAAGTAGTTTAAAACAAGTCGGAAACATGCTAACTGGCTATCCATTCAATTCAATAGCAGCGATAGCAGCTGCGTGACATTTTCTAATGTAGCGGCGAATCTAGCGGTTTTGAGTCAGTGTAAAAATCGCTAGGTATTGGCTTTGACACTAAAAAAAATCATTAACCAGGCCGTTTTTCCCGGTCCAAATCGGTCGGAAAAGTAGTTTAAAACAAGTCGGAAACATGCTAACTGGCTATCCATTCAATTCAATGGCAGCGATAGCAGCGGCGTGACATTTTCTAATGTAGCGGCGAATCTAGCGGTTTAGTCAGTGTAAAGCATCGCTAGGTATTGGCTTTGACACTCCCCTCATTAACCAGGCCGTTTTCCCGGTCCAAATCGGTCGGAAAAGTAGTTTAAAACAAGTCGGAAACATGCTAACTGGCTATCCATTCAATTCAATGGCAGCGATAGCATCGGGCGTGACATTTTGTAATGTAGCGGCGAATCTAGCGGTTTAGTCAGTGTAAAGCATCACTAGGTATTGGCTTTGACACGCCCTCATTAACCAGGCCGTTTTTCCGGTCCAAATCGGTCGGAAAAGTAGTTTAAAACAAGTCGGAAACATGCTAACTGGCTATCCATTCAATTCAATGGCAGCGATAGCAGCGGCGTGACATTTTCTAATGTAGCGGCGAATCTAGCGGTTTAGT